>VXBQ01011410.1:0-164891 GCA_013400175.1 Phainopepla nitens | reverse complement strand
ACCAGCCCTTAGGGGTAGTTCGGACACCAGTGCTGAAATAGTGCCACCGAGATGAATGTTGTTTGTTTGGTGAATTAATCTGCAGCTCAGGCTGAGCCTACGCAGGTGGGGAAGGTGTGGGAGGAGGGGGGAGATGAGGCAGAGCAGAGCTGTGGGTGCCGGGTGCTGAGCCTGGTGCCGTCAGCTGGGCCTGGGGACACGTGGGACATGTGGGACATGTGGGGCCCTCCCTGTGGCGCAGCAGGAGGGCAGAGCCCGCAGATCCTCTGCTGCTGGGCAGCTGCAAGGCAAGGAGCAGAAGAAAGAGTTCCTGCTGGCATTTTTGTTGGAAGTCGCCTGCGCATTAAGTGGAACACGGTTTTCATTACCAGCTCCATTTTGGTGCAATAAATCACGAGCTAGAAACACACTTCTGGCCTGGATTCTGCCCTCAGTTCTGAGTGGCAGTAACCAGAGGCAAAATCCAGCCTCAGCTTCAGCGTTACAGCCCATATGGTCACCTTTTGGAATTAATTTCTTCTGTTAATTTCTGCGTAATTAGACAGCACTGAAGGCTGCTTCCTATCCTGGGCAATTAATTGTACTGATCTCGTGCCAAAGGTGCACTTTGCACCCCAAAAACCTGTGAGGAGACACAAGCTCTGCCCCCAGGTGACAATCTGGACCCTCAGCAAGGGGACCCTGGATACCCCCAGAGTCCTGGGAGGAGATGTGGCCACCAAGCAGCAATTCAGCACAGAGCAAGCCCTTGCTGTTGGGCTGTAAAGAGAACACGGAGTGTTTGTGCGAGCTCCAGCTGTTGCTGGAATATTTGGGAGGTCATTCCCGCCGAGCAGGCTGCAGGAACCTGTAATTGCAACAGATGCTCTCTGGCAGCGGTGGCCCCGTGGGGGAGCAGAGCCGCTCATCCCTCCAGGGCAGGAATCTAATTTATATCTCATAAGACAGTTTTATTTTTCGGGATTACCGATGGATTCCGTGCCAGAGAGCCCCGTGGGCTCCGGCCGCTGCCTCGCTCCTGCCTCAGACAGGGGGAGTGCAGGGTCATAAAAGAGACTCCTCGTGCTGGGTTATGGGGCCTATAAAATTATCCCTGTTAGGAGCTGGCTGCCCATTTAAACAAGCAATTTAAATGGATAACAAAGGCAGCCCCTTGCCCCCCTCGCAGCTTCTGTACAAACCCTGAGTTTAGATGGGGAGGAGAATGGCGGTGGGTTTGTTTGAGCCAGGCTTCTGTGTGCTCAGATGCTGCTGCCAGGGGTCCTTTCTGTGCACAAACAGCTCCAGTTCCAGGGGGACAGAGAGGGAGAGTGGGGGGAGGAGGAGGAGAAGTAATTTCTCACCTGACGGCTGGTTTCCGTGGGCGCTGGATGGAGCCCTGCCCTCCCTCATGTGCGGTTTGCTTGGGGTTTGGATGGAGGGCGGCCCTGGCTGCGTGTGGGCTGAGGGATTTGTTCCTGTTCAGCCAGAGGCAACAACTCAGCCCTGAGAGGAAGAGTCTGAGACCAGAGGGGAAGGTGCTGCTTCCAGGAGCCTGGCTGCCATGAGTGCTGGGGGGTGGAGAGCTCCTGCAGCTCCTCCTTTGCTCTGGGGGCTCCCCAAAGCCAGCCCCAGCAGTTTGCAGCTCGGTGGGGCACAGAGCACACAGTCTCCAGCTTCCCCCAGCTCCAGCTGCTCTCTTCAGCTCCTTGAATTGGAGGAGCAGTGATTTCACCTCCCTGGCTACTTCCTGGGGCCAGGGAGACAAAATGGGCTCTGTGAATGGTGCCCCTTCCAGGTACAGTCCCCCTGCTCTGAGATTCACTCTTGGGAGAAAATTAATAGAAAACTGGGGGAGAAAAGAGGATATTTTTGCATCTTCTGTGGATCCAGCTCTGGAGGTGCAGCCGGGTTGGGTGCACATTTCCATCCCTGGGAAGCACTCTGCAGGTCAGTCCATCACATCTGTGCTTGGGAGCTTCAAGTCAGCTCCCCGTGCCCAGTCCCAGTTTGAGATCCCAATCTCCTTTAGCCACAGGTTGACATCTGGTTTCAGATTGAACATACCTCGGTAATGGTGAGAGCAGCTTGTCCTTGTCCCACTAGCTGGGACAGCTCCATCCCTTCCCAGACAGCTTCCCTCACCTTCCTAAACCTCAGCGCCCAGGGTCATGGGCTCACATTTTCCCTCACTCCATCCTCTCAAGAAGGCAGAGGGAACCTGGGAAAGCAGGAGGTGAAACCCACTATGGCAAACAGAAAAAAATTACCTAACCTTCTCAGAGGAGAGCAAACCCCTCTGGTTTTACCCCCCACCAGCACCATGCACTCAGGAGCTGGGGCTGGGCATGGATCTGAGCACTTTTGGGGGACACAAAGGGACAGTCCAGGGTCTGCCTCTGTCCCAGGGTGGATGCTGGGGAAGCAGCCACAGCCTCTAAACAACTCTCCAGGCTCCCAGCCTCCTGAGAGTTTAATTTTTGGGAAGCTTTAACATCCCCAGCTTACCAAGCTCTGAAAGAAAGGTCAGCTAATCCTTCACAGCGTCTGAATGAATTCAGGCCCAGAAGTGAGATTACTAAACAGGGAGCGGGAGGCCGGCAGAGCTGCATGGATACAGAGACCCTTCCCATAGTCAAGCCTGGCTTTCTAAAGAAATGGACCTTTTATTCCAGTTCTCATCCCCTGGGAGGAGGGAGGGGGTGGGCAGACGTGGCCAAAGCACCCAACTCCTCCCCCAGCAGCAGGGCTTGGTGGAGGGGAGCCCTGAAAGGAACCTGAGGGTCCCATCCATGGAGGGATAGCGGGGACAGTGAGGTGTCCTGTGGGCACTGAGCAACACTCATGGTCTTTAGATGCCCTGCTCTGGGTGTCAGCTCAAGCATTTAGGAAGAAAACCCAAAACCAGGGTCTTTATGTCCCTCTTTGGCTGCTTGGGTGGCTCCAGATCCATGTCTAAGGGCACTGAGGTCCCAGCACCAGGGGTGCCAGGCACAGGGTGACACTGCCAGAACACAGGAATTCAGGGTTTTGTGGCCATTGCTGTGTCTTCAGCACTTGCCCCCGTGGTTGAGGTGGCCTTTGTGGGACACCTGAGCTGTGTCTGGGCTGAGCAGGGTGAGGTGGGTGCCTGGGGAGGGCCACAGGCACTGTGCTGCCCCCACTGTCCCTTGTGAGCCCTCAGGGTGATGACATGAGAGCACCACTAAAGACCAGCTTTTCTCCTGCAAATGCAGTGTCCTGCTCAATGCTGGAGGAGCAGAGCCCATTGAGAGCCTGCAGGCAGAAGCCCCGGGTGTGGATGCCCTGCAGATGAGCCATGGTAACCTGGCTACAAGTGTGACAACGCAGACACCCAGACCCCGAGCCTCCCTGCCAGGCTCCCCAGATTGGGTATTCAGGCCACAGGGGCTTCTCTATTGACCTCGAGACACTGTTCTGCATGGAAGAATTCTCTTTCTTTTTCTCTTGGTAACTGCAGAACTGAGAGTTTGCAGTTGGAAGGTTTCACTTCCACCGAAGCAAGCTGGTGACTCAGCCAGGAGCTGCTGGCCCAGTGGTGGCCCTTCATTCTCACTGTCCAGGAGCCAGCTGGGAGAAAATGAGAGGATGCTCTTTCCAGGCACACTGTGATGACTCCAGCAGGGTGGGATGCTCCATGCCCACCATCAGAGCACCCAGTGCCATCAAACGGAGCTGCTAGGTCCTGCCCAGGTCTCTGTCCCCCACAAAGCACTGGAGGCCCTTCCCTGCCTCACTGGGGCTGGCTGATGGGAGAAGCCCATCCAGCTCCCAGTGAAAGCCCGAGGTCAGGCCTTCTCCAAGGCTTGGCTTCTCTTGCAGAGCCCTGGGAGAGGCCACAGCAGCACTGAGGTGCTGACTGGCCCTTTGAGCCCCTCAGCTCAGGGTACTGTCCGCAGATCCTGCAGCTCTGCAGGTCCCATGGGGAGCTCAGCACTTCCCAGCTATGCCAGGAAAAGCAGGGAGAGGGATCACTCACCTCCTCTCAGCACCCTGGGGGACTCCATAGATCCCTCCTGCAGGGAAGAAACTCCCAGTGCTGGCGGGAGGGATCTGAGTGATGAGAGGTGTTAACACCAGCCATGGGCACAGCCATCCAGATCTGTTCTAGAGGCACCTGTGCTGCTGTGAAACCCTTAACTACACAGGAACCTGGATTCTGAATAAATGCCCAAATTACAGTGAGGAAATGCTTAAAGCCAGTCCCCAAAGGTGGCTTTCACTAGCAGGATCAGGGCAGGGGCACGAAAGTGCCCTGCAGGGTTCTGGGATGTGCTGGAGCCACCAGCCAGGAACAGCCTTCCTTCACTGTGTCGTCTGTGACAGCAGCAGGGACAGCCTGGTGCCACCAGAGGCAGTTTGAGAGCAGCCTGTGTGGATTAGTGCAGAGGAAAAGGACAGGGCCTCACACAGAGGGAGAGAGGTGCAGGACAGTCATGAGCTGCAGGGTTGAAACCAGCCCCATCTGCCTTTTGGGAAGGTGCTTTTCACTCATTTTGTGGAGGAGTTTCCAACTGCAGCCATGATTAGAAACCAAACTGATGTTGGAGTGTTTGAGCATGACATCTGGTGTGACATGCAGTCCCTGTCCTGGGGAAACTGAGGCAATGAGCAAGGCACTGGCCAGCAGGGAGGCTCCATGGTCCTCATTCTCTTCCTTCACCCCGTCCTGCACTGCTTTTTCCTCCAATTCTTGCTTTACTGGGAGGAAAGAGAGGAGACAGATCCTTGCTGTGCTGGGGAGCATTAACCTGGAGCCTGTGGGCTTTTGGGGGATTCTCATTTATCTTGGCCTGATTTCAGACTGGGCTGGTTTCAGGTGCACCTGAACATTTCCATCTCATTTTGCTGTCCCCAAATAGGGACAAACATTAACCATAGGTGGCTGTGGGACAGACACAGCGAGTCCCCTGTCCTGGCAGGAGGTGGAGAGGGCTGTGCCAGGGGTGAGAAGAATGGGACAGCACTGTCTTTGGCAGGATAAGAGGGTCCATCCCGTGTCCCTGCCTGTCCCCTCGTGTCCCAGCCCTGGGTGAGCCCATCTGAGCCTCCCCATCCATCCCCTCCTCAGCTCCCGCTCCTCCAGACGTTGCCCCCAGCTATTCAGCCTCTCTCCGGATCATTAAACATATTGAGCAACACCAGTCCTGTGACTGGTTAATTAGTAAAGACCTGACTAATTAGTTAATCGTGTTTACCGAGTGCTTTGAGAGTGCTCAGAGTTATTATTTTTAATTATGACTGGCCCCGGGTGCCCCTCCCCTCCACATGCCAAGCCTTGCAGGGTTCACAGCCTTTGTCTCTGCTACCCCGGCCTGTGTTTGGGATGGGAACTTGCCTCTTCTCCCCTGGTCACCAGGTGTCCTTAACAGCCTCTTGGAGGGGATTTAGAAAAGCCCCTTGCAAATTTCCATGCGCCCTGGCACAATGAACTGGCTCTTCCAAAGCCATCCCATCCCTGGAAGAGTCAGGGTGGGCCCTTGGGAGGCTCTACAGAGCAGAGCCTTGGTGCTTCACTCATCCCACACCCTTCTCCCGACCTTAAGGGAAGTTCAGCTGACATCCAGCCTTGTTCTCCCTCCCCAAATCCAGCCCTCAGTGCTGTGGACACCTCGGATTTGGGAGCCTACCATTCTGTATGAGAGAAATCAGACTCCCACCAGAAGGCAAGGCAGGTTATTCCCAAATCTGAGTAGGGCTGGTCAGAAGGAGAGGACAGGCAAAGATTTCATCTGCCCTGAAGAATGTGAATGGGGTTTGTTGGTCAGAGGGGGATCTTGGCATCTCTGAAGAATCACCAAGTCTGATCTCCTTGGGACTGTCTTAATTTGTAAAAATGTCATCAGCTCATTAACCACCCTCATAAAGAGCCCCAGTCACCCCTTATCACTGTGGGATCTGCAGGGGAGGCTGCCAGCACCCGCTGCAGGAGAAGATCCACTTCCACAGAGCACTGAGAGGGGAAATCTGGCTCTGGAGTAGACAATGAGCTGTAAAAGTCACCCAGGGCTGCCACAGGAGCAGGACTTTGGAATATTTCTGTCCCTGGGAGTTGGTCGGGGTGCACATGGCCAATGACTCTAGTGCTGCTGCCTTCACCCCAAGCCTGCTGTCCCCAGGCTGCAGCTGGGAGCTCTTTGCTTCTGCTCTTCTAGAAAGGCCCCACAGGTGTGGTCAGGGCCTGCCACCTCCAGGTGACACTTACCTGAATGGCTGCTGCCACCCTCGCTCTGTGCTGATGTGGATGTTGCTGCAGGATCACGGAGATGCTGGCTGGGAAGTGGGGAGGTGTTTCCCTTTGCATTCTGAATTTCCTCCTGGAAATCCTCCCTCCCTTCATGGCAGCCAGTGAAGGGCAGAGCAGCCTAAAATGGGCCCAAATCAGAATATCAGTGATAATGGGAATGGAGCCCAGCCTCAGGCTCTGGAACTGGTGCTAGCACTGGCCACAGTGGTCCAGAGAGAGCACCTGCTAGTGTAGGATCCTGCTTCCAATCTGAGCAGCACCAGATTGCCTGGGGGGTGCTTGAGTACGGAGCAGCCACGTGGCAGTTGGGGTTTCTCTGTAATTTTGGGGTTTCTCTGTAATTTAGGGGGTTCTGAACCACAGATGGGATCCTTGCAGTTCATTTTAGAAATGTGTCAGTAGTAAGAGTGGTTTAATGGCTTCTACTTCTATGGATCAGACATCCAGGACATTTTCAAGTTGTTTATAAGGATTAACTGGTACGTGGTAAGGGTTTAGAGAAGGGTGGGACCATTTGGAGTCTGGAAATTTGATTCTTGGTTGTGCTGCATTTATCTCCCCATGTATAAAGGTTAGAAGGGGCCCTGGACTCTGCATGAGCTGTGGTCCCAGCCTGTTGTCATCCCTAGGAGGGAGTCCACAGGTTACTGGGTGCCTGCAGAAAGGGCAGAAGCACCAGAGCTCAGTTTAGTTCCTTTCACAAGACCAGGCTGCCTTGTTGTCCGACCTCCTCCCCACCATCCTCCTGTCAGAACACATTTCTTGCACCACGAAGCTCCTCCTGCAGCCAGAGAACACCAGAGCCCTTCCCCATCCTCCCACTGCTGGGGTGGGGGAAACTCCTTTCCTGCTAAGTCCTCCTGGGCAAGGCAAGACCAGAGCCTTGCTCCTCAGCCTGGGGGCTGGCAGAGTGGCACCGTGTCCTTTGGGTGTCAGAGCTGTCCCTTGCCCCAGCCCAGCCATGGCCTCAGCATTTCCAGGCAGGAGGAGAGGCTGCTCCATCTATGCCTCTTCAGAGTGAGAGAAATCAAGGCAGGCAGGGAGGGAGGAGACAAACACAGCTGCACCTGGGAGATGTCATGGTTGGTTTTCCAGCTCCAAATGGGCAGTGACAGCAGCTCCATGGGGGCATGAGCAGGAGGAGGAGGGCAGATTTATGGCCATGGGTCAGGCTCAGGCTGAGCCAAGCCTCCTGCCTAGCATCAGTTTTATGAACAAGATGAAGAGCAGAACCTCCAGTGCCGGCGCCCTGTGAGAGGAGAAACCCTGGAAAGCACGAACAGGGAGTTCTGTGAGAGGCCATCCTGCCCCTCTCCCTGCTCTGCTCAGGGCTCTCCTTTCCAGGCTGGGTTTGGGATTGCAGTGACCTGGCATGAGCAGCCCCCAGCAGCTGCTGGGTCAGGTCCCACAATCCCATAGAACTCACGGGCTGTGAGCCATCAGCAGAGCAGCTGGAGGCTGAAGGAAGCAGGAGGCAAGAGCTCCCCTCTTTCAAAACAAAATAAAATTCACAGCAATTCCCAGCCCTGCAGGAGGGAGCAACGCCAGACAGAGAACCGAAACCTTGGAGACAATTCCAAATTCAACACCCTGTTGGGCATCGGGACTGCCGGGCCAGGGAGATGCTGTGGAGATTGTCACAGTACCAGAGGACACGAGGGCCCAGGCCATGCCAGGGCTTCCCTTTCTGGCCAGACACCCAGACTGAAACTCTAATAAACTCAGAACCTCATAGAAAAGATTATGCAAAATTCCTGGAGGCTCCTGGCTCTCCCTGAGATCAGTGTGGGACAGACCTTTCTCCCAGATGTGGTGAGATGGTCACTTCATCACTGCCTGGTACTGAAAGCTGAGTTTCAGCTGGGCTATGATGAGTAATTGATGAATGATGCCATGGTTATTGTGACTGCCATGTCCCCAGATTGTCCTCTTTGGCAACGCCTTTTGATGTCCCTCTTCAAAGGACAGTGGCAGATTCTGCCCTTTCCCTTCAAAGGGATGACCAGGAAAGTCTTGGCAAACACAAATAAAGTGCCTGTGGTGTTGAGGCTGCTCCTCCTTCATCCCAAGTCCTTCACCTGAGGCACGTGAGGCATTTTTCTGATACTTTTGCTCCATTAGACCTCGGCATCTCCCCAGGTAAACTGGGGGGATCGGTGCAGTTGTTTGCCATGAGGTGCTGGGTACCCCCACAATGCCCTGGGCAAAGAAAGGGCACAGCTCAGTGGCTCTTTGTGAGTTACAAATCCTCAGCTTGGATCCATAACTGGATGAAAATGCCATTATTTATTTATGGGATTCGGAGGGCTCGTTTCATGTTGGATAAAGCTGATGGAAGAGCTGGTGGCAGCTGCTTCTCTGGAGTTAATGGAAGCATCCCACTGCTCCCAGTGGGAGTAGGGCAGAGCTCCGAGGGGAAAGGCCAGTGCTGGGACACCTGTGCTGCTCCCTCCGTGCCTAGGGTAAAGGGAATGTCTGTCCAAGCAGCTCCTGCTGCACCAGCTGCAAAGGGCACAGCTCTCCAGGTGGCTCCAGGTGGCCCAGGAGGCTTCCAAGGGGCCTGGGTTTATTTTCCAGGGAAGCCACAGTCAGAGCCCAGCTCCCTCCAGCTTCACTCCCAGCTTTTACTGTTGGTACTGCTGTGGTACCTGGTGAGCACTGAGGCCTGGCTCAGTGAGGCTGCCCAGGACCTTCACCCAGAGCCTGCCAGGGTGCTCTGGGGCTGCCCAAGGAGGGCAGGCATGCTCCTCCAGCCCAGCCTGGGCAGGTGGTGGCTCCTCCTGCCCAGCCAGGCAGGTCAGTGATGCTCCTCCAGCATGGCCAGTGCAGGTCAGAAAGCTCCTCCAGTAGCTGTGCTGAAGGCTCCTCCAGTGTCTGGGGCTGTGAAGGGAGCAGCTGCTTGCCCTGTAGCTGGATTTGAGCCTGGCTGTGGCTGGGAGGGTTCCACAGCCCCTGAACCTGCTCAGCAAAGCCTGACCTGTGCAGGGAATGGAGCAGGAGGAGTCTTTGTCCAGGGAGTGGGGGGCTCCTTCCTGAGCCTTGGAGCCACATCCCCTACAGCACGCGGAGTGGGACACAGGGCTGGGGGATGCTGGTGGGACAGGAGGCTCTGTGGGGACATGGGGGACTTGGTGCAGGAGGGGATGAATGAAGCCAGTGAGATCTTGATCCAAGCTGAAGTAAGGATTCCTTCATTCTTCCAGTACTGTGGGCAAGCCATGGAGCTCCTCACCCTTGGATGCAGAGGATGACAGAGGGTTTTGTGGCCTCAAGGAGTGATTGTGGGGGGAAAGGGGGGGCTCAGATGCTCTATTGACATGTAAGGGGAGCTTGACTCCCTCTTTGTGTTTGTGCTGGTAGGAGAAAATTGAGCATTGTCCGCACACCTTGGGATTGGGAAGGGATTGGGAAGGGGTGGCAGGGTCGGCCTTGTTCCTCGGGAGCAAAGCCCAGAGAGGGCCGTTAAGCAGAGGAAAGCCATGTCAAAGGAGGGATATAATGGCAGATTACAGGGAATTCCTGGGGTGGCATTGAGCTGCCCAGCCCTGCTCAGCACAGGCATTAGCATTCATTGTGCTGCCCGTTCCCCCAGCCTCTGCCTCGCAGGAAAACCTGAGCTGTCCCTGCCCCACAGCCCCGTTTGTGCTGTCACGGAGTCATTGACAGGCTGCCCTTTCATGCACATGATCGGCTCCCCAGGAATCTTTCCTGAGGCATTTTGATCCCGCAGTTTGTCAATGGTGGCCCGGAAAGGGCAGGGCTGTGCCGCAGGGTGCCTGGGCTCTGGGAGAGCTGAAGGTCCATTCAGCACAAAAATACCCCAAGCCGGCAGGTGGGACAAGGGAACCTTAATCCCAAATAATTTTTCTTGCCGGCATCCTTGTTTTGTTGGGAATTATGATGACTGCGGGAAGCAGCAAGGCGTGGGCTCGCCCCTGGGAGAGCGATATAATTCCCTTCCTTTTGTGCCCAGGCCCATGTTTGAATTGGGAAACAAAGCTGAGCAGCTTGTGCCTCCTGTTGGAAGCCTTCCTATCCCGCTGGGGATCCGGGACCTTTTCATCTCAGCCCATGCACTCCAGAGGCTTCTGCCTCTTCCCATCTTTAAGTCTTTAGTAAATACCAGAGAAGAGAAAATAAAGGTGATCCCCAGGGCTCGGGAGTGTTACTTTCCCTACATTAAACAGAGAGGGGGAAAGGAAAACAGATATTTATCCTCACTTTAGCATTTTTCATGTGGAGCTTGCAGAGAGTAAATAATATTTAGTCTGATTTTGCAAGCTGGAGACACTGTGGAGCAGTGATTTTACTCTTTGTGTGTGTGCCCAAATTTTGGGGGGATCCAGAGCCTGAGCCATGGGAAGGGAAACAAAGGCAAATGGCAGCTGGAGTGCTCCCATCCCAGCGATTCTGGAGCCATGGGCAGGGCAGGCAGGGAATGGGAGAGCTCAGCCCCCCCTGGAAGCAGCTGGACACAACTCAGCTGCAAACCAGGCTCCCTAAAACTAACCCAGGAGTCAGGAGTGGCAGCAGGCAGAACAGGGAGATTATGTCCTGTAGGGAAGGCATTCACATTGCTGCTAAGAAAGGAACAGTTTAAAAACATCCAACTCCTTTTAATTTACTGTCTCAGATTTGATGTGAATGTCTGGAGGAAACTCTTCCCTTTCCATGAAGTTTTTGATTATCTGATGGAAGGCAATTCAAAACAGGACAGGAATATTTCCCTTTTTTTTTTTTTTTTTGTGTTTGAAAGCCAAACTTTTGGCTTGGCTTTCAAAACCTCAAATGAAATCACTTAAATCTGAAATACACCCAAAAATGTTTCTACTACATTGTGATGGTTTTCCTTGGAAAAATGAAAATTCTTCCTCCCAAAGCCTCCAAGCACCCTGTGATTTCGTTCTGAGGCTCACACTGCAATCAGCTCTAGGTCTGACACCCAGGCAGGTTGGCAAAAGCCAAGCTCATCTCCCCAGCTCAGGCTCTGACACCAACAGCAGTTGCACAATTCCCTGTTATTCCTTCTGCAGAGGAACACCACAGGAAGAGGTTTCCTGGCACAGATTTGGGGATGGCACTTCTTCATCTGACTGATGATGTTCACATGTGGTTGTTGTTCATTCTTTGCTCTTTCATACTTCCTCTTCCTCCAAAGCTGTTTCCAGGCCAGGTTTGCAGTTGGGTTCCTCTGATGTCTCCAGGGCAGCTGTTGTCCCTGGTTCTGCTGTCCCTGGAGGCTGAGAGAGGGACTGGGTGGTTCTGAGGTGGCTCAAGGGACATTCAGAGTGTCCCTTGCCCACCATGCCGTGTCCCCTCTGCAGAGAGCTGCCACCTCAGGAACACTCCTCCCTCCCCAGCAATGCCAACAAGTTGGGGACTGGTCCCCAGAGCCAGGCAGAAGATGTGAGGGAGGCCAAGGCTGGGGGCCACAGAGAGCACCTAAATCTGCTCCTGCCAGCCTTGGAGCAGTGGGGAGACACAGGAGGTGACCAAGGTCACAATCCAGCACCTCCCCAGTGTCCAAGCCTTGGAGCAGGCACCAGGGCACAAGCCAGAAGCCCAAATTTAGCCATACAAACAGGTGTGTGATTGGGAGCTCACGGGAAAACAGCCCCTTCCCAAGACACCCCTGAGGAGCTGCAGGGACTGAACTCCCCCAAACTCTGATTTTGAGCCCCTCGGTCAGTGGGGCTGAGCCAGGCCTCCCCTGGTGCACATACAGGTGCAGAAGGAATGAGTTTGCTGCTCTGGCTGCTTAGAAGTGTTCCCAGAAGCCACCCCTGGTCTGGGAGAGCACAGGAGGCATTTGGGGCTCTCTCTCCCACCTGTCCAGGGGCTTGGAGGGACAAACACCACCAGCAGCACTTCCGAGGGGGAGCTGCTACCTGTGGCACTGCCAGTAACAAAGGGATGCTTTAACTTTAAAGCCATGCCTGCTGTGGTGGGGCTGATTCAAAGCTTCTCTCTGGGGTGTGTGGGCGAGGGTTGTGCGTGTGCCCCGCTCTAGCGAGGAATGCAGCCGCACTGGCTGCACAGAACGTTTGGATCCCTGCAGCCCCCTGCAGCTCTGCAGGTTCCCCCAGGACTCCCATCATTGCTACATTTGGTTTACTGTGCCTCATTATTTCCAAGTTTTCCAGCCCTAATGCCAAAGGAGGCTGTACTCGATGTAATTATTACTCAAAACTTTGAAAACTTAAAGGAGGAAAAATAGGCCATTAAACAACTAAGGAGCAAAGTAACAAGTGTGAATTATGGCCCTGCCCTGTGGTTTGCCTGTGATGGGTTTGTTCCACCCATGGAGAGATGGTGGAGAAGGGAAGGTTGAGTGGGTTGTTTTGCTTAATCTCTCTGCTGTCAGAGTGGCAGTCCCCGGAGAATGCAGATCTGTAGAGAAATGTGCCTCCCCTTTGAAAGGCAGCGCACATGCCCAGCTCCCAGCAAAGGACTTTTGTTCTGCTCTGATTTATACAATTCTCTGGGGCCAGAAGAAGTGGCTGTCATGGTTGCAAGGATTACTCGCGACTGGAGGCAAGGGTGGACTGTGCAAGAATAATTTGTTCTCTTGGCTGGGCACGGAGATCCCCCTTCTCCCCCTTCTGCAGGCTCTGGCCCCCGTCCCCCAGCCCTCAGCCACGAGGGGATGCTGACCACCAAGATCCCGCTCTGCCCTGAGGCTGACCTGCCACAGGGGGATCCCTGTCCCCTCACAGAGTGAGTGACAACCTGGGGACACTCCTGCCCGTGGCCCAGGGCTGGAAGGGGACACTGCATATCTCACCCAGAGCACCCAGGATGCTGCCAGCAGCTCACTGCACACCTTAGAACATGCCCAGGGCTGAGGTGCAGCACCCCAGAGGTGGCAGCTTGTCCCCTGTGGCTCTGGAAGGGAATTGGGGTGTCTGGCTCAAGGGTAGCCCATGTGGCTACTGAAGCACAGGCTGAGGCCTCACAGCCACAGTTAGCTCATCCTCTGAGTGCACCTTGTGCACGTTGATGAGAGCATCCCCTGCACACCCAAGGCCCTGGCATTGCGTGGGATGAGGTTTCTAAACTCCACTTCAAGGCAAGGAAAGCCTCTGAGCCTGTTCCTGGTGTCCAGGGATGTCCCTGGGGCTCCTGGAGGAGCTGAGCACACGGTGGTGGATGTGGGCCTGTCCTGTAGAGTCCAGCAGCCTCAGAGGGCTCCATTTGTCCATCCAAGGGTCACCTACCACCTCCAACAGCACCTGCGTCACTCCAGTGAAGGACGTGACTTCACTTATCTGCTCCCGGAATTTCTCTGCTTGTTTGTTTTGTTTTCATCCCGTGAGGAGGAGGAGGAGGAGGGTGGTGGTGCCTCCACACGCACAGGGCCGGCCACCTCTGAACCCCAGCACCAGAAGCCCTTTCCATGCTCTATAAATTTTATTGGAAAATCTGTTTCTCTTGGGGGAGGGGTGGTGGTGGTGGTGCATTTCTTTGCTCCCCCGGTAACGAACCATGAAAGGGCTCGTTAAACGCCAGCTCCTCGCTCTGATGAATCCTTCCAGGCAGGCAGAGGTGACACAGACTGATGGCATTTCCAGCTGGGCCGTCCCCTGGGACAGGCCGAGGCGGCCGGAGGAGACGCGTTGGACGGAGCCGAGGTTGCTCTTGGCTCCGGTCGGTGCTCATTTGTGGTGGAGAAATGCCTGAGGAGCCAGGCAAAGGCTGTCTCCCCGGCAGGGCCGGCAGAGTTTGTTCTTGTGTGCATTCCGTGGACTGTCCCAGGGACACGAGCTGTTCCCAGCCTCAGGGAGGGCTGGGGAAGGTGAGGGAAGGACATCCCTGGTGCTCACACGGATCCCGTGGCACAGAGCAGTGCTGCCTGAGACTGCTCCGAGAGCGCCTGTCTGCACCAGGTTGTTTTGTTAACCTCAGGCTGCAGCCTGGCCCTGCCAAGGCTCTGATGTTCTTGGAAAACCCTGGGCTAAGGAGACACCTTCCCAAACAAGAGCTGATTAAGGGACTGCCTGGCCGTCGGCTCAGCAGGCACAGCTCCCAGCGGACAGCACCAAGGTGGATCTCCCTGGATCTCAGCCGTTCCCTGTTCCCAGCACTGCTTGGGTTCAGCAATGGAAACTCCACCTTTACCCAGACCCTTCTCCACCTCTTTCCTGACAAGCCAGACCTGCCTTCTGATGAAGGTCCTGGGATGCAGCACCAGTTTAAGAGTTGTAAAAACCCAAAGTAGAAATCCTATCCTGCCCCATCCTGTTGGAAACCTCTGTCCAGCTGGAGGCAGGAAGAAGCAGGGGTGTTCCCAGGCTGGGTCAGGGACATGCCTGGGGCCACCCAAGGTGTGCTGGATAGAAGGCAGACCCTGTTTAGGAGGTGCCAAGGTGCCTGAGCAGTGCTGATATTTCTGTGCTGAGATCCAGCTCTGCGGTGACACAAGGCAGAGATCCATCAGCAGAAATTCCCTCACCCTGTCAGTTCCCCCTGCCCTCAGCAAACACCCAGCCCTTCCCTCACGGAGGGTTTCACCTAAGCCTGGCCAGGGACCAGCGAGGTGCACCCAGCACTGACTCCACCTTTGCTCCGAGGGCCTCAGCCGTGGCGGCCAAGAAACATAAAGGCCTGTAATGCTTTGTTGGGCCAGGAATAAAGGGAATTTGTGGCAAGAAGGTTCCCATGTTATATAAGTTAGGCAAGGGGAGCTGTATTTGAACTGGCAGAGGGCAGTTGTTTTCACTCAAGCAGAGCCCAGCTCACAGCTGCTTCCTCGCTGAGCTCTTGTTCATCTTGGCCTGACCAGCTCCAGGTCAGGGAGGCAAAGCTGCAGCTCCTCTGTGGGAAGGGAGAGGTGCAAAGGGCAGCACAGGGCAGTCCATGTCCTGCCTGGAGCGGGGAATTGGGCTGGGGTCAGGCACAGCCCCTGCTGGCGCTGAGCTCCAGCACAGGGTCCAACACAGGCCACTCCCCAGCCAGGGGTGGGTCCAGCAGCTGCCCTGAGTGCCCTCACAGCCACTCCCAGCTTGGGGGCTCTCCGGATCTCAGTGGGAGCATTCCCACCATTGCCCTGGATGGAGTTTGAGCAGAATTTGAGCTCCAGCACAGAGCCAAATCTACTGAATCAGGGCTTTCAGCACTTGGAGCTGCTGAGAATGAGTAGGAGCTGGACATGGAGGTGTGGAGCATCCCTGGCTTGGCTGCGCAGCACCGGGAGCGCGGTGGAACAAGCCGGGAGGGAAGAGTGCTGCTGCCATGGGCAGCAGGGAGGGACTGCCCCGAGGAGGGGGCACAGAGCTCACTTTTGGCTGCCACCCTGAGGAGCTTCTGTGCGAGCAAAGCAGGGGCTGGATTTGGTGTGTGGCCACCTCCATACTCTGCACCACCTTTCCACAAGGCAGCCGAAATGCAGCTCTGGGGCTGGGGCTCAGCTCTGCCTCTGCATCCTCAGCCTGCTCTGAGCAGTGTCAGTGCAGCCTCTGGGCACAGATCCCATCCCTCCGGTCATGTCAGGGGTCACGAACGGGCAGAGCAGCAGATTCACAAACTGAACCCATGAGCCAAGGATTATAGAGACTTTCCTGTCCACAATCTTTGTAGAAGACCTGAAGCTGACCTGAAGAAATGAGACATAAATGTGATGCTTGGCGTAGAGAAGGTTTTGTAGTCCCTGCTGAGTGAACTCTTTCAAAAGGTTCGTCATTGACCTTGGGATTGCAAGATGTCTCAGTTGAACCCACGGCCACGGGCTGATGTCTTTCAGATAAAGCCTGTGTCTCCCATTTATAGCCATGATGCCCTAAAAGAAGCTTTTCTGGTCAAATGGGGAGCCTCACTAAGGCTGCAGAAAAAATCAGATTGAACTTTGCCAAAAATGCGGTGAAAGGCACCAGTTGTGGCAGGAGAGGGGCCAGGAGAATTTTTCCTCGATGTAGTAAAAAAGGGTGGCAAGAGCAGCAGCAGCTCTGCCAACAAACCACGGCAGGGCCTGGTGAACCTTTCCTACCCCTTCCTTAGGGGTGCTGGCACAGGGAGCTGGGAGATCCTCGCCTGCTTTATCTTGGGTGGCTGAAGCAGCCCGTGTTAAAAGGGGATGAACACAACACAATGGAGCCTGACTTTGTTTCCGTGCTCTGGGATTCATTCAGGGGGATTACAGGCGCTTTTCAGCCCGTTACCACCTGGAGAGGCAAATACAAGGCAGCGCTGCTTGGAATCGGCTTCCCACCGAGCAGCCTTAGTTCTGCCGCAGCCAAAATTGGGCAAGGTTAAAAACGATCCGGGCGGGAGCTGAGCCGAGCAATCGGCCGGAACACGGGCATGTGTCGGGCTCACGGGGATGGCAGCGCTGTCCGGGATGGCTAAAAGGGTTTAATGTCGGCTGAACAGGCAAGGGCCAGCTCAGAGAGGGGCTGCAGGTTTGAAACCGAGCCTAAGACCCCTCCGAAGGGAACTGTAGCCCGCATTTCAAAAGGGATAGAGAATTGCACAAGGAGCAACGTTGGAGGTGGATGGGGCTGAGTTAAAGACCTCTGTGGTCAGGGGAAAAACCCCTCCATCCCCGTTTCCTGGGGTAGGTATTGTTATGGATGAAGGGATAAATTACATCAGGGTGGAGGACCAGGTGGGCTGTGCCTCTTCTCCGTGCCCCCAGGGGAAATGGAGTCACCCCGAGCACCCTGGGATGGAGAATGCAGCCAGTTCCCCATTCCCTGCACTGCTGGACCCCATGGAGAGCATCCCAAAGTGCCACCCCAGGGTGAGAAGTTCAAGTCTCCTCTCTCAGAGACCAGCTGAGCATGCCACGCCCATGGCCCATCCTCTTTACCTCCAGCCATTCTGAAAGCAGCAGTTCTTGCAGCCAGGCAGAGTCCCTGAGCTTCAGTTTGTATGGTGTTTGTTTGGGGCTGGTATGCCTGAAAGAACAGGCTTTTGGGATTATGAAAACTCTGAGCTGAGTGTCAGCAACTCCAAAAGTTGTTTTCAAGAGTTTATTGCTGATGAAGCCTCACTAGAAGCAACCAACCCATGTCCTCAGGGACATGTGCAAAGTCCCTGCAGCTCTGAGCCAGGAGTGTGGGCACGCAACAGCACACACTCCTGGGGCTGCTGCTCCTCCATCTTCCATCCCTTCCAAGGGCTCCCAAAGAAAATACCATGTCTGGGGTGAAGCAGGGTGAAGCCCCTGCTCCCCACCTCAGCCAGCACTGAACAGGTTGGGGTCCCATGGTACTTGGGGTTCCACAGTCCCTGGGATTCCACAGTCCCTGGGATTCCACAGTCCCTGGGCACTTCTGTCCATGCAATGCTGGCCACAGCCACATAGCAAATGGGTCCAGGACTGGAAATGGTGATAAATGACCCAGCAAATTTTTAAAGCAAAAAATGAGACCAAAGTCTTGTTCCTCAGCCAGGACGCTCTCTATGCTGCCCAGAGGGAGGGAAAAGGACCTGCCCAAGGCCATGCTGCTGCTGGGGAAATTCTCTCCCTCACCCAGGAGGGCACCAGGGGCATGAGCAGGACTTCTGGTGTGCCATGGGGGGTACTCCATCCCTAGGACACTCAGGGTACTCCAGCCCCCCTGGCAAAAGTCCCAGCTCCAAACAGCACCCACAGTGGTCTGGCCATCTGCAGGAGCAGCTCCTGGGTTGAGCTGCGTGGCTGGAGACGTTTGCTGTGTGCCACCCACTGAAATCCAGCGAAAGCTGTGCCCCAGGGCAGCAGTTTGACTGTCTGCCCCAGCAGCAGGCAGCAGTGAGGAGCTGCAGCTCTCCATCCATCCACCCACTGCTGCTCTCTGGGCACAAACACCCCCGGCCCAGCCTAGGGAAGGCTCTGAAGTGGCATTTGAAGCACCCTGTGAATTATGTGTCCCCTCCCCTGGCACACACAGCCCGAAGGCCCTGTGTGCTGGTCAGAGGGAGCAGGGCAGCACCTCGGGAAGGGCCAGATGTGTGAGGGGACAGAGCCGTGCCCAGAGCCTGGCTGGTGGCACCCGCTCAGCTCCCATCCACAGCCCCTCAGTGCCAGGCTGCAGCACATCCCCTGATTTCCCACCCCAAGTGTCAGTTTAGTTAACTTGTCAGTGAGTGCAACAAATAAATAAATGCCCCTCACTTGCACTTCCCGAAATGGTGCAGCTGGAAGGGATCTGCATGCTGTTCCAAGGGAGAAGAAGGATCTGCTCCTGGGAGGGAACGTGCTTGGCCGTCGGTGAAGGAGACTTAAGATCCTGAGGCAAGGGATATCAGAGACGAGTGTCAGGCTGATGGACCAAGCCTGGTTTCAAAAGAAGCAATATTCGTCCTGGTGAAGATGGGTTTGTTTCTCTGCTTGTGATGGGAAGTCCCCAGGTCTTCCAGGTGAAAACTCATTCATTTTCCAAGTGGAGTCAGCAGCCATCCTCCTGCTGAGTGCCAGGACCTCCATCCAACACCCCCATGGCAGCCAGGAAACACTGAGGGCCAAATACAAGAACCTGAAAGATCCTCAGCCAGGCAGGGCTGAGGTGATGTCCCCTCTTGCCTCTCAGCCTCTCCTGATACCATCCTTGCCAGACTAGGCTTTGCTTCTGTGCTCTGGGTGTGACAGCAAGGTGACACTTTGGTGCCTGTCATGGGTTTGTTTGCCTGGTCTCAGCCCTGGAGTCCCTGTTTCTGTGGCTTTTGGAGGCATTGTTTCCTGATGTAGGAATATCCCCGCGGGCCCTGCGCATTCCCTGACATCAGCGGGAGCAGCCCGTGGGTTCACAAACAGCTGGGTTCCTGGGAAATGCCGCATATTCCTGCCGGGATCGCTGTCTGCTAATGCTCACAAAATGATGTGGATTTCCTGCTGTGGGGAGCAGGCTCCAGCTCAGTTATTTCCAGGGCTGCAGCGAGCTCAGGGCCAGAGATACAAATCTTGGCAAATGAGGATTCACAAGGTGGTGTTCAGCACTGGGCAAACCACAGACACGTCAGGGCTTTGGCTTGGGAAAGGGTCACCCCGAGGAGGGCAGTGAGGGGAACTGGTGCGACAGGGGCACCCCGAGTTGCTCTGGGTGGTGTGGGGATGGTTGCCCATGAGGGACAGAGGCGCCCACCACCCCCGGGGGCACAGCTGGGCCTCCCCATGGAGCTGCTGCTGTTCTGCAGAGCAGCTGGGCTGCAAAATCAGCCAGGAAAGCTTCTGTGGGAGAGGTTTTGCACATCAGCCCCTGCTGCAGTCAGGCGTTTTGGAGTTCACAGTCTGGGTCTCTCCCAGAGCTGCAGGTTTGTTTCGGGGCCAGCAAAGGCAGAGACAGTGCCTCAGGCAGCTCTGGGGTGGGAGGGTGGGTGTGGGGTGGTCACCTCCAGTCCAGAGGGGTCTCCCATCCCACGACACAGCTCGGTGGCCCCAGAGGGAGCCAGGAGTGGGCGAGTGCCGGCAGCTCTGGCCAAGCTGGGAACTGCAAAAGCTTTTCTGTGTGGAGGTGGGCTCAAGCTCAAGCCTGCTTCCTTTTCCCTGCCAAAGCATCTGCTGTCCTGCACACTTCCCTTCCCCCTTCCCTGCAGTATTTCAGGCCATGGAAATGTTTGATGTGATCCTCCCCAGCACAGCTCCCTTTGGTTGGATTCTCTGTGGTTTGATATCCCTCCTCTGGCTGCCTTGAGGTGACCTTGGCTTTGCAGTGCCCTTTCACACCGGAAAACCAAAATATTGCATTTCAAAATTGCCCAGATGGGTATTTCCAATGAGCTAACAGGAAAGGGAGCATTTCTTCACAGCTCCATCACCCCGACTTTGTGAGCAGCTCCAGCTGGTCTCAAGCTGCTTTAATAATCAATAATTTATTTGGCTGGAAGTGTCCCCAGTCAGGTTGGGATCCCGCAGTCCTGGGGCCAGTGGGTCTGGGTCCTGTGGTGATCTCTGTGGTCCAGCTGTGATCACTGCAGTGCAGCTGTGCAGCATCACAAATGTAAAAATTGGGTGTAAGAGCTGTGAATGTGCAGTGCCCAGAGAGGAGCCTCTGAACCAGAAGCACTCCTGAGGCTGCTCCAGGGACACAGCAGATCTTCTCCCCTGGCCAAGGGCAGGATCTGATGTGCCACCACAGGAGGTGGCTGTGAGAGAATCATCTGTGCTGGCCACCTCACCATTGCACAGTGATTCCTGTGGAAGTTGGGGATGGAATTGGAAGATGATCCTACTTGCCAGGCCAGACCTGAGTTTAAAAGCTGGTCTATGTCTGCACGATCCCATTAAACCTCTGCCATGGTGTAGCCTTGGGCTGTGGGTGGCACAGTCTGCAGCAGGGTGGGGGACACATACCCCCTGGATGGCACTGGGGAGCTGCAGACTCCCCTTCCCTTTGACCCCCCTCGAAACTCCTCCTTGATCTGCACAGGGATTAGCAGAGGAGGTGTCTCCTGCTGCTCCTGCCAAGCACAGCTGGCTCAGGCATGAGGAGCCCACAGCAGAAACACTTCTGGCCCTTCAGGACAAAGGACAAGCAGGGATGTCCTCCTGGCCGGAGACCTGAGGGAGGAGGGGGCAGCTGAAATTAGGAACACCAGGGGAACCACTGGCACAGCAGCACTAGTGCTTGGGGTGTGTTTCTGAGCCGCTCAGCATCCTCATCCCAGCAAAGCCAAGTTCCCATCTGCCAGATCAGACCCTTCCCTGAGCAGGCATTGTGATGGAAAAGCTCCTGAAGGCCCTGAGAAGTCACTGAGCCTCGGTCTGTGGCCATGCTGGAATGCACTAACCAGGAGTTGTTTTGAGGTCAGAAAGGAATAAGTTGTTTGCAGACAATTGATGTTGTTATTAAAAACATCCACGGTACAGAGCAGGGGGAGGGAGGTCCTCTTTCCTGTTTGGGAAATAGTTTCTCACTGCATCCATCAAATGAAAGAATTCTGTATGAAAAATAAATTTAGAAAAAAAAGTTTCTGGGGCACACGCGCCTGAAAATGAACCACAGCAGGATCAGAGGTTTGGCTCAGAGCAACATCCAAGATTCAAAGGCAGAGGCCAGATTAAAACCCAGGACTGCTCCCAGCCTGTTGCTGGAACTGGTGGAAATGCAGTTTCCTTCAGAGAAATGCAATCTCCTCTCTGTAACTTCTGGGCAAAACTCAGAAACTGCAGCTGAAGCCCGGAGCAGTCTCCCACTGAGACAAACTCCATGTGAGTCTGGAGCAGCAGCTGGACTGCAGGAAAGTAGGGATCACGTACAAAAAGGAAGAAAAACCTCTCAGATGAAGGGATTAGGCTGTCACCCTGCTCCACATGGTGAATCTCCCAGACGAGGGCAAGCAGCTTTTCCAAGCTTGTCATGCAGCAGTGAGATGTCACCTGAGCTGTGACCTGAGGAGCAGCCACATCACATGGAACTGTCCCGTGAGAGCCAGGTCACCCTTTCAGCATCGTTAGCACCACGTGGGCCCTGGCACAGGGCCGGCCTGGCCCAGCTGTCCCTGTTCCCAGCCACTCTGTGGGGTCACACATCCAGAGACCATTCCCATGGGATGGACAGGAGGGAGGACAATCTGGACGTGGGTCAGTCTCTGCAGTGTCCCTGGCAGGTCAGGTTAAAGCTTTGGGCATAACTCCAGGGTATTTTGGGATGTGAATCTGTTCATGGCTGGTGTCAGGATTTGTGGGCACATGGCTCAGTTCCTGCTCATGCCCAGGCTGTCCCATGTCCTGCAAGCACCAGCCTGATCCTTCCTGTCAGGGTGGTCAGGGACCAGCACCACGGTTCCAGGACAGAATGGAGCCTTTCCTCATGATGGTGGGAGGGGCAATTTTAGGGACAAAGTGGTACAACCCAGAGTCTGAGTGGCACAAGCACATCTCTGAACATCCTCGTCACCATGGCCAACGCTGCCACTCCCACCCAGATTCCCGAGACTGTCTGCACCTCTGCAGCCCTCCTTTGAAACCAGCCAGCTCTGCAGCCTGTGCCTCAGGCAGTCGGAAGCTAATTGCCCGTGATCAGCTAATTAAAGGGTCCCGATAAAATCTGCCTGGCAGGCACAGGAGCCTGTGGTGGCCCCGGTGTTCCTCAGGGCGAGGGAGAAGGTGGCTGCTGGAACACTCTCTATCACACCCCTTCCTCCTCCCCTGCCCTCAAGGGGTTGTCAACACCTTTGCTTGGGCCTAGGCTGTCTTGTTTCTCTGCTCGAGGTGGATGTTGGCAGTGACCCTGGGGTTACAGATGTGGCCTGGGTTGGTGGCACTGGCTGCATGGCCACAGCTCTGCGGAGGACAAGGGGCTCGGAAAATGTGAGTGATGTCCTGTTCAGAAAGGGGGGACCACAGAATCCTTCTCTCCCTCTAGGGAACCCACTCCCAGGCATTCCCATTCCTCAAGTTTTGGCCAAAATGCAAAGTAAAGACTTCCCACAGCCACAACAGCCTTTGCTGCCCTGCAGAATGTGCAGCTTTATGTGTCTGGGTGTTCATGTCAAGCTCCGCTCCAAAGACACGCCCGGTTTCCAGGAATGCCATTCCATCCAGGGATTACCCATCCTCTTCAAACAGTCCTAGTCTTCCCTGGCCTTGCTGCCTGGGAGAAAAAAGCATCCAGGGCCAGGCTGGCCAAGGCAGTGTCCCAGGGCTGTGGCATGCATGGGAGGCTGATCCCAGCAGAAAAGCTGGGAAATCCCTGTGTTTGACTACCTTTGATCCGGATTAAATCTCTCAGAGACAAGCAGGAACAGCCTTCCTGGGTCTGTGTGTTTTGACTTAAACCCATCAAAGTTTCCCCTGAGTGACCCTGAAAAGTGAGCAGGCAGCTGCAGGCTCTTGGCTGGGCAGGGAGGAGCTGCTGCATTTCCAGGTGTGTTGTCCTTGCCTGAGGGAGGCTGTAGGGTCAGATCTGGAGTCAGGATTGAGTAGATGTCTGCCTGTTTCATCCTTGGTGCTGCTGGGTCAGTGGGATCACTCCTGCCCCACACCACCTCAGGGCTGGGCTCGGTGCAGAGCCAGGAGCTGTGTCCTTCACAGGGTGTCCTTTGCTGCTGGCAGTGTGTCCATGCCCACCCACTCCCCTTGTCCTGCACCAGCAGCCATTTCTTCATCGAAACATTTGCTTAAGGCAGACAAGATTTGGCTCGAAGTCCCTCCCCTGTAATTGTCCCATGACCCCGAAGAGATTTGTGTTTCCAGCTCATGAATTCTTTCTGTAGGAGCCTCAGACCTCAGCTATCCCACAGCCTTGGGGTGGAGGAGCAGGGAGGGATGAGCACACACAGACCATGAGCTCCTGGAGATGGTGCATGTGAGGAGCAGAGCTGCTGAACCAGCCCATCACGTACAGCAGCCCAGAGCCGTCCCTGGGGGAGCTCCAGCCAGCACAGGCTGGTCAGCTGGGAACCAGCAGAACAGAGAAATAAGCTATCCCACGGCAATCCCAGGGAAAGTGAGGAGGGGAAGCGCTGTGTTCTAGATGGATGTGAGTGTGGGACCCCCGGGCTGGCAGCTGCTCCCTCCGGGGGGATATATGGCTTCAGAATGTTCTGGCGTTGGGGTCTAGATGTTAAACACGGGCAGTGCAGGATCCCATTCCCGCATGGGATCGTGGTGCTGCATTCCACGGGGACCCCGCAGGGGATGCTGAGCCCAGCCGGGGCCGCCCGGCCTCCCTGAGCTACCCGAGCCCAGCACAATCACAATCCACATTTCTGCCCAAAGCCTGTTACAGAAAACCATTAACAGTAGCACAGCTGCCCTGATAAGGCAGGATAAGCCTGTCAGCTTTTGATAAAACCCCAATCTCCAGGAAAACAAAATACACCAGTGCCTTGTCGGGAGTCCCAGGACCGCCCAGCCCGGCCGGGAGCAGAGAGCCGCGGCGTGGGGGGAGCAGGGGAGACAGCTCGTCCCAACACCTCCCTGAAATACCGTCATGTCCTCGCCGCGATAACGACTGGGTTGTCAGGCTCATCAGCCGGAGTTTTTCTTCCCTCTCAGATGCACCGATAGTGTCCCGGAGACAAGATAGCTCTGTTTACCCAGGGCACGCAGCAGAGCTTTGTCCACAGCCCCGAAGGTGAGAATATCCCTGAGCAAACACAGCTCTTCACACCTGTAGGGCTTTTCCAAAGCCGGACCACCGGAACGCCGGGTCCAGGTGGCTGCGGGACGGGAGCTGGATGCTCACCCCGTCCACCACCATGATTTGTGCTTGGACTGGGTTGCAGAATTAGCTCAGGTTTGGGAAGGCTTGGAAGCAGAACTAAAATCCACCTCTGCTGAGCTTTCCCAGCTGGAGCTGAGTTTTTATGTCATCCGACATCATTCTGTAGATCCACAGACAATTCTGGCTCCTGTCACCCAGAGCTCCCAGCCTTTGCCACAGCAAAACCCTCCCAGGGTCCCTTTCCCTGCTTCCAGAAAGGGAAACTGAGGCACAGTGGAGTAAGGCCAAGCCATGATAGGACCTTTCCTGCATCGGGGGGCATCTCCTCTCCAAGGCCAGAGCAGCTGAGCAGCAGTGGCTGAGCCCAGGCCGTGGAGCTCACGGGACAGCCCAGGGCCAAGCTCTCGGCCCCAGCCCCGATGCTCGGTCCCGCTGTGCCGGCTGGAAACGAATGCGCTGAGCTGCCAACGGCTCCCCTGAGCCAGCTCGGCTCGGAGAGAAACCAAAACCCTTCAGAGAGCCGTCATCTGTCAAGCTTGGGTTACTGTCTAGCACCTCGAGCGGCCAGGCTGAGGTTTGTCACCCACGGGAACGGGAGCGCTCCCAAAGCCGACCCCGGCTCCATCTCCCGGGGAGAGACACGGCCTGGAGCAGCTTCTGCAGGCACAGGCAGGACCAGCTCCCAGAAATGTGTGACAAAACAGAGGGGACCATCCTCTTGGGGTGTCCTCCTCCCTGGGGCTCTTCTCCATGCTGGGATTTCTGGGATCTGCCTGCAGGATCTGCGTGCTTCCCCAGCTCCATGGGGGATGCTCTCTCCGAGGAGGGTGTTATCCTCTGGCTAGGGATCCCCTATTCCTTGCTGCCACGGGGAGATGGGCTCTGGGGGTGTGAATGCACAGCCGCAGCCACTGGCACTGCCTGGGAGGATGGGATCCTGCACAGAGGGGGGAAGGCAGCACCAAACCAGGGCCAGGGGAAGGACAAAAGGAGAATGATGCAGACTCCAGAGGGAAATCCTGCAGGAGATGATCTTCAGAGAGGTGGTTTTTGTGCAGTAGCACCGTGGTGGGGACGCTGCTGAGTTTGGGGAGGGATGATGAGGCCTGGGTTGTGCCCAGCTCCATGCTGGGTTCTGGCAGCGGCCACAGGGTCCCTTCGGAAGTGGGGCTGGCTGGGGCTGGTTTAACAATTCCCCTGGCTCTGCTCCAGAGGAGATTGGGAAATGATCTGGGGTTAAAACAACACAACACGTTCCTGAACGCTGTTTACGAAGAGCAGCCCGACCTCACAGGAGGCGGAATTAGCAGGGACCGGGCACGGGAGCAGCATTACTTTAAGCCGGGTCTGCCCTGGGGGAAGCACAGCCTGAGCTGGTTTAAAACCGCCTCGCTTTGCTTTCACCCTTGGCTGTGGGGAAGCACGGCCAAGTTTCCCAGCTCCCTGGAGCACCGATGGAAGCAGAGCTGAGGCTGCTTGTATCCCTGGTCTTTCTGAGCTGAACAGTTTTAATCCAGATTTGAAAAGCCTTTGACTCTTCGCCGGGCTGGTTGCGTTATCAGCCTTGTGCATTTCGGGTAACCTTTGCTCTGAATGAGCAAATCCTTTCAGTATCTTTTTGTGCTGTGGCTTTAACAGTGAAGTGGCTGATTCCTCCTGGAGCAGAAATGTAGGAGAGCTTATAGGAAAATATCTTGGAGGATCACCTGGAGCTTTGGGGTGCTCAACCCCACCATGTGCCCTCCTTTTGAGATGCAGGGTTCGGGTTTTACAGAAACACAGACGTATTGATGAGACCGAGACTTGGGGAGTGGGACGAGGATTTTGGCGATTTGAAAAGCATTCCCTCTACCTGCAGCAATTCAGAGCTGCCCAGAGGTCGTTTGGCTGGACAAGAAACACCAAGGTGTGGGATAGAGAGAGGAGAAAGGACTTGGAAAGCACCACAGCCCTGGAGCAGCTGAGGGAAGCTGCTGCTGAGATCGATACCAGATAAGAGGGAAACCACAAGGGCAGATTCTGAGTGGGTAAATTGTTCTCAAGTGGATTCCCCTCCACTCTGATGCTTCAGGAGCACCTTGGAGCTGGGCTGGGGGGACAGAGCAGGGACTTGGGGCTCTGTGCTATCCCTGACAACTCAGGGACTGCAGGGTGAGCTCTCCCATCAGCTCCTGTCTTTGAATGGCATCTGGAAAAATTATGGGATGCAAACAGTTCATTTCAAAGGATTGGCAATCTCAGGAGACTGGGCTTGGATGGTGAAATTAAACAAAGCAAGCTGATGACAGGCTGGTATCATCTCCCAGAGTGAAATAGAGTTCACTTCTTGACTTTTCCCTTCTCAAAAAAATGAAAGAAAAAAAATTTATTAAGCTCTTTCCAATCTGAGGTTTATCTGCAAACTTTCTGCAAAACACCTTATTTGCAGAGAAAAGTCTCCTAGTCAAATCTAAATCAAATTCTGGTCAAAGCTTTTGCTGGAAGTTTTAAGCTGCACCAAGGGAAGTTTAGGTGAGACATTAAAAAAACTTTGTTACAGAAAGAGTGGTTGGGCATTGGAATGGGCTGCACATGGAGGTGGTGAAGTCACCATCCCTGGAGGTTAAAAATACCTGGATGTGGCACTCAGTGCCATGATTTAGTGACAAGGTGGTGTTAGGTCATGGGTTGGACTCGATGATCTCCAAGGTCTTTTCCAGCCTCTCTGGTTCTGTGCTTGTGAGCGCCGACCCTGTCCCTTCACTGTCACAGCAGGACCTGGGTGTGGGTGCAAGGTGCTGGCAGTCAGTGCAGGACAGAAGGGACCCTCCACAGGGCAGCCCTCAGGGGAGATCCCCTGGAGCTCCATCCCAGCGCTCAGAGCTGGCTCCTGAGGATGACTCCTGGGAGGCTGACTCCTGGTGAGGCTGAAGGCTGATCCTGAGACAGCTCGTAGAGGTGTTCCGGGTGGGAGAAGGCTCCACTCCACTCTCAGAGCAGCGCTGTCCCCTCGCAGCACTCTGGAGGAAGCAAGGGCAATTTACAGCCCATTTCCAGGCTCTTGGAGTCCAACCGCGTGTGCTGCACCAGGGCAAGGCCGGCTTTGTGCTCCCCATCCTGTATTGAGTAAGAGCGCTTTTGTCTTGGGAGAAAATGCCTTGGGTGAGAGGATGCCACAAATCCCAACATTTCAATGCAGCACAACGGGGCCCGTAGGTTCCTCCTCCACCCCCATCGCCTGCTGATGGACCCTCAGCTGCCTGGTGGCTTTGAAGGAGCCATTGCAGGTCACTGGACATGTCCCCAAGGACTCCAGCAAGGAACACACAGCTCAGTTGGACCTCTAGAGCTGCCAGCAGCTGTTTGCCACGTGTGCTGCCTGGCAGTGGGGAGAGCTTCATTGCCCAGAGATTGTTCAAATCTGGCTCAAAACACAAATATCTGGGAGCTGTAAAAGTCCCAGGAATAAGTCTTGCTCCTCTGATGCTTCCTATGGGGTCAGAAACGCCACGTGTAAAGCCAGGAAATACCTCTGGAGGTTCTGATGCTCCAGTCCAGGCTGGAACCAATAAATGTGGAAACAGTTATGGAAATCTCTCCCTCCATGAAATGAATCCAAATCTAGGTCAGACCCCAGTCCAGCAGGTTAAGTTCCCAGTGGTGTCCGTGGCTGTTGGGATCAGCTCCCGTGGCTTGTGGGGCTGCAGGATGGACAGGCAGCCACAGTGCCTGGTGGGCAGCAGCTGCCGGTGCTCTCCACAGGATCTGGTGCTGTTGGGAAGAGTTTTGGTCTCACCACGCTGCAGCAAGTTGATAATTCAGAGTGTCGACAATTAACCCTCAGCAGCTGATCTGACGGGACTTGTTCTTTCCTCTTGGGGCTTGATCTGTGAACAGCTCTGGACTTTCTCCCTGGACGTGCTCTCAAAACCAGCCACCACATTTTGGGATTTGGCCGTGCCAAGCTGTCCATCTTCTGCCCGCTTTGGATAGGCACTGTTTCATCTGGCTCTGGGTGTTAATGGACAGCTGGTTCACCATGGACAAGCCTGGTTTGCCCCCATTGTCGCTGGGGCGAGGGCAATCCCAAAACATTCATGGGTTCAATCTGCCAAGCACTGCCAAGCACTCCCCACTCCCCAGCATCTGCTGGAAGCTCTCCCTTCCTGCTGATGGGCCTGACAATGCCCATGGCAAGGCTCCGTTGGGAAGCCCTGATGGATTGAGGTGAATCTCAGGCAGGAGGGATCAGGGTGGGACTTGTCACACTCAGCACCTGAGAATCCACCAGCAGGACAGAAATCCCCTGCCCTGTCTCTACAGGCCTGGTTTAGGGCTTGGTTTGAGCAGTGAAAATCAGATTTTCAGGGAATTCAGCTGCAGAACTCCATCAGCTTTGACCAAATGTCCCCCCCTTTTTCAGTGACTGAGAAAAGCAGCCAAGCTTGAGCAGCTCTTCTTAGAGACAGCAACAGACACATCCCTAACAGAGGGCAATGTTTTGCTTTTTAAGCCTTGGCTTCAAACATAAGGGCAATAGATTTTCTTTAAGGAAATAAATCCCCAAATTTGTTAGGGTTGGCACAGCACAGGATTTTTCACTCGCCTTGTTTCTCATTTCCAGCTGAATCATTTTAGCAGAGACTTTTCTAGAAATGCTCAGCCTGACTCAGACACCCAGTCTCAAACATTTCAACCCAAACACTGAGTCTGGCTTTTTTTTCTGGAAAAGAGAATGAGGGTCTTATCCTTGGAAATCCTAGGCGAGTGTCAATGTTCTGTTACCAACTTCAGTGTCACAGAGAGTTGTTACACTTTGCAGAACCAACGCTGACAGCAGGACATGTCCAGGGCCTCTCTGTGCCTAAGGCATGTGTGGAACTGGCAGAGTGGGAAGTGAAGGGCGCTCGGGTTGGGCAGACTCCCCAGGGAGGTCCTGAGTCACTCTGATGACATCTCCTCCAGAGCTTTTCCACAGAAATGCCATTCCTCAGGATTTTCAGGCAGGGAAAAGTGTTCTGATCCCCAAGTCCTCTTTGTGCCCAGGGGGAGATATTCCCAGTGTGTTCCTCCCCGGGATCCTGCTCTCTTGCCTCTCCTACATTGGCAGTTTGGCCATTCCCTGCTCTCACGGGTGGAGGGGGTCAGAGGCATTGGGTCTCATGAGGAGTGATCAGAGTGTGAGGGCCCCCCAAAAAGCCCTCACCCCAACAGGGGGTCCCAGCAAGACTGGGGCTCTGCCTTTCCTTCCCTCCTCTCGATCTCCACTTGCTGCTGCTGCTGCAGGCCGGGTCTGTGGCTCCAGCCCCAGGGGTGATGCTGGCCACAGCTGCATTTTTCGTGGTGTGTCCACACACTTCCCTCCATCCTTTAGCTCTGACTGCCAGGAAAACATGGGCCTGGCACAGCCCTCGTGTCTGCCCCTAACAGCCACAACACCCCCATGGATTTCCCCTTGCCTGAGCCAACCCAACCAACTTCAAAGCCTCCTCCTTACTCACACTCTGCTCATGCAGATGAATTTTCCTCAGCAAATGTTTTTGTTTGGTGGTGGCCAGCTGGGGTTGTGGTGGGTGGCACTGGGCCACACAGGAGGGCATGGGGACACCTGCCCTATAAGCAGAGCTGCATCTGACCCCTCAGTCCCTGTGGTTCCAAGCTCTTGGGGGCACATGTGGTAACTCTACTCTGCAGGACTTTGCCACTGGTGTTCATCCTTACTTGGCCATTCTGCTGCAGCAGGCATGGAGAGAAACCCTCTCCCAGCCTGGGGTCATCCAAAGCCCCAGGAGAGATTCCTGTGAGGTCACACCTGGAATCACTCACTGGGCACAGCCCTGGCAGCCTGTGCAGGACTGGTGTGGCCCAGTGACCTGCAGTGGTGTGAGGTCCACCACTTTCAGGTTCATGCCCAGCTGCTCCAAAACCTCAATCCAGTTGGCAGTGGCTTGAAGGGACACTGTAGGAACACCTTTCTGCTGTATCCATGGGCAATTTCTCTCTACCTCCCAGTCCAGACAGGTCTCCACTGGCTCTGACTGCTTCACCTCTGTTATCCCTGTGGGTGTTCCCTTGACCATTATGGTCCTCAGAAATAACATCCCTGAAGATATCTCTCGGGATTCCCTGGGAGCAAACCCTCCGCAAGATGGGCACGGGCAGGGGGTCCCTCTCAGGGACAGGGACCCTGCATGTCAGGATTTCTCCTGCAGTAGAGAAATAATGGCTCAGGCTGAGCTAGCAATTTTCTGGGGAAAAACAAAACAAACAAACAAAAAAAAAAACCAACAAAAACTTGTTTGGGAAAAGGATAATTTTAAGGAGACTGAGACTGTTCATAAATTCAAGTCAAATTTAGAGATTACTTTCAGTCTCTGGATTCTTCCATCCTCCCCTTTTCCTTCCCCCCTCCCCCGAATTATTGTTTGCAAAAATTAAAACAAAATGTTTTGGGGTTTTCGTTTGTTTAAAAAGCAATTTGCATTTTGAAAATTGCCAAAATATAAGCTTTGGGAGGGTGGGGTCTTTTGAAAGGGCAGCATTGTCATTGCTGAATGAAAACCATGGAGAGGAATTCGTCCTGGGAGATGCAGGGCGCTGGGGACATGGCAGCACAAAGACCACAACCACAGCTCCCAGCACACAGCCCCAGCCTGCGCCTCCATTCATGTCCCTCCTTTCTTTCTCCCACATGGAAAATCCTGCCCACCTTAACCTTCTTGAGGGATTCATTTGACCAAATCACTGGTTTTAACATGGAGAAGATTCCGCGGGGTTTTCTCTGCCTAGTTCCAAACCACAGCTTTCTTCTTTCCCTCTTCAACCTTTTCCAGGTTTTGGAACATCTGTGTTTAAATGAAATCTGGTTATCCAGACCCGAGCCTGGCAGCTCAGGTAGAGATGCTCTGATGAAGCTCTGCACATCTGTGCACAATAAAGTCAGGGAACAAAAGGCTTGTGAGGTCCTTGGCAGAGTAAGAGAAAGAAGAGAGCGGGAGACAGCAGGACTGGGTTTAGCGGAGAAACTGGAGCCAAAACCTTTCCTCACAGAGCCCTCAGCACCTGGCCCAGGTCTTGCTCATAGCTGGGTCTGCAGGACTGCAGGGGTGTCTTCTCCACCAGGTGCAAAGCAAAGCTTGAGGAGCAGACATGATGCCAATCCTAGGAGGTGATTTTTATTACAGCCCTCAAAGGCATTCATAGAAAGAAAAAATGGGTTGCTAAAGAGCCACTTGAATTCAGGGAAATTCAAACCATGAAGCAGTGGCAGAAAATTAAAGCCAGGCCAAGTCATGTTAGGAACAAGGCAAAAGGCTTCAGCACAGCAGGGGATTAACCTCGGGCCGAGCAGAGGGAGGGCGGGAGCCGCGTTTCCTGAGCGCCTCTGTCCAGGGAAAGCGTGGCCAGGGAGCCACATGCCCTGGGGACATGCACGGATTTGGAGCTGGGATCCAAAACTATCCGGACCTGCTGCTGGGGCCAGCGATGTGCCCAGGCAGTGCCCACACTCTGCACCTCCAGAGTGATCCTGTCACGGCGTGTCCCAGCCTTGTCCCCACAAGGCCGTTGTGACGCCTGGCTGGGACATTTCTTGCATTCCCCAATTCCTGCATCCCTGTGTGCTACTGTCAGGACAAATGGGATGGCTATTTTCCTTCAGCCAGACCAAGCCTCTCCCAAGGGGGATTCTACAAGCACACCAGGCTACAGGCAGAGCTGCCAGCCTACCTTGGCTGGTGAGCAGTGGTGCACAGCACTCGCCACTCCGGCCCAGGCACTCTGGGTGGACACAGGACACAGTAATTGCAATTAAAGCTGTTCTCCCTAAATTTGGCCCCTTTTGACTGCAGAAACAGGTGGATCAGGAGGGGTGGATGCTTGAAAAGCAGACAGGTGTATGGGATTGGGAGGGAATCAGTGCCCAGCTGTTTCCAGGTGTTTCCTCAGTGCCCTGGGAGTGGAAGGAGGAGACAGAATCAAGGCTGAGCTGATGGAGCCAAAAAAAGCTGAGAGGTCACAGTGGAGGGGTGGCTGTCGCTCCCAGGATGCCTGTGGGGAGCTCGAGGGAGGCCGTGCTGGTCATGGAGTGGGGCTGGACCAGACTACGCCTTCTCCTAGGTCACTCACTGCCTCGCTGGAGCGTTTATCTCCCAAGGCAGCCACAGTATTTAGGTTATTGACTCTGGATGAGGACAGGGATGGCTGTTTGGGAGCTCCTTGCAGCTTCTTGTGAGGTTCAGCTTCTTCAGGATTTTCCTATCCCTGGAACAACAACGGAAAATTGATCCTGGGAGCAGAGCTGGGAGGAGCTCTGCACACTCCTCTTACTCCTCCAAAATCCTGTGCAGCTCTGCTCTGGTGGCACCAGGGGAAATGTTAGTAAAGAACTTGAGAAAATCCCCAGAGTTCTGTTTTCCTGGTTTTGCAAAAACATTTCTGCTTATCAAGCAACCCAAAGAAATGCGAAGATTTTCACTCACTCTTCGTGTGGGCTCGGCTTTGAATTTTAAAAAGGGATTTGCCAATGCAATCTTGCAAAATACTCCAGTGCCAAGTCCAACTCTCCTAAAATAAAAGTTTTAGGAGGAGGTGAGCTTTCATTCTCGTGGGAAAACATGCATTTCTGACAGATTTGAGGGAGAACTAAGGCTTCTGTGAGGCCATGCCACTCCCTGGAGAAACGTCCCCTCTTGTTGATCAACAGAGACCAAATCCCATGGTTTGTGGCACCAAAAGCAGAGCTGCTCATGAGCCTCGAGGCTTTGAATGATGGAGATGTGCCCACGTGACGACAACCTACAAGAGCCCCCAGACTGAGGGACTGAAATCTTTTTTCCTCTGTTTGAGCCAAGTCCTGAGGCTGTGCCATGGGTACAGGCGCTGTCTTGGAGGTTAGGTGTGGCCAGGAGATCATTCCCTGTGTTCCAGCCCTGGTCTGTGCCCTGGAGAAGGCTCTGCCCTGAGGGTAGGAACCAGCCCTGAATCTTGCACCTCCAGGAAAAGGGTTTAACCTTGCTTGGTCACCTTTGTAAAATGAGGGTTGAGAATTTAAAACCCCCCACCTGCTTCCCAAAAGCTTTGCTAGAGCATTCTGCAGGGCAGGAATCACCTCTAAAAGCCTTTCTGTGGCTTTGGAGCCATGGTGTGGGCTTGGGCTGCTCAGCACATGTGGGATGAGGAGAAAGCAGAGCTGAGCAGCTGCTCCAGCAGGGCACAGCCGGCTGCTTTTCCTAAGCTTTCCATGGAAGGGGAAAACGCACGAGGGGGGACACACAAGTGCCTGGTGCGTGCTCCCGTGCTGCTTTTAGCTGCTAAAAGTGCAGTTTCAGCATGTGTGGGACTGGGACAGATCTGAAAGACCCATTCCCTCTGGAGGCAGGAGTGCTGTCTCTGGGCTCCCTCATGGTTGTGTCCTGTTGGGGAGATGACAAAAGCTCCAGCAGGCTGCTGGGCTCATCCCAGGAGGGCCAAACCACGGCTCAAAGCCGTGGCCCAGCTCTATGGCAGGAATCTCTCTCCCTCACGCCTGACAAAGTGCTCCCGGGCCGCTCCTGTCACCATCAGCACGTCGGTGGCTGCTGCTCCTGCTCTGCCAGCCTTGGTGGGGACGTGAGGTTTGGCCTCTCCGTGTCAGCCAGAGGAATTCCGACATCAGAGCACGGAGACAGTGCCTCCGTCCCACTGGGGGCACGGGGACATGGGGATGGGGGTTCCGCTCTCCCCTGTGCTGTCACAGCATGTCAGCTGGGGATTGTTCCTGAGAAACACTCCGGAGCTGTGCTGTCATTTTCTGGGCTGAAATTTGATAATTAAGCAAATATAGCGTGGCTTTGTGTTGGGAGAGCACCATAAGGTAAACAGGAAGGAATGAGGGATTAAGACGTCTCTGCTCTGAGGGAAGGTGACAAGCCCGGAGCTGTGACACCTCCGTGCTGAGGCGAGGGGCCCAGCTGTGGGCTGGCATGGCACAGCTGCATTGTTCAGGGGTGAAGAGCAAATAAAAGCCAGGGGAAAAGAAAACAAGCTATAAAATTCTCAGCAAAGCACAGAGCCCCAGCAACTGCCTCCTGATGGCCCCGTGACAGCTCTGGGGAGAGGCAGGCGAGGGGTCGAGCTTTTGAAGTCCCGAAGTTGTCTTTTGCGAAGGCCCCCTGTTAAAATAGGCCTGGTGTTGACTTTAGGCTGCATATGGTGGAGGAATTGGACAGCTCAGTCACAGCAATCAAAGCAGGGGGGCACTTTTTGGAATTTGGCTAACTGGGTGTCAGGCTGGGCCTGTCCCAGGCAGGATGGGGGATGCAGGCGCGAAAATGAGGATTATCAGCATGATCAGGGCTGCAGGTGAGTGACTGAGCCTGTGGTGTGGAAAGCTGAAGGAGAAACAAGCTAGAAAGATTTTGGAATGGTATTCAGAGCTCAAACATGTGTGTGTCAGAACTGGTGAGAGTGAAAATACTGGGAAGGTTGGGCAGGTGATAATGGAAACCCCTTCCCACAGGTACAGAGGGGGTTTCTGAAGTGCTGGGAAGTGGGGGTTCCTCAGCAGTTTGGGGACCTTTGCACTGAGCAGTAACAACACAAACTGAGAGTGGATGAGAAGAGAGATGAGCAGTGCTTCCACGGGGGAAAGGGCTTGTGACAAAGCTGAAGAAGCCACAGGAGTTTGTGTGCTCTGTCCCCTAACCACGCATGGGCCCCTGTCCTCACAATCCCCCTGCAACCCACACTGCGAGCAGGGAGAGGCAAAGCCGTATTTCGTCTAAGTCAGGACAGTGAAATGTGCTCTTGGCAACTTCATTTTGCCCTCCAAAAAGCTGGGCTCACCTCACAACACAGGTCAGGAAGGGATGTGGGTGAGCAGTTACCTTCCCACAGCCAGAGGTGCCATCAGGGCCTCCCATCCTGTGACACCCCCAGCGTGACAGGGCACACACGGAGCGGCTGGCAGCAGCTCCCCGGGGTTGGCACCTCCCTGTTTGGACACAGATGGTGACAATGTCCCCTCTTTGCCTCCCTCAGCCTGCAACTGCAACCTGCACGCGCGGCGCTGCCGCTTCAACATGGAGCTGTTCAAGCTGTCGGGGCGCAAGAGCGGCGGCGTGTGCCTCAACTGCCGCCACAACACGGCGGGCAGGCACTGCCACTACTGCAAGGAGGGCTTCTACCGCGACCTCAGCAAGCCCATCTCCCACCGCAAGGCCTGCAAAGGTACGGGGTCAGGGATGGGGTGGGGGCAATGCTCAGCTCCTCCTTCCCCAGCCCCTCCCTGCAGCTCCGCTTCCACAGCTCTTCCTCTCGCCAAGCTCCTCCCGCTCCTCCCTCTCCCGAACCGGTTTGAAGTTGCTTCTTTTGCCGTTTGGAATGACTTCTCATGCCCCCACATTCCCTGCCGTCACCTCTGCAGCCTCCTGGGGAGGGGGACAAGGCCACCCACATCCCCTGCCATCCCCTCTCCTTGCTCTCCCCAGCCTGCTGCTGAGGACGAGGCCATGGAAAGAGAAGCCCTCACTGCTGAGGAGGACTTCAAATTATTTCAGGGTTTATCACTTATGAATTGTGCTTCATCTGCTCTCACCTGGTCATCACTCTGCTAGGGCAGAGAGGCACAAAATCCCAGGTATGGATGAGATGTAGAATTTAAATCAGCCTCCTCCAAGCCCCATTTCCAGCTCCCACCCTCCAGGCAGAGATGAACCCATGCACAGAACTTGTCACTCCTCCGGACGAGGAGAGAACAGAAAACGGGGAAACGAGTTTATTTTGAGCTCAGAGTATTTTGAGGTTTCCTTGTGTGGCCGTGGAGGCGAGCTGGGATTCAGCTGGGGCGGGACCAGCAAGAAGAGCAAATCCTGCAAATGAACCCTTTTAACTCTCAGCTGCTGCTGGAACAGATGGAAATCCTGAACCTGAGGGCCAGTGAAAGGAATCAAGCAAACATTCAAAAGCCAGATTAGAAAATGCTGGTGTTGCCTGCAGAAATGCTCAGCTCTTTTCTCTCTAAAGATTAGTTTCAACAAGAGATGGAAAGCTTTTTGGCTTCGAGTCGATATTTTTGGCTGGGAAGTTTTGGGTCTCCAGCATTTTCAATTTTTTTGTTTGTTTTTTTTTTTCCCCTTACTGAAAACAGACGTTTTTTGCCATAGCAGAAAAGAAATCAGTTTTTCAGACAATCCTACTCCCCCTTTTTGAACCTTGTAAAAAACTATTCCAATGAGATATTTTTGATATTTCCCAGGTGCTCATTCCTGCTTGTCCAAGCTCTCCTCCCGGCCAGGCAGCTGTTTCCCTCTCCTGTCTGTCCCTCCCTGCTCTCCCTGGCCCTTCACTGTCACTGACAACATCAAGTCCTGCCCAAAAACCTGGCCGGGTGGCACCTGGAGGTGGGAAACCTCTGAGCCATTCTTGCCTCAGTTTCCCCAAGCGAACACCAAGAAGACATCACTGGCCTCCAGGAGGTTTTCAGGCTGAATTCCCCACTTGTAGGATCATTCTCTCTATGAAATCCTCTTTGCAATTGCTCTGTACTCCTACTCTGCCTTCTCAAACCTCCCCCTCACTTGAAGCTGGAGATGGCCAAATTTCAGCGCTCCTCCAGCTGCCATGGTTTGTGACAAACTTGTGCCCATTGGAGCCAGCAGGCACGCAGGGTTGTGATAACTGTGCTGGGCACAGGCAGCACCCATGAGCGTGATTCCCCAGCCCTCGAGGGGTTTTTGTGGAGGCAAACCCACCATCCTTACAACACCAGTGAAATGAAGTTCCCCACAGCACTGGCATCCCTTTGAAAACTCCTTTTCCCGAGCTTTGTTCATCACACAGCGGGGTTTATGTTCCCTCTGTTTTTCTCTCCTGACTCAGGGCTTGTGCTGAAATAATTGTTGAAAACAGGCAGGTTTAAACCTAACCCTCCCATTTAACAGCTCCAGCCATCTCTTGATTGATAACAACATTCATTTACCATCTCACCAAACCAGCACTCCCAGAGCCTCATCTCAACTGAATGTCATTAAAATTAAGGAACTAACTATCCTGAGCTCCTGCCACCTCCCTCATCACTGCCTGCACCCAACAGAACCATGTTTTCTCTATATTTTTTCTATGTTTTCTCTATAAAACCTAATTCTTTAATCCATCACATCACTCTGATCATGTACCACACATAATAAATTTAAATAAAGCATTTCAGAGAGCCTTGGTGCCTTGGGAAATGCTGAGGAGCTCGTGGCTCTCACCCACCCCAGCAAGATCTTGGGTGATCTCACAGCAAAGGCTCCACGAAAGAGCTGCCAGAGGCATTTTTTCATTAATTCAACTCCATTTATGCAGCCTAACAGACACATCCAGCTAAGCTGCCTCTCCTGTGCCTTGCATTCCTCATCTCCCACTCCATCCCATGCAGGAGGTGCTTCAACTCACAACACATCGAACATCAGCAAATTAAAGAGGCTGGAGTTGCATTGTTTGAAATGGTTGGTTTGGGTAATTATGCAAAAATATGACATTGCAGAAATGCTTGTACAATGTCTCCTTTTTTAACTTGGACAAAAAGAATTCCACAAACTTTTGCACGTGTTGCAGTGCACGGGTGATGCTCAGGCAGCAAAAGGAGAGCAGAAAGCTGGGCAGGAGCTGGGCAACACCCCCTGCCCAGCTCAGGGCTGCTTGTGTTTCCAACAGCCAAACCTTTAAATTGATAAATAAAAGACTTTTCTAATGATCTGAAGTTCAGATCAGCAGTGCAGGTGAACATAAGGAGCTGTAGTTTAAGGATGGTTTTCCCTGATGGCTAACAATGATCCAGCCGTGCCAGGTGCTTTGCTCTGTGTTGGCTTCCAGTGGTTTTCCTTGCAAAAATGATAAAAGCCTGGAAGTTGTCAGTGGCCAGAAATGCCCTGGGACAGAGCCACACCAGGCAGGCCATGGCATGGAGGCTGCAAACCACAGGCAAAGGAATTGATGACAGATGGAGCAGGGATATTGCACGGAGTGGCAATGCTGGGTGCGTGCCAGAGCCTGCCAGGCTGGAGCAGGCCATGGAGCTGGGCATGGAGGATGTGGCTGCTCTGGGTGGGTGGTCAAGCAAGCCCAGGCACACCAAGCCAGGGCTCCCTTGGCATTCTGAGGTCAGACTGCAGCTGATCCCTGCCCCAGCCACGGATCCTGGGCTGGAGGAGCCCCATGGTCCCACTGCTTCTACTCCAGGGGGATGGGGGGCTCATCCCAGCAGGCAGGGAGCAGGATGCCCTTTGTCCTGGCAGATACATCACACCCCCGGTCCTGGGCACACCCCTGGTATGGGAGCTGTTCTGAGAAGCAACAAAACTCGGGGTATAAGAAATTTTCATGTTCATTTTTTCAGATTCAGACAAGGAAGGATTGTTCCTCTTTTCTCCCTGTTTTTTTTTTGAGAAATCACCAAGAGCTCCCAGCATGCTGAAGCCCTGCTTCCAGTTCCTTCTGCTTTCCCTCTGCTCCAAATGATGTTGCAAGTGAAATTCCACATCTGGGTCCTGCAAACCCTCGTCCACCCTGCTCTGTCATGGGCCGCTGTAAATCAGGGCCCTGCTGTTGGTTCTTTTGATTAAATTCCCTCCTGATATTTGCCAGATTATTGACACTAATGTAATTCCATTGGAGTAGAGTCTGCAGGGTTTTTTAGCCTGGCTGTAAAACAGCTCTGCACTTCAGGGAGAGGCTTTGCACACTTTTTGATGAAAAGATGACAAACGAAACGTGCTCTGAATGCACTTGTGCTGAGGCTGCCAGCCCAAACCCCTCGTGCAGGGGCAGGATTTGGCGCCTGGAGAGGTCACGTTCATCAGGACTCAATGTTTTGGGAGGAAATGGGATTGTCTATGTGCCTGGTGCTGCTGCAGCCTGGGGAGTTTTCCAGCTGTGCTGGAGGATTTCATGCCTTGTGCAAACCCCAAAAAGCACTCTCAGCCTTCCTGCCCGTCCTGGCTTGCACCCACCAAGGGTCAAGTCTTGACATTTGCATTTTGGAGGAAGTTTGGGTTGGAGCAGAAGGAGGGTGACATCTGTCCCTTTGGGCTCAGCCTCCAGTCCTTGATTTCATGGGTGCAGATAAAGGGTTTTTCCCCATCCAGTCGCAGGCATTGCGTGAGGGACAACGCGAACCTCTTTGGCTCCGGATGCAGCCGGGGGAGCCGGGCAGAGCCTCCGGCGACAGAGGCAGTGGCACCAGTCCCCGTCTCTCTCCACTGACTATAGAGGGAGCTGCGTGACCAGCTTAGAGCTGAGACCTCGTTCCCTGGAGGCTGGGCCAGGGGAGATGGATCCTCTCTGTTCCTGCTGCGGGTCCCGCTGGGACGCTGGGGCACGGGAGGTGGCGGGGGAACACCCGCGGCAGACAGCAGAGTCTGAGAATGGTGTCACAGCCACCAGACGTGTCCCACTGCTGGCGTCCCGGTGTAGGATAGTGACACCAGTCTGTCCATGCTTCCAGTCCTGGTCAGCATCGCTCCAGCCTTGGAGATGTCCCCTGTCACCGCGGTCCCAAATCCAGGCCTGAGTGGGGCAGACAAGCTCACAGCTGAAGCATGCCAAAGACGTGGGGATGGCCTGGCTGGATCCCTCCACCAGGGCTCCAGGGCAGGAGTGGTGGCTCCTGCGGGGCTCTGTCCCCAGCCTTTCCTCGCTGCAGGTCTCTGCTGGGACCAGCACAGCCCTGCCCTTGGGTCACCTCAGGAGGGGCTGAAGTGCAGCCTGAGGGAGATGCTCCCCTCTCCAGAGCTGCCTCATTTTGATGCCCATCTCTCGTTCAGCTCAGTTGTGGTTTTAAGGCAAACTCCAAGGCAATTCTTCCCAGGAATTCACCCCAGGGAGTTGGCCTTTATAGCCGAACTTCCTTCCCTTCCTTTCCTCCTTTTGCTCCTCTTTGGATTGCAGCTGGAGCTACTGTTGAGATGAGAGAGGAGCCAGCTCGTGGTGCTGGCAAGGCTTGGGTTGGGCTCTTCTGTCAGGGCTTGGTCACCTCTGAGAAATCACATCCATGGAGAAATTCCAAACTTCCCAGGCATTGATCTGCCAAGCACAGACTTCAGTTTCTCCCCAGGACTGTGGAGATTCTCTTCCACTGCCGCAAGAACAATTTTCTAGTTGCATTTCCATCCTGCATTTGTCAGTGGCTGTGCCTGAGTCACCCCTTCCCCACGGCCCCATAATTCCTTACAAATTAGCCCTGAGAGCTGATTTATGGCTTCTGTGTCTAAAACCTGTCATCACAACCCCCAGACACACACAGGCCATTGGAGAAGATTTCTAGAAATGCAACTTTAAGCTGTCCATGCTCACAGGTCCCTATGGGAGTGTCCTGGGGCAGTGTGGGAGGCTCGAGGGCCACCAAGTGTCACCTCCTCCATGGCACCACCAGGACCCAGGGCAGAGCTGCCCCATTCACCTACCTGGGCTGGAAAGATCCCAGAGAAAAGAAGGGACATGTGCATTACTGAAACTCTTACACTGTTCTGAGTTTGTAGAATGAAACCATGGGAAAGCAGTGATTTTTTTGTTCAAGCAAGACTCAGGCTCAACACAAGGCATCTCCCAGTCCATGCCAGCTTTTTAAAAAGCCATTAAAATCCACATTTTAATGATGGATGAGCAGACACATCAAATTAGGCAGCTGCCTCTGTGTGAGGCAGAGTGGGCAGAGTTTGCTGAGTTGTGGAATTCAGAGCAAGACACTGGTGAATCCAGGGAACCGTGAGGAGGATGGGGGAAGTTGCTCCAGAGCCCTTCAGAAAGAGCTGGAATCTCCATGGCCACCTGGAAACCACCTCAGCACCTTCAGAGGAGAGACACAGCTCACAGCTGAGTCCTGAATCCATGGCAGACATGTGGATGATCCAGCTGAATAGGAAAATGCAGACAGCATTGATTCCCTGCCAAGAGCCAGCTCTGAATTCCTGAAAAATCACATCCTGGCAATGTTGGTGCCCAGGAGTTACTGGATAAACTGGGGGACGGCCACCTTCCAAACCGGGGTTGGGGTTTGGGTTTCCAGCAGAGAAACATCCAGGAGCAATCCCGGAGGGCAGGTTGGGATGTGGTTTGTCAGAAGTGGTGAAACAATAGAGGGGAATTTGCACCCTATTAAGAAAATAAAGCCAGAATAAACCCCAGGTCTCAGACTAAGGACAAAAGTTGCTAAATTCACTTGCTCAGCCTGACCTTTGCATATCCACAAAACAGAGGAAAGAAAAGGAATAATTTGCCTTCCCCCTAAATGTTTTCCAATAATTGAGATAATTTCCTGCTTCAGACCAGTTCTCAGGAGTGGAAAGTGCTTCAGGCTCTCAGATCCTGAGAATTAAACCCAAGCTCAGTCCTGCTCATCCCCACACGCTGGTTTTCAGCATACTAAAATGAGAAATGTTTTTTCTGGTAGGAAAGGATTTCTTTTCCAGTTAAACAGATGCTTCTCAAAGCATCACAAACGAGGGTTTGGGCTTTGTGCCCCAGGAGCTCTCTCTGGGATTTCTCCCTGCTCTTGGAGTGTTGGGGACTCTCCCCACTGTGGATGCTTTGGTGTCCCATGAGGGCTCTGCACACCAAAAGGATCCTTTTCTGCAGAGCTTTTCCAGCCTCTCCCTCACTGTCCCCACTGCCTTCTTTCCCGAGGCTTGTGGCAACCTCATTATCTCTGAGACTTCTGCTCCACTGCCAGATTTAATCTTTATTATTAGTGGGAGAATGCAATTGTAGGTAACTCGTTTCCTCCAGAGCCAGGCTAAAAATGCATCAGGAAGAGAAAAGCTTTGCCTCTCTTTTTTTTCTCTTCAATAACAGCATTCCCAACCCACTCCTCCTTGTGCAACATCTCCCATGAGAGCAGGGGGTTCTGGCTTTTGCCTTAGATCCATGAGGCCACCGTGCCCCACTGAGCTGCTGCTCTTGGCCTGGCTAAAGCTGTCCCTGCAGGTCTGACGTTTTTGATGGAAAAATCAAAGGGATCACATCCTTCACAATAAAACCCAAATCTTCCCAGCAAAGTGGGGTGAAGGACACCCCAGTGCTTCATCTCAGCATCCCTGGCAGCTTCTCCAGCCCTGCTGGAATGAGTGGGAAGTGGAGCTCTCAGTGGACAGAGGAAGTTTTAACAATCTTGGAACAAGGGGATTTTCCAGCATTTGGGAAAGTGCTGCCATAATTGTCCCATTGTGCATGTTACTAATGCCTGCCCACAGTGCCCCTGCCCAAAAAGTGGATTTATTGCCGGGGTTCCAAGGCCCCTCCGGATTAGCGGCGACTCCGGCTCAGTGGAGGCTTTGTGGCCCTGTCTGTTCCTTGTTATGGAGAAGACAAAGCCAAGGTCTAATCTGTGAAATTTGGCCCAAACTGCAGGGCACCAAAGCCCTGGGCTCCCCCGAGTGCCAGTCCAGAAGGGGAAACGGGAGAGCCCTGAGAAGTGGTGTGGGAGGAGGGACAGCAGGAGACACCCAGAGATTGTTTGGCTCTGCCCAATAAAAGGAGGAATTCATGTTCTGCTGGCAAGAAACCTTTAAATCGCCAGGAGAATGTGCTGAGGGACATTGAGCACGAACATGATCCTTTGGAGGGCGAAATCCAGCTCCCAATGTCGCAGACAGGCTGACGAGCTCACGGCAGAGCAGTTAATGGTTAATACTTAAAGTGAATATTGGTGTTCAGGGTTAGCACAGGGACATTTCCACCCTGCTCCTGCTTTGCAAACCAGCTGGGGCCAGACTGGGTGGGTGCACACCAAATTCCAGCTTCTTTTCCCCATAAATGCGTGGGATTTGCAGGACATGCTGCCCATGCTGGAGATGCTCTGGCAGTGCCTGTGGGCTCTCCCGTCCCCAAGGGATGTCCCAGAACCAGCACAAACCTCTCCTCAGCACTCAGATGCACAGGTTCAGCTCAGAATTCCCTGATCCATGGACAAATAACTGGGATAGGTATCCAAAGGAAGGAGGTCTGCTTGTTTTGAATTGATTTCCCAAAGACAGGAGCAAAAAAAATAAGCTGTGAAAACATCCTGTCCTCCTTGGGACCACTTCAAGGTCACCTCTGGGATGGATTTCAGTGGGAGACACTCCAGGAATTTTCCCACCTTGAGTTCCCTGGGAAGATGTGTTCAGCGAGAGCAGGATTTAAAGTACATGAGCTCCTAAGGATGGTGGAGCAGGAAAAAAACAACTCTGCAACAACAAAAAAACCTCACTTAAATAATAATGCCAGAACCATCCCTCTAAACACTAAACCATAAGGTTAAGTGAGACATGTTTGCTGCATCAGGATGTGTTGTTGAGGCAACAGGAGAATTTAAATTGAATTTGTTTTGACATTTTGACAACAAACCTAGGTTTGTTGCATTTTTTTCCAGCAGAAGTTTTCTGTAGCCGTATTTTTTTTACTCCTGTTGAAGTCTTTGGAGGAAAGAAGGGAAGCAATTTTTGGCCATGATTCTGGAAAAGCATTTTGAAGCCTGGTTAAATATAAATATGCACCTAAGGCACATTGGCTACCTGGGATTGAATTTGTACTTAGAACTGAGTGTGATTTCTGAATGCAAGAGCCTTCATCAATGACTATTGCAAATTAAGGGTTTTTTCCCAGTTTAATGAATTGTTGAGTTCCTGCTCAGTCCAGAGGCTGGCTCTGGGGCCCCGTTAGGTTTGTGATCCTGGTACATCCAGGGTGATGTGAGGAAATCTGGACACCCAGGCAAACCAAGGCTTNTGTCTAGGCAAAAGGATTTTTCGTGACTCTGAAAACTTCCAAAGGAAGCAACTTCCCCAAAACCAAGAAGATGCTAATTCTCAAAAAATGCAGGTTTTTTCAGGCACCTTCTCCATAAAGGTCACACTTGAGGAGAGCTGAGCCTGGAGATTTATCCCTCTGTTTACCTTTCACCACACGTGTGTGGGGCAGGATTAGTGGCTGGGAATACCTCTGCCCAAACACAGAGGCTGCGAAAATATTTTCATTTTTGTGGAAAAATATTTGCATTTTTGTCGTGCTATTTGTCAGCCTTCAGTGGCGCAGAACCATCTCAGCAAGTTCAACCACCTGAACTGAGAAACCATGGGGGTTTTTTATCCCAAGCACGGCCCCAAGGCCCCAAGTCGTTTCCAGGTGTTTTTTGGCCCCAAACCTGAGCTGAAGCACAGAAAGGCGATGCTCTGCCTCAGAAGGTTTGTGCAGAAAATCGGGGTTGATTTGGAAGCTCCAGACAGGGCTATAAAAGCCCACGGCAGCCAGTTCTGCAGAGCCTGGCCCCGGGGGAAATCTCCTGGCTGCAGGCGGTGAGGAGCTGCCTGGCAGTGCTTATATCCGTATATATATTAATCCCAGCTAATGTAACTACAGATGTTCTCATTCAAAGCCCTATCTAATCCTGTTGGGCCCTTGCCATGGTGTCTCGTAGCAGGAGTTCTACGAGTTAATTACGTGCGGTGCAAAGCAGCGTTTCTTTTTATCATTGAAAAGGTTGCCTTTTCAACGCCCTCAATGTCCCTTTGTTGCTGGGCTTTAAGGACCAGTGAAGAGGAGCACCTGTCTGACCTTCCCGGCGCTGTGCATTGCTTGGCAGCCCTCCACCGTCTCTTGGCAAGGCATTCCGAATCTTTTCCGTGGGTGCTCTCCGTGCCTTTCACTTCAGCTCCCAGCTGAGGACGTGCTATTGATTTCTATAGCGCCCTGATATGAATTCAGAGTTTCTCTCTCCCCCTTTCACAGCACAGCCTCCCATCTTGTGGCTCTTCTGAGCTCCGCTGCAATCAGCCAGATGTTTCATTGACTCCCAGAGCTTTTCCTGGAGTGGATGCAGTTAATTGAGACCCTTCAGCGTGGATGAGCCATCCTGTTCCCTCCTTCCAATTATGCCTCCTTCTGCGCTCCGGATTTTGTCTGCTCTCCCCTCATCCGCTCGGCCACTTTGGGTCTGTCTCGCAAAGAGTGACGTGGTCTCCTCACATCTGGAGCAGCCAAGCTCAAGGTGCTCACCTGGGAGTGCTCCCAGCTCCCTGCTTTCCAGGGCATGGTTATTTTATAGGGAAAATCAGCTTATGGGAGCAGAGCCCCCCCCGTTGCTGCCCTCATTGCACGTTACAGTCTCCCCAGGAGATTCCTGCTCCTTGTTTTCTCCTCCACGGCCATGTTTTCACCCAAAAAATAACTTCATTTTTCATTAGGAATTCTTGGTCATCTCTGCCACAGACACTCAGCATCAATTTTTCGTAAAGGTTTTCTGAAAAACCAAAATCCTGAGAGTTATTTCCCTTCCCCTGATGCTCTGTGGGCTGACAGAGTGCAGACACCCCTTTTTCTTGCTCCAGCACCATCCCCGTTTGCTTCTGTCCCATCTCACCCTCTATGGGGTGATCCTTTCAAGCAAGGCATGAGGAAAAACCATGTATTATTATTGTCTCCAGGGATGTCCCAGACACTCTCCTGTCCTGATCACAGAGGTGCCCTCAGCTCTGGTGCCTCGAGAGCTCTGCTCAGTGCAGGGCACTGCTGAATTTCTGCACCTCGGTGGGTGATGAACAAATCCACAAATGCTTGCACCCAGGGAAGTTCAGGGATGAAAGCCAGGGAAGTTCAGGAACGCAAATATGTTCTGTGAGTCCCAAGGTACCCATGGGAAAGGCAGCAGCGATGCCAAAGGGGTGTTTGCACCAATCACCCTCCCGCTGGCATCCTGGTGCACGCTTCCCTCACTTTGGGGTTACAGTCCAAAGGAATTTGAACTGGATTGGAAAAGTCAGCATCGAGCCCCAGCAGCCCGGCCCTCCATGGCTGGGGAAGGAGAAGAGCCTGTAATTGCTGGCTGCAAGCGTTCGCACTGGCCGGGGAGCTGTAAATTACCTTTAATTGCTCCTAATTGCTGGCGCTGGTTCAGTTTCTCGAGGACAGGGACAGCAAATCCACATCTGCAGACCCTGCCGGGAGCAGCTCCTGCCTCCCCGCGCCGGGAGCGCTGAGCCGCTGCTGATTCCCAGAGTCTTGGGAGGACAGACAAGGCAGAACGGGCTCCGGCTCCAGGGGGACGCCGGGGACCGGGGACACGGAGCCCCTCCCTGCACCCAGAGAGGATTTTCCTCATGGTGTGGCAGAGCGAGCTGCCAGAGATCGGCTGGGATCTTATCCCGGTGAACTCCTGGCCCACGGGCCGGTGCGTCCCAGACTCTCTGCCACTCGTGCCCTTTCCAGCTCTGGACACATCACACGTGCGGACATCAGAGTCCTCACAGGAGGCTGGCCTGGGGAGAGAGGAGACAGCCTCAGAGAGATTCGGCTGTAAAAAAAATCCCGGCAGCTCTGGCCGAGCTGCTCCGAGCCACTACCTCAGTCATGAGGAAGGAAGCAGCAGCATCTCGATTTATTTATTTATGTGCTGTCCAAAGAGCGCTCTGTGCTCTCAGCCCGGCCTCCAAGAGCCTGAGTCTGGGCATCTTACTCATTACCAAGGCTTTTTTTCCCTCTTTGCCCTCTCTCATCCGAGCGGTCCCGCTGGCGTGGCGGGGATTCCTCACAGGACGGGCTCTGCAGGCGATGCCTGAAGCAGCCCCCGAGGGGACGCCTGAAACATGAGGCGTGCTCGTTCCCATCCTCCTGCCCTTTGCCTCTTCTTGGGTAACCCTTCTCTGATTTGCTTATTTTTGTAGTAACTCCTGACTCTCTGCTCTTCTTTAACTCCTCTTTCCTGTTCCTCCTTCAGCCTTTGCTTAACGCGTTTTTATTTCCTCTCCCCTAGCTTTACCTGAGCCACCCCTTGGGGCTGCAGTGTGCAGGTTTTCCCACCTGAGCATTCCTCTGCTCATCACCAGCCACAATGATTTCACCTTAGCACTTTTCCAACCTAAATTAGCTTTAGAATTTCTGCTGTGGGCAGGTTTGCAAGTAGCCGTTTCCCACAGTGGAAAGCTCAGGGCAGAGGGGAGAGAGGAACTTTTAATCAAAAACCCCAAATCAGAAGCATTAGGAAAAGAGGAGAAAAGGAGCAGAAGCTTTGTTGGTTTCTTGAGTTCGGTTTTTTTTTTCCCTTCTCATGTGAAAAATCACCGGGTTTTGGCAAGGCTCTGTCTCTTCCCACCCAGGACTGGTGGGGTCAGGGCTGGTGGCAGTTTGCTGGAGCTCTGGGATGTCCCCAGGGAGAAGCTGGACATCCCAGTGCAGGGCTGCTCCAGGCACTACCCAAACGCTGCTGGGCGAGGATCAGCCTGGGGCCAGCTGCCCAGTGAGGGTCAAACTGGGGTCAAACTGGGGGCTGCTGGTGCAAGGAGCAGGATCGTGCTGGGGTGGCTTGGAGGGAGCCTCCAGCCAAACACCAAAACTTGGAAACCCAAAACCAATGTTGGATGGGCTCTGCTGTCCCCAGATGAGGCAGATTTAGGGTGTCTGAGAGCCAGGGGGTGCAGAAGCAAACCAAGCAGCACTGCAGGGTCCAGGAAAAGCCCTCTTGGGAGTGATGTGCCCAGTTTGGGGGGCTTGGGGGGGTTGAAGCCACTGGTGCCCATGGGGACACTCGCCCTGGCCCTGACCCCCAGCGCAGCCCCCTCCAGGGCCCATGCAGTGGGGCAGGTTTCCCCCAGCCCCTGTTTCTGGCAGGCAGCTCCCCTGAGGGGCAAGAGGAGAGCGGGATCAGTGCTCCCCAGGGAGGGATTTGGCTGGCTCCTTCCCGGGGATGCGGCAGAAGAAAAGGAAAGCTTGTCTGCCTGCCTGCCTGTCCCTGCCACCGCTCAGCAGGGGCAGCCCATAGTCTGGCACAGCGCTTGCAGCTCTTAGAAATCAGGGCTGTTAACAAATGTGCGAGGGCGTAATCCTTTTGGAGCAGTGATGATAACAAGCCCTGATGCTTTTTTTTTTTTTTGGCTTTCCTTCTTTTTTGCCTTTTATTTTTTAATTTATTTTTTCTCCCAAAACAGCTGCACCGGTAAAGCCCCACTGTGGGAAATGAGATGGTGAATGTTTTCAAGTGCAGTATTTACATCCCCTGCCAAACCTCTCACATCTGCCCAGCTCTGCCAGCAAGGCTGCATCCATCTGGCCGGGAACAGCAGGTCCTCCAGCCCGCCTGCATCCCACAAGGGCATTTCCTTCCTGTGCCCGCAGTGCCAGCTGCCGGGGATGCTGCTCAGCGGGAAGGGCTCGAGCAAGAGCTCTGAAAGGACTGGTTTGATTTTTCTTGGAGTGCACGTGAAATGAATTCCCAAGGTCCCGTGGGAGCGATTGCTTCCTGCCTGAGCTCGGCGTGCCGAGGGATGCTGGAACCCCGCTGGGTTTGTAGCTCTGGATCAGCCCTGCCACCGCTCCCGGGAGCCCGGGGAGTTTGGAGCTGCTGGGTGGGGGCAGTGGGTGCTGCTTCCCTGCCTTTAAATCCTGCAAACTCCTGATCTCAGCACTCATGGGGTGAGCAGTTGTGTCTGTGGGATCTATCCCCACGCTGCCTCCCAGGATCAGTCATCCTGGCTGCATTTCTGTCTCCGCAGCGGAGCTGTGACAGGGCCACCTCCTCTCCAGCGCTGTCCCCTCTGCGCCCAAGCGCTGTGTCCCCAGCCCCCGTGCCAAATGCCCGCTCTGTCCCAGGTCATTCCGGGGGATTTGCCGGAGGTGCCGAGCCAGCGGCAGAGAAGGTGGAGCCGGACCGGGGGAGCTGCCCCGCTCCCCGCCGATGCCACACCGCCACCTGTGCCTGCTGTGCCCTCCCCTGACCCTGCTGTCGTGTGTCCTCCCGCAGAGTGCGACTGTCACCCGGTGGGTGCCGCCGGCCAGACCTGCAACCAGACCACGGGCCAGTGTCCCTGCAAGGACGGTGTCACCGGCATCACCTGCAACCGCTGTGCCAAGGGCTACCAGCAGAGCCGCTCCCCCATCGCCCCCTGCATAAGTAGGTGGATCTTCTTTCCGTGTCTGTGGAGTAGAGATTTTAACCCTTTAAAAGCTGCCGGAGCCGCTGCCCAGGCTGGGGACTGCTGAACCCCACCAGCGCTGGGGGGTGGAGCTGCCTGGGGACCCCTGCCCTCCACTCCACCCAAACATGGTCCAAAATCCACAGCAGCTTCCAGCAGCTCAGCTGCCTTGTTGGGGGGGTTCTGTGAATACATCTCCCAAGTACAAATCTGTGAGTGCAAATCCCAAGTTTGCTCGGAATTCAATTTTTCTTCATGGAACAGAGGTGCCCCAAGAGCACGTTTATTTAGGGGTGCCACATCAGGGCTGGATGCTGAGGCAGATCATTACAAACAGGTTTTTCTCTCCAAAATCAGGCTGTACTGAACTGGCACAGAGATCGTCAGAGGAGCTGCTCTTTTGATGGAGTTGCCATCACAGCTGAGAGCTCCTGGATTGCTGAAGGGGCTCTTGCACTCATGCAACCCTCCCAAAAACATGGGTTGTTTTACTGTTGGCTGCTTTGGGTTTGCTTTTCGATTCCCTTCCCAAGGCTGCTCTCACCCTCTGCTCTTGAAACAATGGCAGAAGCACCAGGCACAGCTCCCAAAATGCCTCCATTGCAGCATCTGCTCTGCAAACACCTGGCTCCTCTCAGCCCCTCTGAGCTCTATCCCTGCCTGGGAAGTTGGGGTTTAGACTAAACTGCTGCCTGTGGGGTTTGCTGCTGTTGGATCTTCCAGTGGCTCATGCACCTTGTGGGACATCTCCACCTCCCCTAACAAAACAAAGCACCAAAATTGCCTGGGATGGGATGGGATGGGATGGAGGAACTGCTCCCCTGAGGATGATTCCCTGATGCTAAAAGGAGAAATAGGCCCAATAAGAAAAGTGAAGATTGAAAGAATCAAGCCTTTGTTGGGAACCCACAGTCTGCTCCCACACCGTTCCCCCCTCTCAGCATGGCCATTGCCAAATTCTGGGGCAGAGACCCTTTCTCCACCTTCTCCTGCTGAAGAAAACATACATTCCAGGGTGGTTTGGGGTCACTTGAGATTCATTTTTCCCTGTGTCGCAATGGGACAGCAAGAGCCCAAAGCAGATGCTTGTTGTCCCCAAGACCTCCAGCTGTGGCTCCAGTCTGCTCTGCAGCAAGTGTGCACAAAGGTTTATCATTAATCATTCCCCAGGGCCAGGGGAAATCAGAGAGTAAATTGTTCCTTGCATCATCTCCCTCAGGATTCATGGCACTAAATAAAGACAGACCCAGGATTTCAACATGGCCCATCCAGGGTTTGGGGCTGGGCACATTCACTCTCTGATTTACCACTGCTCATAATTCCCTGTTCTCAGAGATTTGTAGCCATGAAAAGAACACCTTGGGGGAAGGAGCAAGGCTCCCATGGGGTCTGTGTCATGCCAGGCATGAGCACCCCCCAGCCCTGGCTTTGGGATGGCTGTGCTGGCTCTCAGTGCTGCCTGGCCAAGCACTGTGTGTTGTGCTATGTTTAATTGCATGAAGGTGAGTGACCCCAAAAATCATCTGATGCTGATTGGGCTGTACCCCTACAAGCTGCTGTCACACACCCCAGCAAACCCTGCCCTGGTGGCCATGCATCATTCCAAGAACACAAGCAGAAAGAGACAGATGCCCACTCTCAGCTCATGCCTAAATTCCACATTCAAACTGGACTGGTGGGGTGTTCCCCCACCAGGATTCCCAGGAATGCACAGAAATGCCAGCACTGTGCCCTAAATGCAGGAAGGACATCCAAGGAGAGCATCCTGCAAAGCTGGGACCGTACAGCTCCCTCCACCCACAGTGCATCCTCTCAACAAACACAGCCAGGCCTGGGAATGAATATCCAGAGCATGACGTGGTTTCAGCTCTGCTAATTTGGCCCCAAATCAGAGCCAGGGACCAGGGAATTGGCACCAGATGTGTTTGTGTTTCCTTTAAATGTGGGAGGCAGCCCTTGCATCCTAGCAGAGCTGCAGTGCTGTACCTGCACCCTGCCTCTCACCAGGGGACTGCCAGCACTGCCTCTGATGTGGGTGACAGTAGCTGGAGGGGACACCTCAGGGACAGACGGTGACAGCAGCCCACAGAGCTGGGCACAGTGCAGCACGCAGCCGATAGTCAAGATTTTTTAATTAAAAACTCCCTTTGTAACACACTGGAGGGATGCCTGGTTCCCCAGTGTACTGGTTTGGGGGCTCTTGCTGGGGGTCCTAGCTGGGGACCTTCCTTGCTGGCAGACATGGCTGGGAAGGAAACCTGCAGCGTGTGCAGGGAGCAGGTTCTTTGGGGTTTGGAATAATTGCTCCTTCTTTTGTCTCCTCCCTGTTCGCGTGTGCCCCTGGCTGTCCTGCAGAGATCCCGGCTGCTCCGCCCACCACGGCCGCCAGCAGCGCGGAGGAGCCCGCAGGTACGTCGTCTTCTTTTGGAGCATCTCGGTGCTAAATGTCTCTTCAGCAATCATTTCCCTCGAGATAAATTGCACCAAAGGCATAAATCCCGTTGTTTGTACCGGGACAAAGGGTTTCCTTTTATGGCCAAATGTCTTGGAAACACGAGAGATTGGTGTTCCTCGGAGTGCAGGGAAGGTGCAGGAGGTTTTCCTGCTGAGTCTGTGAGCCCGGGGTGCAGGAGGTTTTCCTGCTGAGTCTGTGAGCCCGGGGGGGTTACCCAGTGTTGGATCCAAGTGGGGCCGCAGCTGTCCCCCTCGTGTCACCCAGGGGCGCCTCTGTTCCCAGGTCCCTTGTGTCGGATGGCTCTGACTGGGGGATGCCAGCAGGAGCCAGAGGGTCCCAGCAAAGGCTGACTTGACCTGTGCTGCTGCCTGGAGGTTCCCGGCGTGTTTGAGCCCCAGCTGTGAAGGATATGAGGTGTAAAAGCTGTTCACTTCAGCGGTGCAGGAGGGTTCATAAATTAAGGAGTTTGTACTAAAAGTGACGGATGTCACCTTGGATTGATCCCTGAGCCAAGTCCTGTGGCAGGGATTATCACCCAGGCTGTGTGCTCAGGAGCAGCCCCTGGGTGGGAAACCTAGGGAGCAAAGGGACATCTTCAGTCTCAGTGTCACGGGAAGGTTGATCCCAGGGGCTTCTGTGGGACTGATTGAAGGGACAGGTTTTACCCCGTGCAAACACAGCAGTGCTGCTGCACCCCTGCCATGGGAGAGGGGCTGTTTCAGGATCTAAAGCCCAGCTGAGTTTGCCTAAAACCCATTACTGAGAACATCCCAGCAGGGTTAAAGCCCTTCCTTAGCTGAGGAGCCCTGGCTGGAGGCTGGGAGCAGGTCTGGGAGTGATGAGAAATGCCTGGACAGTGCCTTGTGGATCCCTGTGTCCCTGGAGGGCCAGATGTCCCATGCTCTGCCTAGAGGGGTGACCAAGGACCAGGGACCAGAGCATCCCATCAGAAGCCTCCCAGTGAAAGCCTAGTGAAGGCTGAGCCAGGCTGAGTAGTCCAACAGGCCCAGAATCCCATCATCATTCTTATCACTGGGATTTCATTGGAGTTTTTAAGCATTGCTTTGTCCAAGGAGCTTGAACCCTCCATATTTCATCCCTTTTCCTCGACAGGGAGCATCCAGCAGTGCTGTGTCTTGGCATCTCTCAACTCCCACCTCCACCCTGCTGAAATCTGTGGGGTTTTTGACAAATCCCTAAATCAGTGTCTGCGAGCCAGAGCTCCCATGCTATGGGAGAAAAAGGATTTGGAAACAAGATGGAAAAAGCAATTAGTGGAAGACTTTGAGTGCAGCCAGTTGTGGGAGAGGTGCTGCTCCACTTCCTGTGCTCATGGCCACGTGGGACAGAAAGTGGCCAAGAGCTGAGGGAGCATCACCCCAACCTGAACCATTGCAGAGGAGCATGGGCCAAAGCTGGCCTTGGAATGAGGGGTGGGACAATGTCAGTTCTGGTGTGGGGGGTCCTGCCTGGCTCTGCTTTACTCTCAGGGGTCCCAATCAGTTTGGGAAAACAGGCCAAACATGGATTGTTTAGATGAAATGCATCCATGCTCTCCCATGCTGGGAGATTGGAGGATGAGGAGGGGCTGCTCCTCATTTTTGCTGCCAGGCAAAGGGAGCTTTTCTGGTCCTTTTTTTGTCCCTCTCAGAAAGAAGAGACCACAGTGAAAGGGCAAACAAATATAGCAGTGGGGGGGGTGAAGGTTTACAAACCTGACAGTCAGTCCTTGTCTTATCTGAATCAAATCCAGATTTTCTGGGGAATGATTATCTGAGGTGGATGATTTCAGCCAGTGGGCTTAAATAAAACCAGGTGATTGGATTGACACAGCTCCCCATGGTTTTCCCCTGGAAATCAACCTCTGCAGTTCCAAAACCAGATCTGGCCCTTCCAAATGTCATTTTGGGCCCTTTTGTTCCTGGCTGTGAGGAAGAGGCTGGATGTAAATGCAGGAAAGGGAAAAGCCAGTTCTGAGGGATCCCTGGGCTCCCCAGCATGCACAGACCCAGAACAGCTTTGGTTGCAGGTTGCAGCATTCCCAGAGGGCAGAGGAGACCCAGTGCAGAGCTGGCTGTGTGCTGTGGTATCCAAATCTTAGCCTGAATCCTCCCCTAAGAACCAGAAACGGGGATAACTGCCCTCCCTGATGAGCTGGAACTCCTGTTTCAGCATTATTTGCAGGTAGGCAGAATATTCCTGTCCTATAACAGTTGTTTTTCCTTTGTCTGAAAGTCAAGAGCTTTGATTTTTGTCTGCCCATGCCTAGACTGAGGTGATGCAGAGCCACCCTCTGCTCCCAGGTAAATTCTGTCTCTCCTGGGACAATCCCAGGGTGAGCAGCAGGAATGGGCTCCTCTGGCCTCAGCAGAAAGGTGAAATGCAGATTTCAGTGGTGGCCACAGGCTCACAGCCCGTGTCCATGGACAGACGAGGAGGGAAAAGGGTCCCTCGGGTGTGCTGCCCCCAGCACCTGCACCACCCAGGGAAACATCACTGGGCACAGGGGGAACATGGATTAAATCCCCTCTCCCACTGCAGCTCCAGGGGTTGGGCAGCTGAGAAACATCTCATTCCCAGCTTCCCACCCCTCCTGTACCTGGGCATCCCCATGGGAACCTGGCTTTTTGGCTCAGCAGCTCCTCCCCAGCAGAGCCTGAGGACCACTGTCCCCAGCTCACAGCCACATAAACACTGTGACCATCACTGCAGCAACAGCTCCAAGGGAAAAATGACAGTAAGAAAGGATTTAATATCCCACAGCTCCTTCTCATGAGCTGCAGCAGCTGGCAATAAGGAGTCACCCTGCTGTGAGCTACCAGCATCCGTAGCATCTGTGACGGTGCCAGGGTGGCTTGGAAATGAGAGTGTGGTGCCAGGAGCACAGGAGCCAGCCTGAGCTTTCCTTTGGGTGTGAAGCAGGGACCTGTCCCAGCCATCTCCCAGCACTGCTATTCCCTGAACAGGAGCATGTGTGTGGGATCAGCAGTGCTGGAGCTGGGAACAGGGCTCAGCCTCCTCCCCGGAGGGCTCCTGGCAGGGGGAGCTGCCAGGCTGGGGCACAGGCATCTCTTCTTGGCAAGGATGCTCCCAAATCCGGGGCTGGGAGGAATTTGCACTGGTAGGGAGAAAAGCCCGAGCCCTTGGCTCTGGGGACGTGTCAGCCCTGTGGAAAGCTGGGAGCATCCCAGAGCTGGGAACAAAGTGCTGCCCAGCTCCCTGCGGGAGGGAAATCGTCATTTCATTCACCCTGGGGTAAACCCGGGCTCAGCCTGGGAGTGTCCAGCTTTGTACCCATCCAAAGGAGGAACTCATTCAGCCCTGCCTGGGCTTTCTGTGCCGCGTCCCAGCCGTAAGCGAGGTGATGGGTTGTCTGCGTGATTGATTGACTGATTGATCAGCAGCATCCAGCTCCCTCTGAAAGCTTTCTCATGGTGATCCCCAGTGAATGGCTGGGAGCACAATAGGGGAGAGGGGCTTCCAGTGAGGAAGCTCCTGGTCACTTCAAAGTAGCTCTGGTAATCTGAAGGAAAAAACCTAAAACAACCTCCCCAAAACTGCTGAAATGCAGATAAGCTTCATGCACAACAGCACTGTGCTCTTATCATCCCAGTGCAGGGCTTTCTGCAGCCCCACATCCATTCATTCCTCCATCCCTGCATCCCTCCACCCCCAAATCCCTGCATTCCTCCAACCCCACTTCACTGCACCCAATTCCTTCCACTCCAAACCCCTCCATTCCTCCACGCCCTTATTCTTTCATCCCCATATCCCTTAATCCCTGCTACTCCTTATCCCCACATCCCTCCATTCCTCCATCCCCACATCTCTTCATCCCCACATCCCTGCAGCTGATTCCCTCCATCCCAGATCCCTCCATTCTTCCATTCCCACATTCTTTCATCCCTGTATCCCTCCATCCCTGCAACCCTTTATCCCCACACCCCACCATAGCCAAGCCTCGAGCTTCAGAGTCAGGACTGACAAGATCCCTCTCCCCATCCTGGGACATTTCCAGAGGCTAATTCCCCCTGGAGACACAAAGCTCTTGTCCCCAGCACCAGCTCCCCGTTTCTGCACCTCTCCCCAAACAGAAAACTGTGATTTTTTCCCCTAGGCTGGGAGCTGCTGTCAGGCAGGAATTTATGGGGTGCTCAGCTCCCGAGGACAGATGTTTTCCTAGGAATGTATTTCACCGTGTTGGCAGTGGCTCTTGGCAGGGCACCCCTGGTCTGTACCCCATGTCCCCAACATGTCCTGGGGCTCAACACTGGGATAAATCCTGTGGGAAGGGATCGGAAATGTGCGGCCAGCCCTGGCTGCTCCCGGGAGAGGGCTGAGGAGGGGGCAGAGGTGGTGTGGAAGAGCTGTAAAACTCCATGTTGGTGTGGAGTTTTCCAGTGAGGTGTTTTCCAGTTCACTGTTTGTTTTCCAGTGCAATGTTCCCACCGCAGGGTTTTCCAGTGCAGTGTTTCCAGTGGGTGTCTGGCACGGCTGGAGTGTCCCCACTGTGCCACCAGCAGCCAGCCACCGCCTGCCTCCTGCTCCCTTTAGATCCGGGAAAATTGGGATGCTGCTGCTGGGGCCACAGCTGCTGTGGGCACGCATGTCCTGAAACACCAAAAATCCCTCGGGCCGTTCATCCCCATTCCCAAACCCGCACCAGGCAGCTCCGGAGGCAGGGAGCGAACTCCCCCCGAGCTGCAGCGCGGCTGGGCTGGTGTCTGGGGTGGTTCTCCTCTGACCAAAGCTCCCAGGGATGGAGCAAAGGCACCCGAAGCGTGCCCGACCCAACTGCCGGGATGCTGCCGTGCCACGGCTGGGACTCGAGTGGCCGAGCACGAGGGGCTGCCGTGGGCATCCCCGGGATGTGGGGGGACAGCCTGGTCACATCCTGGAGGTGCTGGGGTCCTGCTGGAGCACTGGGGCTGGTGGCCCCCGGGCCGCACCGGAGCTGCAGAGGTGGGAAGGAGCTGCGGGCTCCCGGGAATCCCTCGCTGCCGCTTTCCAGCCGCTCCAGGCGAGAGGCTTTAATCTAATTACATGCTTTATTTGCGCCAATTTGTTTTTCAATCAATCTTGCTCAGCCAGAAGAAAGGAGGCTACTGTGGGCTCATTTGCACCTTCTTGTTCCAAGGGAGAGGTTAATGGCCGTTATCCGCTGGGATCTGCGCTCCCGGCTCTGCCTGCCCGGGAGCTCCGGGATCTTCTTCCGCAGCGCAGGCAGCAGGTTCCCAGTGTGGTACGGGCAGCCAGGGATCTCTGGGACACGCTGGCTCTGAGGAGCCGCTGCAGGCAGGGCTCGGGATGCTCCTGCCAGGTGCTCCCAAGGAGCCGTGGCATCCTGCAGGAAAGATTTTGTGTACCCATTGCCAGGGATTGCAGTGAGATCCCAGGGGAAGGTTTGGGTCTGCAAAGCACCAAACCAAACAAATAAATAAGAGTGGAAATTGCTCCTCCCACTTCTCCTGCCCTGCCGGGAGTGGCACAGTGGTGCCATGGTGGCTCTGCCCGGCATAGGGCAGGGCTGGCCTCGGCACCCCACACACTCCTGTGCCAAGGGCTCCTCAGCCCACTTTGGAGAACAGAAGATTCTCTGATGCTCAGCAGGTGCCTCTGCCTTGACAGACTGGCCACAGACCCACTTCAGCTGGTGGGACAAACCCCTGCCAGCTCCTGGGCACTGCTGCTGGACAAGGACACCAAGGACAGACCACAGTCACTTGGTTAAATACAACCCAGCGCCAGAGGCTTGCTTGGCACAGACCCTCTGAGGGCAGATCCAGGCCCCTGGAATCCCTGTCCACAGGCTGAGACTGCTTCAGACCTGGGCACCATCCTCTAGATAACAGAGCTGGCATGGCTGGAGCAGCCCAGCCCCAGCTCATCCCAGGTCCAAGGCCTGGAAGGGATGTGCCTCCCTGCTCCAGCTCCTGGCCATGCTGGAGGAATAGCCAAGGCCACCCTGCTGGGGACACCAGCTGTCCTGCAGCTGGCCGGGGATGAAGGGCACTAATTTGCACATGATAATTGCAAAGGGCATCGTGCAGGACAGCTGGGTCACACCAGGTGAGAGAAGGGCCAATTAGTGATGAGACCCAATTTAGTGATAACAGACTCAGTTTAGTGATAACAGAACCAGTTTTGTGGTAACAGACCCCTGTCCACTCAGTGGCTGGACAAGCGATGCCACTGCTGAAGTGAATAACCTGGGAAGGATTCTCTGCCTTAGCTTTGCTATTTTATTAAAGCTTCTTTACATTAAAGCAGCCAGCACTGAGACAAAGACTCCCAGTGGAGTTCTGCACAAATTAAATTACAGCAGTGATCCCTCACAGTCACTGTGTGCTCTGTGAGCCAGACACTGCAGTCCCTGCGCTCGTCCCACAGGGATGATTCCATCCATGCTCCCTGGGAAAGGAGAGGGCTTCTCCAGAGCATCCCCTCCCTCAGGACGTGTGGTCAGCACAGGCCCAGAGCCAGCAGCTTGGAGCAAGCAGAGCTGGAGTTCTCCAAATGACTCTAACAGTCGTTCCCTGGGACTGGTGGAGGAGATGGTAAAATCATTCTTTGGGATAGAAGCAAGGGGCAGCTTCAGTGCTGTAGGAAGTGAACCCGGAGTTCATGGTCATCTGGGGAAACCTCCAGAGGTCTGAGAGCCAAAGGCATCCCTGCCCTGACTGCTACACGGCCATCCTCTCCTGCCCCAGTGCTGGCTTGCATTTTATCCTGTGTCCCTTGGGAATGTGGCTCCCAACTGCCTTTGGGATGCTCTGGGGTAGCTCTCAGAAAGGTTTTCGTGCCCAGTGGAACATACTGAGCACTCAGCTCTGAGCCCACACTCAGCCCCAGAGAAGACACACAACATTGCTGCCCCTGCCCTCCTCAAGGGCAGCCCCCATGCACCCCCCTTTTGCTCCATGAGCTTTTCCTGCAGGCCCCAGCCACAAGCTGAGGATGTGGGGTTGCTGCCTGTAAAAAGGGCTGGAAATTTCTCTCCATAGTCTGGACAGCCTGGAGGAGCTCTCAGTCCCGTGGGGATGGGCAGCAAGAATCTCTGCAGAGCCATGGAGCAGCTGTGCACGATGTCCTGCACGTCCCACAGGACTGCAGCAGTTCTTGGGAGCACTGCTCTTGGGAAGAGTTTTGTGGTTGTTGGATGGGCTCAGGTAGCCAGCCCAGGCTGTGGTTGAGAGCAGGGGAGTCTGGGCACAGACACAGCTGAAAGCTGGGATTCTCCAACTCTTGGTGAAGGGAGGGATTGCTTAAGTCCATCTTCAAAAAATACACAAAAATGCACCTTCCCTCGCCATGACACTCGTGGAGGTTCTACAGCACTGAAATACAAATCTCATCCCTCAGATGGGGACAGACTCTCCCACAGCAGGGGTTGTTGGAAAACCAGGGGTTGCAGCAATGTGCAGGTTTAGGGATGCCTGTGGAGAAATTTAGCTGAGATTTGGCCAGAGCCAGTGGGAACCCAGAAGCTGCCATGTCCCCTATGGTCACTGCTGTTCACCCCCAACGTGAGGGGCAGCTCATGCACAGAGGATTTCTGACCAGTAACAGTGGGAGGGAGACAAAAGGGCAGGACTCTGAAATCTGTTCACCACCAGCCTCCCCTTGCATTGCAGCAAATCAAACCAGCCCCACTGATCTGCCCTGACCCATTCTGGGGCTGTCTGGGACTCCAGGCAGACTGCACTCCTGTTTTCTCAGTCCTGGTCTCTCTGGTAAAGGAATCACAGATTTAGGACTTGATATTTGGAGCTGCACCTTCATTTAGTGGCTCAGTCTGGTTGCACATCCCTTGCAACAACAGGAGATGGGGGCACCCAGACCCCCACCCGCAGAGCCCCCAGAGAGCACAGCCCCCCGGGAGGGACGGCAGAAAAAGGCTCGTCACCCCAAGTGCTGGGGTCAGGCTGTCAGGGCTGGGGCTCCCCTCCTAAGCCACAACACCTCCACTTTGGATCGCAGCCCACAAAGGCATTTAGGGCCCTACCTGGGGGAAATCAATAGGAATTTAGCTGCATAAATTTGGATTAGAAATCTGAATCCCCTTGGGGATCTAAGCCTTATATCTGCATTTCCAGTTAGATACCCAGGCCAAGAAATGTGGCTTTAATCGCTCTATCATGTCAGAATCAGGGGGCCTTTAATTTCCGTTCCCGACATGTGGCTTTCGCAGCGGCTCAAAGCTGATTTTGGAACTGCAAGCGCAGCAAGAAGCGCCTGGTGCAGGGTCTTCCCTGCAACAACACTCAGCACCCCCGGCTCTGCTGCCAGCACCTCCTTTCTGCCCAGCCCTGGGAGCATCAGCACCCCGGGAAGAGTGGGATCCATTAACAAATCACAGGATGACCACTCAGCACCCCGCAGCTCTCAACCTCATCGCAGCAACCCCAGACAACCCCCCAAACCGAAGATGTTTAAACAGGAAAAATTCAACTTTCGGGAAAAAAAAAAAAAAGAAATTAAGCAAAACAAAGAAGGTGTTTAGCTGTGAAAAGTCTCTGCCCAGCCAGAGAATTAGTTCTATCAAGGGGATGGGCTGAGCTGCAAAGCTGCTGAAGGCTGTGCTGACACGTTTTACTGAGCTGCGAGCGACACGAACCAGCCGCCCGCCACCTGCTCCCTCTGCGAACGAGCAGCTCCAGCGGCCTCTTCCCGATGCCGTCCCGCTCTGTTTCTCCGGGAAACGCGGGACTTTGTCCTTTCCCCAGCCCGGGGAGGCGCAGGGAGGAGCAGGGTGACCCCGCGTCAGGATGCGGGGCTGACAAAAAAACCCACCAAGGGCCGGGTGTGCTTTGCCTTGTGGCTCTGAAACAGGGATGTGCACTGGAATATTTGTGCAGCTGAGCAGAGTCGGGGAGGGAAGGAGCAGGGGGCCTGGGTGTCACCGCAGGTCTGTCCTGCACCGGGGGGCTGTAGCAGGCGGGTTGGGTGCTCCAGAAGGGAGGCTGGTTTGGACACGGGCTGAGAGGGGCTCAGGGAGGTGCCGGGTCTGTTGAGGGCAGCCGAGCCCCGCCAGGGCCGGGAGGACTGGCAGGAGGGCAGCAGGGTGGGCACCAAGCCTCTCTCTGCCGCCATGGGCAGGGGACACTGGTGCGGCACAGGGGACAGCGAGCTGGGGCTGAGCCCATCCTGGTGCACCCCTCATCACTCCTGCAGCACAGGACCCCCCCATGCTGCAGCTACGTGAAGGGTGTCCTTCAGGCAGCTCTGTTAATTCTCAGCCTGGCTTGTGGCTGGGCTCTGGCATCACCTCCCATGGGCAGGCTGATCCTCTGCACCCTCATGGAGAGGGGCCAGAGGGACCTGCAGGACAAGGGGCCTCTGGCACAGCCAGGCGGCACAAGACTTGGGACGCCAGAGGTTTGTCACATAAACATTTGGGGACAAATTTTGCAAGAGTCTCACATCATTTGTGTCTCCTGTGCACACCCATGAGTCACTGAGCTCCACGTCCCACCCCCCCCCTTCCCACCTGCTGATCCTTCCTCCCATCCCTTCCCCAGCTCCACCATCCCTTTCCAGCGAGGAGCAGCAGCTCAGCAGAGCTCCCCTGAGCCCAGACTGCTGAAGAGTGACTTGATGAGGAGAGCAGGGTCTGTCCCTGGCAGCACTGACAACTGCAGCATCCCTTCCATGCACTGTCCCGAAGGCAGAGGGGCCTCACAGCACCACCTCACACACACAGAGCTCAATGCCTGGCTCAGAGAAATCCTATTTGCCCTCCCAAAGAGGCCCCAGAGGATCTCCAAGTCACCAGGAGGCAGAAGGGCTCTTCACGAGGGAGACAAAGGAAATGAACCAGAGCAAATCCCCCACCCACGGAAACCAGCACTGGCATCTGGTGATTCCCAGTGATTTACACCAGCTGGCTCTGGCCAGGCCACTTCAATTCAAACCAGCTGAGGCTCTGGCACAGCCCATGGGGCTGGGGAACAAGGACAAGGACAAGGCAAGCTGTGTTTAGGCAAAGAAGGGTCAGCTGTGGCTGGCCTGTGTGTCTTGCTGGGAAAAGTAGAGGCTGTGGGTGCTGTGGGCATGGGGTGCTGTGGGCATGGGGTGCTGTCCTGCATGTTGTGGGGGAGCTGAGTGCTGTCCCATCACCCCACAGCCTCTCTGGCTGTCAAACAGTGCTGGGATGCTTCCCAGCGGGTCTGTAATCTCAGGTAAAAGGGAATTTTTGTGGCAGTGGTGCAGCTGGGGAGTTCAGCTCTGGTCAGGGATGTTTCTGTGGGGAGAGGTTGCTGAGGTGACTTGAGGCTGCTCTTGTGAGGGTTCTGGACTGGAATGCAGAGCAATGGTGTCTCTGATTGCTGTTTCTTGGACTGGATCCCAGCAGCAGTGCGGCTGCAGGAGGATCTGCTGCAGGTGTGCCCTGCCAGCCTGGCTGCTGGAGATCCCTTGTGGGTCTGAGCCATGAATGTGCAGATGGAAGCTGCTGCCCACCCCCGGTGCTCGGGGCCAGCATGTCCTGGATTTGGCCAGGGCAGGAGGGATGTGCAGCCAGAGCTTCCAGCCTTGTCCCTGCTCTGCTGTTCACTGCCTACCTGTCCTTGTGTCACCTCTCCTTCTGCCCAAGGGCTGAGGTGTGACAGCAGCAGTGAACATCCACAGAGCTCCAGGATCTCTGTGCCAGGGAGAACCATCAGCAGCTTTATCACAACCACATTGGTGTCCTGAGGACATCAGCAGCCTGGCAGAGCAGCTGATGGCCTGTCTGTCCTTGGCATTCCCTGCTCCCCCAAAAAGCTCAGGGGGAGCTTCCCCAGGCTCTTAGGTCACTGCATAGAGATTCAGTTCCCCTAGAGACTTTTCCTTCAATGTTTCTGGCCAGGAAGATCTTACCAGTGCATTGGATCAGGAATGTTTCTGTTCCCTGAGCTCAGTGACAGCAGGCAGCCACGTCCTGCTGCGTGGTGGCATGGCTGCAGCTTTGCTAGCGCATCTCCATCCACTCAACTACAGTTTTGATGGGATATTCACTCGTTTCTCAGTGGTTTTCAAGTTTTACTTGATATTCAGAATGTTAGGAATAGATGAGGAAAACTAATGGGAGGCATCAGTGGCTAGAAGTCCTCAGTCATCTGGGTTTGGAGGGGCCTTGGCTGGGTTGTAGCTGGGCACAGATCTCAGCTGGGGCTCTTGCAGGAGGAAGCTCACAGAGTTTCACCCTGGCTGGCTCATGCTGGAAGACCAGGAAGCCTGGTTTTCCTGAGGGTCTCTCCTGAGGACTGGGTGCAGCAGGGAGCCATGGGGCTGAGATGGACCCTCTGCATGGCCCCATTGAGAGGGCCTGGGGTACATATGGGTCACAGGGGTTGGTGCTGAGGGGGTTCCTCATGGTCTTGGCACCCAGTATGAGCTGGCAGCGTTCCCACCTTCCCTACAACCCCTGGGACCCTGCTGGGGCACTTCAGCAGGTTCCACACCTGTGCTCCAGCAGCGGCTGGGGAAGGATGGTGCTGGAGAGATGGAGGCCTCCAAGGGCTATCACTGTGCCAAGGCCTCCTGCTGCAGACATGTGTCCTTTCTCCCCGAACAGGGGGATTCTGTGGTGCTGGGGGCCTCTCTGGCACCCATGGGTGCTGAGGAGACATGGATGTGCCTGGGCAGCACGTCCACGAGCCCACCCCGATCCTGGGGCAAGGGACAGACCCCGTCCAGCCGCACTGGCATGGCCGTGGTGCCATGGGGATGTTCCCAGTGGTGGCCAGAGGGCATTGTCCCCCCACTGCAGGGGCAGCAGCTCCCTGGGCAGGGCTCGGCGTCCCCGCGGGCTCCAGGACCGTGCCAGAGGCCCATGGCCCGGGGCCAGTCGTGCTGGCAGTGCCAGGGGCTGTGCCAGGCTCCTGCCGGCTGCCCGGGCCAGGCCAGCGTGTCCAGCAGTGGGGGCCCATTAGAAATGAAATGTTCCTACTGTGGTATTTTATTTGCACACTTCAGTAGAGTGGACACCAAAAGGCTTTGCTAATGCTTCATGGGCTGCTAATTTCCTCTCTGACCCGCATTGTGGCAGGGTGACCCCAGCCCGAATCTCTCGGCAATGAATGCCAAAGGCTGACACCGGCCCGGGTTAGGGGTGACAATGGGGCCTCTGTGGGCTCCGGGCAGGCTCCAGTTGGGAGCTGGAGAACAGGGGGAATTTGTGTGGCTCTCAAAAGCTCTGGGTGGCACAATAAGGGAGGCCCCCGGGGTCTCCCAGGAAGACAGAGGCGGCCGGGGAAGCCGGGCCGGGGGAGGCGGTGGGAGGATGGGCTCCTTTGTGAGCAGCTTTCTTTAGAAAGGAAGGGCTTTCTCAATGCCCCCTCAGACGACCCAATCGGGGCCTGGCAGATGGATATCACAGGCACGCTGCTTATTCATGGCAGGCTGCAGCTTTGAGCCGTCCCCCCTTCCCCCAGCGCTTTCTTCATTTTAAGGCTAATTTGTTTTGTTAATGTTTTCTTGCCCTCCCCCTCTCTCCGTGCAGATTGTGACTCGTACTGCAAAGCCTCCAAGGGGAAGCTGAAGATCAACATGAAGAAGTACTGTAAGAAAGACTATGGTGAGTGTCCCCTCTCCGAGGGACGAGCGGTGCCAAAGGGCAGCGGGGCAGGAGCATCCCCGTGGGAGTGTCCCCAGGCCCACCCAGCCCAGGCTGGGTCCCAGCCACAGCCCGTGCTGGGGTGTGTGCACTTTAGGGAATGGTTTTTGGCAGGTTTGCAGAGGCAGCCCTGGGCAGCGATGCTTGATGCCACAGTGATGCTGTGTGTCACTTGGGAAACTGGGATGAGCACACTGCAGACCCTGATTTGGGGACTGCCCAGCATCTGCAGGAGACTGATATTTCCCACGTGTTTTCCAGTGTCTTCTGGGTTATGATGACACCATGTCCCCTCTCCTCTCACTTGTTACATGCCACAGTTTTGAAATATTTTAAAATATTTAAAATATTTTTTGCTGTGGGGATGAGCAGTCCTGTCACCTGGATCCAATCCCCCCAAAATTCCCAGGTGACTTCAGAGGGTGCTGCAGCCCTGGGACAGGCCAGGAGAGTCTGGAATCCTTGCTGGTACTCAAGGCCATGAAAATGCTTCCACAGCTCTGCCTCAGAGCAGCGGCTTGGAGTGACACATCCTGAACTCCCTCAACACCTCCCTGCTTCTGGGATTGTTTCTAATGTGGGTCCATTCCCAATGTGTAGAAATTTTTTCAGGTTATATTTGGGGTTATTAAGGACAAGAGTGAGGCTGAGCCCCAGGTAATAAAGTGAAGTTTTCCTGTGGGTGGATTCTCTGCTGGCAGATAAGGCACAAACACATTTCCCACATGTGGATATACATCCCTTCATTTTCCCACCTGGCTTCTCCAGAATCTCCTGAAGGCTGAGCTCTGGAAAGGGGAGAAATCAGCTGCTTGATTGCAGGAATCTTGGACTTGTCCTGATCTAAGTTGGCCCCAGGGGTTGGGAGAATAGGAGGGAGGACAAAAAGTCACTTGCATCCCCCTGAAATCACATTTCCAGCCGAGCAGTGATACCTTCCCTGCAGCTCTCGGAGCAAGGGTTGGGAGCTTTTGGGGGCAGCAGCACTTGAGCTTTGCTGGAGGGCCAGCCCTGGTGTGGTTTTACTGCCTGCCTTGTCCAGTCTCACTGGGGGATGTTGGAGCTTTGGGTGACACTCACTCGGTTCTCTTGGAGGTCTGGGTGACAGTCACACTTATTTCTGTTGGAGGTCTGGGTGACAGTCACTCTTGTTTCTGTTGGAGGTTTGGGTGACAGTCACACTTGTTTCTGTTGGAGGTTTGGGTGACAGTCACTCTTGTTTCTGTTGGAGGTTTGGGTGACAGTCACTCTTGTTTCTGTTGGAGGTTTGGGTGACAGTCACACTTGGTCTTGTTTAGGACTGCCCTGTGGGCTCCAGCAGACTCTGGGGAGGTGTGGGTGGCTCAAGAGGTGTCTCAGGCAGGAGATATCCCTGGAGCAATGAATAGGGAAGAGTTACCACTGGAGCAGTTCATAGGGGAGCTGGAAAGGGCTTTTCCTTCTCTTTTCTCACTCAGCATCACTTCTGCAGCTCCACGAGTGAGCCTGAGCCGTTGCTGGGGCTGATTCAGGTGCAGGGGACACTGTCCCAGTGCTGGCACGAGGGTGCTCCCACCCGACCCTCCTGCCGTGGAAGGGTCCCCCACAGCCCCAGCCAGCCCCACAGCCACGGCAAATTTGCTTTTTTGAGGACAAACCGTGGCAGTGAGGCAGCGGGGTGAGCGATACCAGGGTAGCCCAGGCTTCCACCAGGGCCAGGGAGGGAAGAAAGGGTTGAAAAGGTGCAGGGAGGGATAATAAAGACTTTGGGACTGACGCCCCAGCAGGAAGCCAATTAGGAGGCTCTTTTCCTCACCGTTCTTCTGGCATCACTGGGCTGAATGTCCTAAAAGGCCCTAATTAGCTTGAACAGAGTTCCTTCTCCCGCGGGCTCAATCGGGAGCTATCATCCGCCCCGCGCTCCTCAATGGGGCTTTTTAGCTCCGCGCTTCATTCAGCCTTTCAAAGGGGATATTCGCCCTTATTTATTTTTCGTATCTGTTTGTTTTTGTCGTGTTTGTGTTTTTTTTCCTTTTTATTTTAATTCAGGCTTTTTCCCGCGAGATGGGTTTGGGTGCAAATATTTGGAGTGAAACAGGACGTGGGGAGGGCACGCCCGGAGATTCAGGGAAGGGGGAAGGCAGGAACAGAGGCAGAAAAGCTTTTTCTGGGTTTATTTTGGCTGCGTGGGGGGCGCAGGGCCACTCAGCTCCCAGAAAAGCAGGGAGAGGGGAGGGATTTGCTGGGGTGGGGGCAGTTAAATCCCGGTGAAGTAGAAGGGCTTCTGGTTGAACCCACTGAGGGTGGAGATTCCCAGAAGGAGAGGGGATTATTTGATGAGAGCAGGTGATGCTGACCCAGGTGATGCGTGAACATCTTTCACTCCCTCAGACACCACATTTTCTGCCCAATTCTGAGCGTCTTTCCTCTCCCTGTGCGGAGTGACCGTGTTAAAGGAAGCTGGAGCTTTTAAATCTCCATTTTGCCCCTGATTCTGAGCTGCCTGTGCTGAACAGGGTCTGATCCTGCACGGCTGATGCTGGAACGTTTTTGTACCAGCACTGTGGTCCCAGGCATTGCCCCTATGGATCCTCATCCCAGCACTGGGGAGGGAATGGGGCTGAGGAACAGAGTCCTCATCCGAAAGGTGAGATCATCTGCTCACTTTGCCCTTTCTTGGAAAAAAAAAGTAAAAAAATCCTTCCTTCAGCAGAGCCTTCTCTTACTCACCCCCTTTGTCGAGAGGAGCTTGGCAGGGGCTGCTGGAAAAAAGCAAAACATGTTTTCAAAAGGCAGCTTGAAAAGAGGGAGGGAGGGGGGAGAAAAAAACCTGAATCTCCAAAAAAACCCAAGGCAGGGGAGAAGCACCAACCCTGGCACTCACAGCCCCATCCACTGCTTGGAAGGTAGAGAAATCCCATTCCTGGAGCTGAGCAACCACTGCTGGAGCCACATGCTGAGGGAGAGAGATCAGGCAGTGAGGGGTCCCCCAGCACCAGGGCACACCCTGGGATTAGGGATCATAAATCTCCAATATTAAACCAGTAGGAAATTGGCAACTGGAGCGAGGCAAAGCTGCCGCCAAATAAATTAAAAACTGAAAAAAAGGGGGGGGAAAAAAAAATCACATTTTAACACTTCACCCCACCGAGGAGACAGCCCTTTACATTCCTAAACCCAGATGGTGTTGGGGTCACCTTTTGCTGCTGGTTGGAATAAAATCCACATGGACTCCACCTCACTTGTGCAGTGAGAAGGGAGCCAAGCCTTTGGAAAACCCTGCCTTGGATTGGGACATCTGTGCCTGCCACCACTGATCCAGCACCCCCTTCCACATGGCCATATCAAAGACCCTCAAACTGCTCTGTTCCCACTGCCACTCCTTGAGATCTTTTCCAGGGCCAGTACAGCGATGCTCTCCAAATTTCCAGCTCCCACAGACAGGTCTGTGCATGGGATATGTGTGATATTCCAGGATTCCACAACAGGATGCACAGATTTGGCCCTTCAGCCCAGCTCTGAGTCAGGCTTAGCAGGGGAAGCCTTGAGCTCAGGAGATTGATCACAAACCCCAAATGTAAATTTAAAAAAATAATTAAATAATTAGGTTTCCCCAGCCTCTCTCTTTTCATGGCAGCTTCAGGAGTTTTGGAGTCCTGACTCACAATCTCTGAATGCTGCAAGGCACTGCTTTGCTTTCAGCCTTCAGACGCTGCCCTCAAACGTTGTTTTGAGGCTTTGGGCTGGGTTTTGTTTTCATTAACATCAAACCATCCACCCCTGGGCTTTCATCTCCAGCTTTCAGTCTTTGGGGTTTTCCTGTGGCTGGAGGCTCCCAGCCAGGCCTGGAGGAGCCAGGAGCATCCCTGAGCTCTGGGGATGCAGGAGGGGACCAGGGACCTCCCTGCCCTCCCACAGCTTGGGGACCACTCGGTCACCTTCTTCTGCCAAAGAACCATAATGTGGTGAGAGCTGGAAAGGAAAAAAACAAATCCAGGTGGGATTTGTGGTCCAGGAGTATCAGTGTCAGGTGGGATGTGATTCATGGGGCAGCCCCTGCCCTCACCAGGACCCAGCTGTCCCCCAGCTCCCTAGGCCTGTTTGCTGCCTGGGAGCTCCTCTGGGAGCAGAGCAGGCTGCAAGGAAGTGAGCCTGGAGAAAAATCTCCAGAGCTCTGGGAGTGCCTGGGCTGCAGCAGCCCCAGATTTTCCCCAGGGCTCGGCTGCCCAAAGTTTGCAAAGGTCAGGGAGGAGCAGGCGTAAGGCACAGGCAGCCCCAAGGCACCAGCAGGATCAGGAGCTGGACTGGGTCCCCTCTTCACTGAAACCAGTGTCACCAGTCTGGACCAGAGCCCATCCTCAGTGAAACCAGTGTCACCAGCCCCAGCTGGAACCATGGAAGCTGCAGCTCCTTTGGTTTTGTTCTCCTGCTCCAGGACACCACTTATCCCAGGGGAGCACCATCCCCATGAGGAGCCATCATCCCCTACCACCTCCTCCCATCTGCTGCCCCAGGGGTTTTGCCAGGGATGTTTTCCAGGGATGCAGAGACAGGGACAGTCCTGAGTGCAGGGGTTCAATGGGAACATCAGCCAAGTGAGAGCAGTTCAGCACAAAGCCAGGCTTTGTCCCAGGAGAGGGCAGATGAAGGACAACACCAAGCCCCAAAACCAGCTTTGGACTAGGGGGGCACAGCTGAGCCAGAGCCCCAAATCAGGAAGGGACTCCTTCATGAGGAGGGAGTCTTTAAATCTCTGCGGATTTCTTCAGGGAAGCCAAGTGCTTCCAAAAATTCCTCCTGGTCCATTTCTGTCTCTCTGCATGTCCTGTGTTCCCTGGAGGATGCTGGAGGTGCTGGTCCCACCCCACCACTGAAATACCCAGACAAACACCACTAAAGCTGGGATCCAAACCTGGCTCAGGAAGATCTGAGCGTCCTGGATGTAAAGCTATGGGCAGAAATCTGGCTGTCAGGGCAGGCAGCTGTGGCTGCGTCAGCCAAGCCTTCCTCAAAGCTTTCACTCCTTCCACTTCATTAATAAAAAGGGAAAAAATAAGAGACGGGGGCCTTGACATAAAAAAAAAAAAAAAATACAGACTGTGTGCTTTAGAGCAGAGTTTCCTGTAACCACCTCTCTCCAGTTCCTTTTCATTCATTTTCTCCATTTTGTCAGTGTGGACCCAGGCGGGTCAAAGGTTTAAGCTTTTTTGGAAAGATTTGTTTCCAAAAAATAAAAATTGGCTACTCTTCACATTTTGTTACCTTCACACCAGACAGGGAAATACACGGTCAGAGCTTAGGGTTGTTTTTTTTCCTTCCCCCCCCCCCCCTTTTTTTTTAATGAAAGCATCTGGCCTCCATGACATGCTCTGAAAACAAATACCCCATATATTTTGCAATGTGTTAAAAAGCTGTGCTGGGCTGTAGAGCTCTGGAATCTCTGCTCTTCCTCCCAGAGCCTGGAATCACTTGGTTTTAGAGACAGGGGGATGCTCCTCCACCACCAACCCAGGGGGGAAAACTGGACTGTTACAAGGCAAATGGCAGAGTTTCCCCTGACATTTTTGAGAGTTTCTTCTCCCACTGTTAATTTATACAAACAGGACTGGCCCCACTGGGGCTCAGCCAGGCAGCTGAGGCAGGCAGGTGAATGGGCAGGGGTTTATAGCTGCCAGGGCATGGAGGGAAGAGTGGGGGAAAAGCTCAGTGATTTGGCTAAAAAAGCTCTTTATGGTTGTGGTGCATCAGCCTGTGCAGAGCCTGGCCCCCGCCTGCTCTCCCAGCCAGGCCATCCTCACCCAGGATTTCCCTCTGTCTCTGCTGGTGGGGATTCCTCATCTCACAGCTGGCAAACAAACCCAGGAGGGCTGGGCAGGCCCTGCCTGGGGAAGGTATTCTCCTGGAAGCTGATTTGTAGCCCTATCTCAGCAGGAAAGAGCAAGGGCTGAGGTTTCCTCAGTCCAAGGCTGCAGAGGAGGTTACACAGCATCAGCCATGGTCTTGGGAAACATCATCATTGTCATCACCATCACCTTGTCCTCCCACCTCTGTCTTGCTGTGGGAGCTGGTGGTCTCCCAGTCCTCTGCCAGGACACCAGGAGGTCTCCTTGGAGCCCAGTGCTGCCATCAGCACTTGCAGAGATGTTCCAGTGACTGCCACAGCAGAGCTGGAGAGCATCTCCCAGTCCTGTGCTGAGACCCTCAGAGGCAGCACTGGCTGCTCCTGTTCTTGGGGGTGGCCTGGGGACAGCATTTGCAGGCATCCACAGCCCTAGGCTGCTGCAAAATCCCTCTTCCTCACACAGCCCATTAGGTAAGGCTTGAAGTTCACTTTCTCCTCACCAGCTGAAACAGTAACACTTTTCCTCTGTGTGTGTGTGTCGTTTTTTCCCAGCTGTCCAGATCCACATCCTGAAAGCAGAGAAGAACGCGGACTGGTGGAAGTTCACGGTGAACATCATCTCCGTCTACAAACAGGGCAGCAACCGGATCCGGCGCGGAGACCAGACCCTGTGGATCCACTCCAAGGACATAGCCTGCAAGTGCCCCAAAATCAAGCCCATGAAGAAGTATTTGCTGCTGGGCAACAACGAGGACTCTCCGGACCAGAGCGGCATCATTGCGGACAAAACCAGCCTGGTGATCCAGTGGCGGGACACGTGGGCCCGGCGGCTCCGGAAGTTCCAGCAGCGGGAGAAGAAGGGGAAGTGTAAGAAAGCCTAAAGGAGGAGGAGAGGGAGAGACTGTGCATGCTGCTTTGTGTAGAGCTGGGGCGGGCAGGGACCGGCTGCCAGGGCGGGCTGGGGGGGCAGGGGGACAGCGACCACGGCTGGGGGCTGCTGGGCTTGCACCTCGTATTCCAGGGAAGACAAAACCCAACAGGACCCAACAGGACCCAACAGGACCCAAGAAAACCCCCACACAGACAGAACACAGAAGTGGGGTGCAGGCATGTGGCACCTGGGGCCCCCCAGCTCCCTCCTGCCCCACTGCTGAAGAACTCAGAGACACCAAACTGCCTTCCAGCTGCCAACATCTGCTGCCTCCAAAGCACAGCATGGGCACATCCACCCTGTAAGAAACTAATCAACAGCACCGCTGGAAATTAACTCCCCATCCCTGAAATACGTATTTGCAACTTAGGATGACTGAGACAGTTCTTGTAGAGGAAACTAAACCGAGACTTTTGCTGAGGACAGATCGGATGATCGGTGGACAGGGTCCTGGAGGGCTTTGGTATCTGACAGCCGTGGCCACCACCCACTGAGGGTGCCTGGGGTGGCCCAGGTCTCCAGCTGTGATGATGCTCTGGGTGTGCTTTAGGCACAGCCAAGAGGGGACAGTACTGGTGGGTGACTTCCTGCTGTGCATAACTCTGGGAATGGCTCCATGCTCAGCCCCTGACCCCGAGGGTGCTGCCCCCACCACACTGAAGGAGTGTGAGCACACAGGGTGCCCTATCCCCCTCCAGTCACCCATTTGCAGGCAAGGAGTCAATAACCAGGATCCCCAAGGAAACATCCAGACCTGGCAAAAAATGAGTTGGCATACAGTTCCCATAAAGCACCCTGAGAGATCCTGCCAATCTCACTCCCTGAATCTCCACTTTGCCCACTCCTGAACCTCCTCTGTGGGCTTGGTCCCCTCTGCTGCTGTCAGCACACCAGGAACCCTCAGATGGTAGAAAATCCCTGCAGGTGACACCAAGGTCCTGCCTGGTCACTGGTTTCACTCTCAGATTTTGGCAGCTCTCCCAAACCCACAGCAGCTCTGCCCTCATTCCCTCTGGAGCTGCAGCTCCCTCACATCCCTGTAAAAGGTCTTGGAGACAAAGTGGGGAGCAGAAGGTGCCAGGGACTGTCCCCATGGGCAGTGGGGCCAGTGCAGAGCTCAGGCTTTGCTGGGGTAGAACCCACACAGGGCAGGGACCAGCCCAGGGAAGGGGTCTCAGCCAGGAGCAAGGTGTGACCCACCTGGAGGTCTCTTCCTTCTGCTGGGAGTGGGGGCAAACAGACAATTTAAACCTCTCAATTTCCAGTCATTGATGCGGCTGCCTCACCTCAGACTGGAGCATCTTCCCCTGGGGCACTCTGTGGGCAGGACTGGCTCTGGAGTTGTCACCCCCATGCCAGGCTGCTCCCCTGCCACACCAGCCCATGGGGAATGGGGAGATCCAATTCCACCTCATCCATGGCGACTGGGAATAGCTGGGGCAGGAAGGCAGGGCGGGCAGCACGGTACCTGGAGAAGCAAACATTAGTCGCTATGAAAAGCAAAACCTCCCTGATATTTCCTTTTAGGAAACTTGGAAACATCTCTTTTATGACATTTTCCAGTGGTTTTGCCTTGTTTTATAGCAATTGACAATATTTATATAATGACATAAACCACCATAAAGCAGGGCAGCCATGTAAATAGGTGCAAAGAGTAGGCTCCCAGGGCTGCTGGAGACAGCACCCGGAGGGACCCAGCTCTGCTGAGCCTCCCCTGCCACCACAAGGCCCCCAGCATTAATCTGGGTATTAGGAGAAAAATCCCACCCTGGACATCAAGCAACTCTCCCCTCCCCTCCTCCACCTCAAGTCTGTGTTTTCTCCCCTTTCCCCAACTGGAATTGGCTTTCCTTATCTCATGGCTCAAGGAGAGCCAACTGTTTTGCAGCCAAGGGAAGTGAAGCCACCAGGTTCTGAAGGATAAAATGTGACCTCAAGTGTCTAAATGGAGGCTTAAAGCCCCAAAACGGGGCTTGGATGCTCTCCTGCAGCCACCAGGGAGTCAGCCAGCTACTGCCAGGGAAGCCCAAAGCTGGGGACAGCACATCCCCAGGTAGCCAGGATGCCCCCAACCTTCAAACGGTGCCTAAAAGTAACAGAATCCAACCCAAAGCCAGTTGTCCACATGGAGAGGAGGAAGGAAAGGCCAGGGGACGTAGGGACAACCAGTGCTCACTCCCAGTTCCCACCCTTGTCAAGCACAGCTGCCCTCCCCAGCACAGCCCGGACACCCCAACCCCCCAGGGACACCCTCCAGCCCCTTCCCAGCCCTCCTCACTGCTCTGGGAGGCTGCAGAAGAGCCCCCACCCCCTCATCCCACAGCCAGAGCCCTCCAGGCACTGACACAGCCCGGGGGCTCAGGAGGAAACGAGCCAGCAAAAGAGCCTGGATCCTGGCACAGGAGGGAGAGAAGTCCCCAGCGCTGTCCCACCAGGACCTGTCCCTCCATCCCTGCTGGAGTTTTGTGCTTTCCAGTCAGACCAGGCAAACCCCCTCTCTCCATCCATGGTCCCAGTGCCCTTCTTGCACTCCCAGTAACCCTGACCTGCAGGAGCTGCTGCTGGAACTGGTGGAACTGGAACAGCCTCTGCTGGGAGGGCAGAGCAACCCCATTCCAGGATCCAGAGGTGTAACTCTTCCCTGCAGCCACCCCTGCTCCAGGACATCTCCAGGAGGACACTTGGCCTGGTCACCCAGAGGGACAGGGTGCCCCCTCAACACCTGCACAGCCGGGGGCAGCTCGGAGGGACCAGCCCCGTTCTGACAGCAAGGAACCCAGCGCCAGCCCGTGGCCCTGGGGACAGGAGGGGGGACCTGAGGACAGTGGGGTGGCTGGGAAGGGGCTGTGGTGCCTTCAGGGAGGCTTCAGAGAGCAGCTGAAATGCCAAAACAATCATCACTGACCGTAGCACCTGACAGAAGTCGCTTGGTCTCGTTTCTGTTCGTTCTGTCGTGTCCGTGCCCCCTCCCTGCCCCTGCCTCATCCCCTCACAAACCTGTGTTCATTTTGGGATTGTTTTTGTTCGGTTTTTTGTTTGTTTTGTTTTTTTTTTTATTTCTGTTAATATCTTGAACTGTAAATGTTGTTTAGTTACGACCATGGCAGACTGCTTTGGGCGATGTTTCTTTACAATGCATACTAATATATTATGGTTATTATATATGAATATATTTAATGACACGTGAAAAAGTTGTGGAGTTTCTTACAGTTTTTCTGAGTTGTTTCTTTTTTTTCCCTTTTTTTTCCCCCGCTTTTGTTTGTTTGTTCGTTAGATTGGCTGTAATTGACCCGAAGGAGCTTGTAACTGTTCAGCACCCCCTCAGTAGAACTAAAGTCAGAAACCAGTTGAATAAACTCTTGTAAACTGTAAAAATCTCTAGGAATTTCTGCTTTTTCCCACCCCATTGCTTGGTGAGCCTGTGGGGCAAGGAAATGATGGTGTCTCCTCCACCCCCGGGTCTGTCAGTGTCCCCTTGGCAGGGCTGATGTGGCACGGCTATTTCTGACCGGCAGCCCCAGCCCTGTCCCCCCCCAGCACTCCCAGGCAGTGGCCACGTGGCCTTGGGGACAGGGGGGTCACCGTAGGTGGGTGGCATGGGGGGTCTCCACCAGCCCCTGTGGGCTCAGCTGTGCCTTGCAGTGGGACAGAGCCAAAACCCGTGGGACCCTGCCCAGAGCTGGGGGCCAGGTGTGGGGACAGCCAAAGTTTGGAGTCAGGAAAGCTGCCAACCCCACGCTGGACCTGTTTCTGTCCCAACCAGAGGCTCAGCAGTGCTGGCCCTTCCTGCCCATCCCCTGCAGGGTGTTTCTCTCCATCAGCTCCATCAGCTCCATCCCAGGATCAGCGGGGTCAGCGCTGCCGGAGCCGAGCCCGGGCTGGGGGCACCGACAGCATGGAGAGCTGGAGGTGTGGGGGAACTGGGGCACCAAAACACTTCCAGGGGCAAAAACCCAGGCAAAAGGTGCTGCCAAGTGCTGGGGGTCAGCCCAGCTGACCCGAGCCTTCAGCAGTGCTGGGAATTTATGAATCCAAAAACATGCCGGGGGGCGGAAATCTCAGATCTTTATTGCAGAGACAAATGGGTCACAAGTGCCAGGCCTCTGCTCTGAGGGGCAAATGGGCTTCCCAGATTGCATGGCCACTTGTCCAAAGGTGACATGGTGGCTCTGGAAAGAGGGGGATGAGGCTTTTCCCACGGAGGGCTGGACCTGGAGTGCTTTTCCCAGCCTGGTCCCATCAGGCAGTGTGGAGAGGAGCCATCCACACTCCGAGCTCACACCAGGAATCAGGGAATGTGAAAATGCCCAGCAGCCTTCCAAGATGATCCCTGTTCCCATGCAGGAGGTGGGGATTTTTCCCAGGGTACTGGGACATCCAAGTGCCTGGAGCACACACCAGACCTGCCCCCAGCACTGGGATTTTTTGATGAAACTACAGCTGGAAGCAGTTGAACTGATCATGTCCTCCAGGAGCGAAATGGAGAAGGTGGCAGGGAAGGCAAAGCCTGGGATGTCTCTGGGCAGTTCCAGGAAGATCTTTGCCTGGAGAAGCCACTCCAGATTGGCTTCTCCACTGCCGCGGCTCAGAGCCAAACCCCAGCGTGTCTCGTATTTTAACCTTCCTTTTTCTTTAGTGGGGCAGGGAGACAGAAAAGCTTCCCTGCACACAGCAGAGAGCTGCCAAATCCACTGCTTTTTAATAAAATTCCTCACCCACACGACACGGTAAATGTTACCTAAAGGGCAAGGCTGAGAACCTCTTTGTTTGCCAGCACAACGAGCAAATCCTGGTGTTTCCACCCTTCCCAGGCGCTCACAGGAAAAATGTGTTGGAGGACCCAGTGGCTCAGAAAGTGCCTTTGAAAGCCTTGGTCAGAACAAAGTCCCTGTGGAACGTTGATCAGGATGAGTTACACATCCATCCTGGGTGTCCTGGGAATTCAAACAAAGCCATAATTCCCTCCAGAACCGACAGCTTTAATTAGAAGCCGTGGTCTCATCTAAACAAACCCCATGTCGCTCTCTTGCTGTCACTGAAGATCCACAGGGCTGCTCCAGAGTGGAGTGAAATCCTGCTCCGGGCTCGGAGGCTGCTGCTGAGGAACAGCTCCAGGAGCATTCCCAGTGTCACTCCCTCCGCAGAGCTGCAGGAATGCAGATTTGGAACTCCCTTCTAAAGCCTTTCCTTGTTTCCAGCTGGAGCAGCCCTGCTTAAAGCTCCATTTCTAATCTGACATCAACAATGTACTCATCAACCCCCTGCCGTGTCCTCTTGAAAACCAGAGCACATTAAACCACCTCTGTTTGCCCCTCCCCTCTCTGACAGCCACAAGGTGAAGCATCTCTCCAAGAGACCTGACCAGGCACAGCCTGGGCTGAACTTGCAAAGGCCTCGAGGATTTTCTCCAGCAGAGCACACAGAAGACTCCAGAGGAGCTCCAGCCTCCAGGCTCTCCTCCAGCTCTGAGTGTTGAGGATGGGCTGGGCACGGGCACAGAGCCCTGGCTGAAGCTGGAGGGGGCACAGCTGGAGCTCTGGGCCTTTCTCTCCACCAAGCTTCTTTCCCCCCTCCCCTGTGCCCTCCCCAGGAGCACAAAGACAGGGAAATGCTCTCTGGATCCAGGGGACAGCTCCCACAGCTGCAGGATACGGCTCCAGCCATGACAGGTGAAGAAGAGAAGCTGTGGACCCCTGGGAATGTTCAAGGTTAGACTGGAGAGAGCTTGGAGCAACCTGGGCCAGTGGAAGGTGTCCCTGCCCATGGCAGGGGTGGCACTGGATGGGATTTAAAGTCCTGTCCATCCAAACCATTCTGGGATTCTGTGTATTCTATGTGTCCCACGGGGTACTCAGAAGCTCCCTGCCTCTGCTTCCTGCAAAACTCCATCTTCTTCCATGGCTCTCATCCTCAGAGCCTGGAGTGATGGGGTCCAAGCTCCAGCCAACACCTGCACCCTGCAAGGAGACGACTGAAGGTGATCTGCAGTCACCAGACCCTTAACAAAGGGGGCAGTGCCCAAGTCCCAGTCTGGGGAAACAGCCCAGAAGGGCAAAAGGGGTTTGTGCCAGTCAAGAGGGGACACAGCACCAGGACAGCCTGGTTCCCACCTCCCAGAGCAGTGCTGGGTGTGTTGTGGGCAGAGGGAAGTGACTGCCAAAGCCAGGTGAGAGCTGTGAAAGGAGACACCACCAGGGCAGATGAGGGCCAGCCCTTGCAAGTCTCACAGATCTGTCATAATACACACAAAGTCTGAGAGAAATTACTTATTTCCTTTGCCAGACCAGCTCTTAGGATATGGCAGCATTGGATAAATCATTCACAGACAACACAAGAAAGTAGGAAACAATAAAATTCCAGGCAGAGAAACTGTATATAAATGGATCAGCTTTAATCATTATTTATTGCTTGCTCTATTAATCCTGAAATCAAACTGGCATGTGTAACAAAATAATTATTCTCTTGGCCAGAAGCAAACATTTAATACTTCGTTTTCATTAGTTTTGAAATAGGTAATCCTTCCTCTCAGCTGTAGAAGGGTGTGAGAAGTTGTCAAAGGAAGAGACAGAGCTCAGTGAGGACGTTAATTCTGGTGCATCTCCTGAGGCCAGGCTGGCAGAGCCCCTAGGGAGCACACAAGGGCAAAGCTCTCCACTCTCACAGGCTGGGTGAGTCCTGCTGCTGTTTAATTCCCATCCCTGGAGGTCAATAACTCACCAATAACTATCCCTGGAGGTCAAATACTCACCAACAACTATCCCTGGAGATCAATAACTCACCAATAACTATCCCTGGAGATCAATAACTCACCAATATCTCCCCCTCAGGGGCTGAGCACTGACCCAGTCTCCAGCGATTCCATGCAGCCCATGGGGGTCCTGCAGGGCTGTCACTTCCCATCCTGTGAGAATCCAGATGCAGTCATTCCCCAAGACTATTCCTTGAAAACCACGGAGCATTTTTATTCTGAAGGAGGCATCCCAAAGCAGGAGAGGGTTGCTGCTCTCCAAACCACTCCTGGATTTTGGTGTTTGAAGCCCCTGGGATGTCTGAGCTCAGGGAGATGGGCAGGGCAGCAGCACCAGCTTGTCCTCAGATGCAGATGCAGGAGAGGTGGGTCCATCCTACAGCTGCAGCTGCCTGAGTGCCAGAGGAAGCTGGGAAGAGTGGGATGAAATCCTCTTTTCCCACTGGAATCCTCCCGATCCCACACAGCCCCTCAGCTGCGGTCCAAGAAGAGTGGATATCTGGCTGGACACTGCTTCAGTCTGCCGCTGTGGAGGTTATTCCCAGCTGTGGAGTTAATTCCCACGGATGGAGTTCATTCCCAGCACAGAAGGTCCCTGCACACAGCAGGTGCCTCCCTGGAGGCCTGGTGCTGCCCTGGAGCAGCTGCCCCGGCGGGAGCGGGGTTATCCCGTGGGCCAGAGGGCGACCACGGCGATGGCGATGAGCAGCAGCACGATCACCACCAGCATCCCTGCAGGACACAGAACAAGGGTCAGGCTGCTGCCTTCAGCACTTACTAATGGTTTTCTGTGATTAAATTCCTCCTCCTCCTCCTCCCAGCTGGGAAGGATTCCCCCTGCTCACCCATGACACGCCCCCACTCTGGTGACCTGAGCAGAGACCTGGGCCCAAAGCCCACGTGGGCAGGGCAGTTCCTTCTCTTCCTGACCCCTCCAATCAGTATTTTCCAGCAGTGCCTGTGGGGTATCTTCCTACCTGAACATCTGCCATGGAAACATCAAGGGATGTGTTTAGCTCACAGCCAGGCCAGTTGAGCTTTGCTAGAATCCCTATGTACCATCCCACTGGGGCAAAGGATTATTCAGGAGGAAATCCAAACTGCACCAGGAAATTGTTTCCAACACAAACTACTCCTGCTTTCAGACAGAGCTCTGTGCAGAGCTGGGCTTTCAGGCATGCATGTACCTGACCTGGGGAAAGAGGGACCATCCAGCTCTGGAGAGAATCCCACAGTGCTCTGCCCCACCTCTGCCCGTGGCTCTGTGTGCCCCACCCTGCCCCAAAACCCACTGCAGAAGTTAATGACAATGTAATGATCTTACAAAACAAGATCCCCTCCCTTCTCCTTAACTCCCCATTTCTCAGCAGGAACTCTCCCCTTTCTCTCCCATTTTTTAGAGGAAAGGAAGAAATGTTTTAGAGAGAACATCCTGAATCCACCTCCCAAACCACCCCCAATAAACAAACGCCTCACCCAGCTGGATCACTGTGCTGGGCACTGGCATCACACCCATGGGCATCCCCTGGGTTTAAATGATCTTTTAATTAAGAGGCTTTTATTTGTGTTCAGTATCTGCTGCGTGCTGTCTCCCTGCCTGAGCTGAGTGAACACAGAGGGTTCCAAGAGTGGAAAACCTGCCCCTTCCTCTGCTCTGCTCACTGAGGACTATTACTCAACCACTTACAGTATTTACAAGTCCAGCTCATGGCAATTAAAAAAGCATGTATTGAAATAAACTCCTCTTTCCAAGCTGGAAAAGGATATTAGACACTGCTTTTTGTAAATAGTGTCATGTTTTCTGTGCAGAAACTGTTCCTCTGCCAGGGGGCCAGGATTTTTTTTTCCAGGGAAATAAGAGTTGCCACCAACAGTATTTTTTTCTCTTATGCTCAGCTGAAACCATTTGTGATCCCATCTAACCAAGCTCCCTGGCAGTGGGAAGCCATTCCCTGTGTCCTGTCCCTCCATCCCTTGTCCCCAGTCCCTCTCCAGCTCTCCTGGAGCCCCTTTAGGCTCTGGAAGGGGCTCTCAGGTCTCTGTGGAGCCTTCTCTTCTCCAGGCTGAACAGCCACGATTTTCTCACCCTTTTACTCTTATATTTTTTACACCTTAATGTACATTTTGAAGTTTTCAACAGAGCCAGAAGCAAATAATTTGCCTAAATAGGGAAGAAGTTAGATCTGATAAAGCTGCCACATTCCGATTCTCTGTTATGTTTTGCACTGGAGGGAGAAGTTTTAGAGGGTGCAAATCCTTCACACAGTTTCAGTGTAACAGAGTTTATGGACTCCAGCAATTAAGAGACAACTGAGATCAGCTGCTTGGAAAATACTCCATAGGTGTGAATTAGTAATGATACAGAGTGGACTTAATGGGGTGTAATTATTCTTTGACAAGTCCCAAGAAAAACTGTACATAAACCCCAAATTATTCCCCAGCAGGAAGAGGAGAAGGTGGGGGACTAATAAAGGATTGCTAATGGGCAATGCTGAGTGAGGGAACTGCAGGGCACAGTCAGGGCAGTGAGAGAGGGGACAGCAAAATGAAATAAACCCCATTTCACTTCTGTAAAAAGACTGGCATTAAAAACCTGCAGCCAAAAAGCAGTGGTCAAGTGCTGTCCTTGTCCCAGCTGAGGTGGGAGCAGCAGAGCTGCTGATCCCAGGGACACCAAGCCAGGAGCACACGGACTGCTCACAGCACATACATCTCAAAGCACCTCTTGCACGGTAGAGACCAGATGTTACACACATTTCTCCCCCCTGCACCACAGAACAGCAGATTAGAAGGATCTGAGGGTTTTAAACCTGGGTGTTTCACATGCTTTCCCCACAAAAGCTTTGGATAGGATGTGACAGGAATTCTGCATTCTGAGGTCCCTGTCTGCTTTGCCTCTTTTTGCTGAAATGCTATGATATATAAATATTCCCCTTGACAAACAACCCTCAAAGAGAAGTTCAGGAATCAAAGCCATTCTTAAAATCAACAGGGGCCAGAAGAGAACAAAGAAAAGATTCTCGTGCAAATGGAAACAGTGCCAGGAATACAAATCCAAACTGCATCTCCCAGGGAAAGGTGGGAAGCAGAAATCTCTGTGCAATTACAGAGCAAATACTTAAGGCAGGCTGGAGTAAATGCCATGCTCCTGAAGCTCTCTCTGGTAAAGGCCCTGGGGCAGTGCTCCAGCTGCTGATCCAGCTGCTGATCCTGCTCCAGGGCAGGGAGCACATTCCCAGCTTGCACCGAGTCCCAGGGCATGTTCCATGGCAGGATGGGGATCTCCCCAGCACTCCTGGAACACTGGAATGTGTTCACATGGCTCTGCAGGGGTTGATGTTATTGCTGAGCTCAGCTGCTCCTCTGCTCATGCCCCCAGACCCTGGTTCAGGGGGCTCAACATCTCACCAAACCTTTTCCAAATAAAGAGCCCATTTTCAGATACAAGATGGAAAGAAAAGATTAAATTACACATAATTTAGGTCAATATTGCTCTTTGGTCTGTCTCAGGTGCTCTGTCCAGACTGGAGAGCAGAGGACCTGGGGTTCACACCACACACTCCCTTCCTGGGGGGCACCTGGGGCAGCTCAAGCTCCCAGGCCATTCCCTCTCCCCAGGATTTATCAGCTCTGAGGGTCATTGGTTTGGGATTCCTAATGGACACTCTTCCCACTGATTTACTCCCAAGCCACCAACTTTCCAGCCTGGGTTCACACAGAAATGCAAAACCTCGAGATCCAAATCCACCTGGAAGGCATTGAGGAGAGGAATGTCCACCCCAGCTGGCACCTCAGTGTCCAGGGCCAGCGACCAGGGCAGATGCTGAGGGGTGATCTTCGCTCTCCATGGGGTGCCCAGCCCTGGATTCTCTTCCAGCCTGCAAGCAGATTGCTGGGGCAGCCCCTCCCCACAGGGAGCCTCTCTCCTTTGGACAGGTTTGACCAATGTGATCCCATCCATCATCCCCAAATCCACCCCAGCTGGAGCCTCAGGAAGTGGCTGTCCTTGGGTGAGCTGGGTGGTTCTGTGGGCTCAGGACTGGGGATATTCAGAGAGCAAACACAGCCACGTGGTGGCTGGGGACTGAAGTAAATGCTGATGTCAGCCCATTAAAAAAAAATTCTAAGGCATGTGCATATGTATATGTGGCCAAGTCCTCTGCCCTGACTTCAGAAGCTGCAAGGTTGCATGCAAATCCATTTCAACCATGTCCAACTTGCATCTGGCAAATCCTACCCCAAAAATGAGATGTGCCCATGCAATGCTCTGGCTCTGTGCCTGCAGACAGGAGGTGCAGGGGAGGCAGCCCTGCAACAAGCCCTGAGCTTCCCCTAGCACTCTGTCAGTGAATATTTCTGGGAACAGCAGCTGTGCTTGGGGTTTTCCCTATCTTTCCTGCTGATTATCAGTGTAGTGTCATTCCCAGATTCAACACTGGTGTCTTTTCTAGATGATAAAATAATAATAAATAGCATGCTTGAACTTTAAAGAGCCCATATAGCATGACATTATCTAGAAAAAGCAGCTTGGTTTAGGCCAAGGAAGTTATATTCCCATAGAACTGTCTATCCAGAAGTTTATGAATAAGTCTTCTTTTATAAGGGACATGGAGCAGTAACTTATAAACACATAATCGTTGTTTTATAGGGCAGCAGAGAGGCAGAGCAAGGATGGGAGCTTCAGCAAGGGGCTGCAGAGGCCTGGCTGCTTTCCTTGAGGACTTCTATTTAATATCACAGTTTCAAAGAACCCAAATTTTATCTGCTGTTTCACTAAGTTAATTTTAAGCCCGTGTTGCCAGATATATGGCAGAAACCCTGCCCAAATGCCTTCAAAGCCCTGCTTTTGGAGGCAGCAGAGAACCAGCTCAGAGGCTGGCTCTGAACCCTGTGCACATACCTAAAGCACTATTTTTACATGGCAAGGACCCCAAGAAATCCATCTTGCTGTCCTTTATGTTCCCTAAAAAAGAGCTGAACACTCTCTCCCCCAAAAGCCATAAAAATCCTTTCCCTCTAACATTTTCCCCGTGCCGGGTATTCAATTTGTGTTGCATTAAGAAGCACTTGAGCAGAAATCTCACGCTATTAAGCTGGCTTGTGTGTAAATACAGCCCTGATTCCTACACCTGCAGCACTGAACCCACCTCTCTGGAGGTTTTTCTTTATTAGTTTTGTGACAGCCAAACGTTTTCTTGGGTGAGAGGGCCGGGGAAATGCTCCTTACCCGCCTGCCCAGAGGAACCTGGCCCTTATTGCTTTTGACCTTCCTTTTCAACTGCTTTGCCTCGAGAAATTTAACACTCCAATTGTACCTCTCAGCCCTGACATCAAAATCATTGGCAGTTCTCAGAGAAATCAAGACCAGGCTCTGCGAGCGGTTATTAAAGGCTCCAAATGTTCATGTGTTTCATTGGGTCTAGAGGAGGGAAAAAAAGACACTTCTCAAAAAAGCTGAGCTCGTTGGAAACAACAACTATTGCATTATTAATTCCTTATTTGGAAGAAAGAAAAGCCCAGGTCATTCCCATGTAAGATGAAAAAACCCTTGGTCTATGAGTTATTGCACATTTGGAGCTGTTCATGCGATGCCAGATTAACCCGAAGAAACAATTTATCTGAGGGAAAGGTGCAGACTTTGTTTATGTACACTAACTCCTCACTTAACATTATTTCACACACTAGAAATTGCATTTTTGTGGGGTTTGGTCATCTCAGGTTGGAGATAGGATTTCCTCTGGGGCACACAGATGAGTTTGGTGCTAACACAAGCTTTGATCAGGGTGTGGAGATACCTCAGGTCACTGACAGAAGGACCTGTGGGCAAACAAGGTGTGGCTAAAAACCAGCAGGATGAGAACCATCACTGTCAGAAAACAAACATCAGATTAGCCCCAGAAGCAGCATGGAGTGAGTTTATATCCAAACCTTTATGGCTTCAGCAATCAAATAACCCCAAACTTCGGGTCCCAAATCCCATGTGCGGCCTGGCTGAGGGCAGGAAAGTGAGATAAGTGTTTCTCTTAATCCATTATTGTTATACTGCAATTTGCTTCTTTTTAAATCTATTTTTCAAAGTACAGATGCATGCCAGGTAATGCCCTGAACTGCTTCCAAGCACAACTGCACCGAAATCCCAAATTCCTTCAGGGAGTGGCACAAATCCAACCTCACCAACAGCTTGGGGCTTTGGTCACAGCCTCCAAGTACTGCTCACGTTTCAGCACCCCTGATGCTCAGCTGCTCCATGGGAAGGTCATCCCCTGCCTTTGGAGGGTTCAGCTCCAATGGTTTGAGGTGCCATTTTTGACTGTGTCTATTAAACAATTCCTGAGCCTCCTGCACTGCCCTGAGAACCAGAAGTCAGGAAGGGCAGCTCGAAGGCAGGTAAGTTTCCTGTGGAAATCAGGAAATTTAAATTATTTTACTTTCTGAGCCACCAAAAGTGAAGCTCAGAGACAGGCAAGACATTTGCCTGGAGCTGAAGACAAGGAAGAGCACAGCAAGAACTAAACTGTCACAAGTTTTAATTTTCAGAGGAGTCTGTGGGAAAGGGAACACTTTGAGCTATATTTGTATCTCCTTTATATAGCAGCAGGTAGCTGAGAGAGGACAATGGTGGAGAAATGGTTCATGTACCTCTGAGACACAATGACCGAATCAGAGAGCTTTAAAACAATCCACACCTGAACACCTTCTGCAAAAATACTGGGTAATAAAATAACTTCCTGGACTCACCATGGCATGAAGAGCAGGTGTGAGAGGCAACAGTTTCCCCAGGTGACTCCCCATCCCAAAAACCCCACATCAACCCAAAACTGGCAACCTCAACCCATCTCTGCCTGTTCTGAGGGGTGGACTGGGGCAAAGCTGTGAAGATCACCCAGCCCCCAACAAGCCCCAAACTGGAAACATCCTCATGGTTTTTCCTTTTGTTCTTCTGGAGTGACTTCACAGACTTTCCTTGCTTGGCCCCACACCACCACCAGACTCTTTCCAGCCCCAAAGGTCATCGGGAGATGTGGTTACTGGATTTCTTTGCATGTGGCTTTTCTTCCCCCTTTCTTTTAATTAAACAAGCACACATACAGTTTCCAACTGTCCTTCCTCCAAACTCTCAGGCATCCTTTCCCTTACATCAGGGACACCAAGGAGCAGGAGCAGTTGAGGAATACTCAGCATTTCTGAGCAGCAGAGCTATAGCTTGGAATGGGACCTGTGGAAGTTTCACAGACCTCAATGTGCACTGAAGGTTTCCCAGGAGAAAGGAAACAAAACAGCTCAAACGAGCACAAAGGTTCTAAAAATCCCTTATTTCATATGAGGGTCACTCAGTTCCCTCAAGTCAGCCCAACCAAGCCAAAGGTGTCACCTGAACCCTTTTTCTCAGGAAAATCCAGTAGGAAGGGTGAGAAAGCACAGGTTTAACTGGGATATCCTCCCATGCCATAAGCAATGAGGAACAGAAGGGTTTGCCATGAACTGTGACACAAACCTTCAGGAACTGTGGTGGGGAGAGCAGCTGGGAGCAGGGTGTGCAGGACAGCCAGGGAAAGCTCTCCCAGCAAAAACAAAACACCTTGGGAAATCCAAGGGTTTCCAATGGAAAATCCAACCAGGTGGGACCTTCTGCAGCACAAGTCACAGGTCCCCAAAGAGATTCTCACTGCACTCCAAACGTGGGAGATTCACCAGCCCTGGCTGCAGGGAGCCACCAGCCTGAGCCAAGTTAAACCCAGAGCTGGGGCAGTGTCCTGAGGGCTGGAGTTCCTCCCAGATCTGTGCCTCCATGGACCTTCTGCAGCTCAGCTTCCCTCCCCAGCCCCAGCTCCAGCAGGGCATGCAGAAGCCCAGCCCAGCTGGCGAGCTCCAAAGGGTTTTCCTGAAAGGAAGGGTCACAGCCCAGCTCTGCTACCTGCACCAGACTGGGAACAGGCAGAAGCTGTGACAGATGATCTCAGCAGGGAACTGGTGTCCCTGCACCACTTTCTCCTGTAAAAACAAATGGGCAAAGAAAAATAATCAAATGAAAGGCCAGCTCTGCTGGCCTGGCACAGAAGGGACATCTGCCCACATCCATCTGCCACCAACCCCACAGCCCGGCTTTGTTTTTGCTGAGGTCACTTTTCTGCCATTGTAGCTGCCTGAACTGCCTCACCAGGACACCAGGGCCAGCCAGGGAAAAAGGTGGGAACGTAGGGAGAAGGAGCAGGCAACCACCAGCTCTGCTTAGATGCATCACTAAATTGTCCCATCAGGCTCTTAATTCACTTGGAAAGGATTATCTTTTGCCTCTGTCTTTGTTTTTCACTCTGGAATGCTGGGATTGCTCCCTCTCTACTTAGATGGACGTATTAAAGCACCAAAACTGTTCCAAAATGTTTCAAGTGTCACACGAAAAAAATAAACAAGAAATAAAAATAATCACAGCTCAGTCAAACAAGTGGAACAACAACAGCAACAACCTCCCAGTTTTGCTGATCCATCTGAACCTGCAAGGACAACTTCCCCAGCAAGGCACTGACCAAGAAGAGCCTACAGCACAAAAAAGATCACATTGTGTTCATATCAGTCACTTAAGGTCAGATTAAGTGTTCCTGAAGGCTGGTCCATGTGTCTCCGATTTTCCAAAGTGCCCTGCTCGCCCAGGAATTGTAGGAACTTTTGCAAATGGGCTGCTGGCTCCCGAGTGCCCGGGATGCCTGACCGAGTGGTCAGGAGGGCTGAGATTTCCATACAAATTGCAAAGCTCCTAAATGGCTTCCTCAGCACAGGGCCGGGGGTGGAAATGGGAGAATATTTAATGATTAGTTCCTTATGGCTCCCACATTCTTGAAGCATATTTCTTGCAGTCCCTGGAACACTCCTGCATTCTTGATTGCAAAATGGCAATAAGTGATTTCCTTTAAAAGCCTTGTCTTTTATTGGAATACTAAAAATACCCCACTAGCCCCACTGCACTGCACTCTCTCTCTTTCCTGGACAGGCCCCATCAACCCTGATGTATTCTATTTTGAAGACAGCAATAAACATTTCAGCATGGGCCGTTCAATCCACTTCATAATAGATCTTGCATTTCCAGTGGAGCCCTTCTAGCACCATAAATCATCTTTACACAGACTTAAGTATGAGAAACTCCAGCTCAAAACCAGCATGGACTTTTTTTTTCTTTTTAGAAATTAACAATGGGCACAAAACAGTCAAGAATTAAATGTGTGACAGCTTTAAACCTGAAACCACTGGGTTGACCCTGTAAACCAGGGCTGCTGCAATGGTCAGAGCCACACTGTGCAGTGTTGTTCCAGTCAATCCACTTGACACAAACCTACCTTGGTGGGGTGAAGTTCAGAAAAAATTCCCTGCACATCCACTCCATCCAAACAAACACGGCTTTCAGATCTGAGAGACTCTGGCTGCTGCTGATTTTAAAACCACAGATGAAGATTAATGACACTGCATGACTGAACTGCTTCCACACACTCAAAACTCCTTTTGTTTTTCCAGTCCATACGGACTGGAAGCCCAAACTGTTCTCCCCTCTGCTCATGATGTCTCTCTCCATCCACTACAGACCTTGGAGAACAGCTCAGAGATCATTCCAGGTACACAGCAAGGAGGCTCCTGCCTGAGCCAGGATTGATGTCCTGGCTGAGCCAAGGAGCTTCTCCAGGAACAGCAGTTGAGAAACCGTAACCAAGAACTGTGACAGGAGCAGCCAGCCCCGCTCAGCCTCCACCATCAGAGCCTTTGTGTCTCCAGGAGCCAGCAGGGATGGAATTCTGAGCCCCAGCAGTGCAGGGTGCCCAGCCCAGCAGTGGATGGGGTCCCCAGACAGGGAATTTGGCTGGACGAGGTGCCCAAACGGCTTTGATCCATTCCTCCACCACGCCCACTGCTCTCTACACGAAGGGGCTCTGCTGGGAACCTGGCCTCAACCTGCTGCTCACACCTTCACTCTGCTCCTGCAATTTTCCTTGAGTCCCTCCACCCCCTCAGCCACAGGCTGATCCCCATGTGCTGGATGAAACACAGGCTGCAGCCTTCACCTGAGCACAGCCCAACACAGGTGGGACGTGGCGACTCCTCCACAGTCCCAGAGAAGAGTGAACCTGACTTTGGTGTTGGGGCTGGACAATCCCATCACTGCTGCCACACGGATGGCAACTCCCTGTGCCATGGGATCCAGCCAGCAACAGGCTTTGCTGGGCATCAGCTTTCCCTTCTTGGGTGAATCCCACCTCACTGAGCCCGTCCCCACCTGCAGCCAGGCTCAAACAGCAGGGTCTACAAAATAACAGCTGCATCTGTGTCAGGAATTTCCCAGGCAGGCTGACAGACCTCTGCAGAAACTGGGCTGAAACCATTTGTCCAAAGCGGTATTGGTGTTAAAATCAATGAAGTTTCACCTAAATGTTTAAAGAGCCACATGAGAAGATGCTAAGGTTTTTTTCAAGCATTTACTTTCTCTTATGAGCACTTATGACTCATTCCATGGATTTTATCTGGGTGAATCTCCTATTCCAACAGCAGGATCTGGTGACCACAGCAAGGACATGCTCTGGAGAAAGGCACCTGGAGTTGTCACTCATAAAAACATTCAAAGGAAATGGATCATGGAAGGTTCTAGTACAAGTTAGTGCTCCAAGCAGGGTCAAGTTAGGGAGTTGGGCTCGATGATCCTTGTGGATCCCTTCCAAACTGAAATATTCCATGATTCCATGATTCTAGGACCAGGCTCAGGTTGCTTGGGGCTTTGTCAACCTGAGCCCTGGAAAGCCTTAAGGACGTGGAGCTGTTGAGGGATCCCACACTCTGAATTCCCTGGATGAAACCCAACCAAAGATGTGCCCATTGTCCCCACCAGCCTGTGCTGCTCTCAGGGAGGCACTTCCCAACCCACCAAAGCAGCTTTGTGAAGCTCAGCACAGCAGGGACAAAATGCTGGAGTGAGAAAGTGCTTTTCACCTCAAACACAACCCTGAGGAAAGGGAAAAACCATTGGCATCTTCCTGGCTGGATCTTTAAACATTCAGGTGAAACGTCCTTGATTTTTAACATCAATACCACTTTGGATTAAGAGTGCTTCACCCCAGTTTCTGCAGGGGTGTAGCAGCCTGCCCAGAGAATTCTTGACACAGATACAGCTGTTATTTTGTTGAGAATTGTGTTTTCACAACTCAAAGAACAATCCTGCTTTTAGAAACTTGCTCAACCTTTGGCAATGCAGCCTAATCAGCAGAGAAAACTGCAGAAACAAGCAACCAAATACTCCTTATTAGTACCATTTACAGCTGCTAACAACTACAAGAACCTTCTAAAAATGCCAAGGGAAACAGGGTGGGTGAAACAATCCCTTGCAAACAACTGAGCCAATATACACAAGAATTGTGATAAGAAATTAGGTTTGACTTGCACAATCACTTTAAAAGTTTTTGGAAAATGGAGTCTGAAGAGCAGGAGGCTGATAAAATAACAGAGTTCAGTAGCAATGAGAAAATTTCATGCCAATGAAGTAGGGAATTCAATCCTTGCTGAATTCTTGACATCATTTAGATGTTAACAGAAGTTTCTTCTCCAAAAAAAGAAGGCAAGGCATCTCTTAAAGCCCACACACAGATCTCTGACTCCTATATGCAGAGTACTATACAGAACTATTTTGGTTTTGGACGACTGCATTGTCTCATGTGTCAGGATGACTATTTGATTTTCTTTTATTTTTTAATTTCAGCCTCGAGCAGAGCCAAACCTGCACAATTTATGCATGTGCAGTGCAAGAGGTCCCCTCTCATTTTGTATTAAAAAAAAAAAAAGAAGAGAAAGGAGGAGGGAAAAACCACAGTATCATTTCATCTCTGTACCTTCCTAAAACCTGAGAAGTTTATAAGCTCTTAACTCCAGTTCCCTGCTTTTGCCTCCCCACATGACAGCTCCAAGCTGCGCGACCAGCTGCAGGGTAAAAGCCTTCAAAGGAAAAAAGGGAATTACTGCTCTGAGAACAATATGTTGGAGATGTCCTGGCCAGGGTGAGCTGGTGACACTGCTGTGTCACTGCCACGGGCACAGCTCTGCACCCCCACTCCCAATGGAGACTTCTGTGCAACAGACCCAGGAGAGCACTGGGAGAACCTGCAGAGAGCAGCATGGTTTGGAAAACCTTCTCTGTTGCCCGGTGAAGTTGTTGATGTCCCATCCCTGGCAGTGCCCCAGGCCAGGCTGGACAGGGCTGGGAGCAGCCTGGGACAGTGGGAGGTGTCCCTGCCATGGCAGGGATGGCACTGGATGAGCTTTAAGGTCCTTCCCAACCCACACCCCTCTAGGATTCTATATTTTGCATCCTATTTTCCTTTTGGAGAACATTTCTCTTTTTCATCTCCTTAAGGTTACTCCCAGATATGTGTGGCAGTTGATAGAGAAAAAAGATAAATATGTAGAGTTAAGGAAAAAAAATCTGTGTAAAAATTGGAGCCTGTTATCAAACAAACAACCAGCATAAAAATACTTGGGAGCCATAAGCTGCCTAATTTACTAATTCCTTTTTTTTTCCTGGAGTCTAATCCTACGGTTAAATCTACAGAGCTTTTTCCCTCACACTTCCAGGGGCAGAAGAAACCCTCTCAGCAAGGAGGCACATAAATCTCCCTGGATCATTTGTCTGAATCCTGCTCCTGCCCAAACACAGGATGCTCCATATGCTTTTGCAATAGCTCTGTTTTGATAGAATTACCAGGGACTGTCCCTTATTAATCATGTTGCCACTACAAGTCCCTCTGGAGTGTTTGCTTATCCCATACTTTTCCAAACTCTTCCAGTTTCCTCTTCATTTATTAAAAGCTTGCTGAAGATGACCACAGTTAAAGCAAACCACTGCTACTACAGAATAGAAGGGAAAATAAGTGGGGAGAGAGGAAATCACCTTTAACCACGACTTCTCCTCTATTCCGAGAAGAACCTCCCACAAAACACTGGTTTCTCTGATTGTGGTGCCTTGGCTGTGGCTATTTAAGGTAGCATTAAGATTCACAGAACACTTTACTGGATGTTACTATTTGAGCCGGGATCATTGGAAGAAATTTGGTATTGGCTCAATTCTTCAGTGCCCCGAAATCAATGAGCTTATTCCAGCCTGTAAAGTGTTCTTAGAGCCAGGCTGAAGTGCTTTGCTGGCCAGGGAACAAAGCCCTTGGCACCCCGCAGGACTGAACCCTGCTGAGGTGCAAGTCGTTTCCAAACAGGCCCAATTAACTAAAAGAATCCACAATTAAGAAAGTCGCAGTCCCTGGGCTGACAGAAGAAAGGGAATGTTTAGCACAGCACGCAGCCCTCCACAATCCCGGCACAGGACGGGGAGCGTGGCCAAGAGTAGGTGGGGGATAAAGAGCAGGAGTGTTCCTGGGGAACTGGGCAGCCTGCTGGAATCCTGGGCTTCCCCAGGTCCCTGCTGCAGGGCTGGGAGCACCACGGGCATGGAGTTGGCCTGAGCTGACCTCCAGCCCCTGCCCTGCTCCCAGGAGGCTCCACGGATCAGCCCTGGCTGCGGGAAGGTTCTGCTCCTGCCAGCACTGCCAGCCCCCATCTCCCACCCCGGATCTGAGCATGGGCTCCAGTGAAGGAGGAGCTGCAGGGCAGTGAAAATGCTGCCTAGGAAAGCTTCCCACCGACTCCACGTGGGCTTTGATCAGGAAGATCCCCATTTATCCCCCAGATTTTACATTGTTCTGAGGACTCTGCTGTCTGCAAAACATTAACTCAAACCAGTGATACAATTCTGCTAAAATTACACTCCTAAGCTAACTACGTCTTTCTGAGTCACAAAACAAATATGCCTTTCCATGCACTTTTGAAATTGCAACATGGATTTCATTCTGATTTTCTCCCAGCTCATACAGAGTTTACACAAATGATTTTTCATGTTTATCTTTCCTCACAAGAACCACGGATCACACTGGTGCTATGCTAACAAAAGCTGGGCTCACCCAGGCGTGGGGCAGCAGGGAGAGGCCCCTTGGCTCTCCGGGCTCTCCCAGGTCCTGCAGAGAGGACCCTGCAGCCCAGCAGCCTCCAGCTTGCTCAGAGGGACTCCTCCTCCATGCAGTCATTCCCACTGGGAACTGGAGGCAAAGCCCTGTGGAATTTGCGTGGAGGACTGGAAAACTTGGCATGGGCTTTCCACCTCTGTTCCAAGGCTGCTTCTCAGGAGTCCCAGGACAGTGGCCAGGAATGGGGCTATTCCAACAGGGGTCTGAGCTCACCTGGGGGCTGTGACCTGTCCAGCACAGGGGCAGAAGCAACAGACAGTCCTGGATCCCTGGAGGTGTCCAAGTCCTGGTTGGACAGGGCTTGGAGCACCCTGGGATGGTGGAAGGTGCCTCTGCCCATGGCAGGAGTGGAACAGGAAGATCTTCAAGGTTCCTTCCAACCTAAACCAGTCTGTGGTTCTGTGATTTGTGAAATCCAAAACAGGCTGGAGACCAGAAAAATCAAATCAGCTCAATTTTAAGAAGATGGAGCTGAGCCCAAACATCTGCACCCACCTTTGTGGCAGCAGAAGACCAGAACAGGGGGTGAGACAGACTAACAAAAGGCTCCCTGCCCTGCCCACTCCAAGGCGACCCCACCTCTGAGCCACCGAGGGGAGAAGTGACACCAGGACTCCTGCCTGGTGTCACCCTGCCAGGGCTCTGCGTGAATGACTCCCAAGGCATGCTAAAAGAATTTTTTTTTAAGGTTTTATCAACTCCTGCCTCAATCACTTCAAAAGCTCCACGCTGCACACGCAGCATTACAGCAAGAATAAAGTCATCTGCAAATGGTTAATGAAATGCATATTAGGTGAAAACCACTGGGACTGCAGGGAGAGCCTGGCAGGGTTTGATCTCAAGCAAGCAACAGAACATGACAGTAATTTAAATAAAACCTGTACAGTTTATCCAGTGCTTCAGCCTCTCTTTCTGCCTCTGCTCCCATCCAAGCCAGCACAGGCTGACCACGTATCACAGAGCCCATCTCCAATCAGGAATTGTACTCACAATGTTTGGCTTTAGGAGTAGGCAAATTAAAAACATAGATGAAGGGATGCTTATCCTTTTATTTTTAGCAAAATCAAGGTTTGGTGGGAGGGAATCCTAATAAAATTTAAAAGGCTACACTTCTAATGGAGCATCCCTAATTTTAAAATGAAGAGGTGGATGCAGTGATTACTTTCTGCTTGCTAGTAGCTTTTTTTTTGTTGTTGTTATTTCAATATTGTTCACTTTGGTTTTCATGGCTTTGAGGGAAGGTTTTTAGCAGGACCAGCTGCCAAGAACATGTCCCAGTTAGCTGCTTTGGTCATCAGTCAGTAGCTGCCATTAACACAGCAGTTTCTATCTGCAAATCCAATAATTCTAGAGCTACCAAACATCATTTTCCCTTGAGATTAGTTTTGGTGGAGAAAAACATCCTTTGGAAGACAAACAAATTTTTTTTTTTTTTTTTTAGTATTTTAGCTATCAAAGCACATGGTGCAGCCTGGAATAGAGCTGCCCATAAAAGCTCTGCTCCTCAGCCAGCCTGCCAGTGAACATGGGAAACCACCAAGTCCAGCTGCTCCAATTAACTCCCAGCATCTTCCTCAGAGCCCACACAATCCCGGGCTACTTGTCATGCAAACAACCTGGGAGCTTCATTCTCCTGGCAAGGCTAGAGGAGGGGTAAATGACTGAGTTAAGTAGATTACTGGGGAAGGAGTCACACTCAGCAGCTTTATGAGATGATTAGACCCTGGGAAATTCACACCCCAAATCCCCTGGCCCTGATAGTGCACATTCATTACCAGCTCCAGGATCCACTGCAATCAGGAACCTTCCCCGGCAGCATTAAAGATTCATTTCCCAATGAACTTCCATTTAGCTGTTCCCCCGGCCAAAAAGGAAGAGTATCTTAAAATTTTTACAGGAGAAGAAGTTGCAGCAGCGTTTACCAAGCCAGCAGTTCATGCTAAAACACCTCTTCTCAGAAAATCATCAGCATATTTGGAGCACGACTGGGACCAGCAGCGTCACCCAGAGCAGTGATAAGAGCCCCCATGGGCACCTGGGACTGCACAGGAGAGCAGCAATAATCTGTCCTGAGCACTGAACAAACCCAACAAAGCTCCTGCAGTTCAAAAGGGGGGAAATACTCCCACTGTGGTAGGAGAGCCAGCGGCTGCTGCAGTGCTGGGGACCGGCCGTGCTTCTGTGGCTTTGAGACCACAATTACAGTCTGGTTGCCCCCGTGGGAGAGGGGTGATGCCTCTCTCTGCACTCATCATGACCTGACAGAGCACAGGGATTGAGGGTGGGGATTAATTGCCTGGAATACTGGGAGAACTGGCAGCAATCCTGACTTTTTGCCAACTCATGACACCGTGAGGAGCGACAGGTTCTGAGAGAGGCTGTTCCACAGACAGGGCTTTATAACAATTCATGTTACAAAAGACTCCAAGTTTCACAGGAGTCTATACAGCATTATTCAGCAACCCTACATTATCTAAAGAATTACAAATCCCCCATTTTCTGGATCTATATAAAGTAAAGGGCGTAACCCCATCACACTGGAGAAGGTGAGTGCCGAGAGTTCTCCCTCCTACCTGTGGTATTTTTATCAGAGATATCTTTAAAAATACCTCTCAAAGAAAGTCTCTTATGCAAGAAGTTAGACATCTCGGGACTCCTGAAGTGCAAGTCTAGTTCCATCAAAAGAAACTCCACCACCAGGGACGGTTTCATGCCTGGTACCTAAGAGTAAATTGCACAAACCCAGTGACCAAGCTGATGAGAAGGGCTCATCCGCCTGGAAGCTGCATGGTGGGATAGTTCTGAAGAGGAAAGTACAAGGCTAAGTACTCCTGCTGAGAGAGCTGAGGGTATTCAGCCTGGAAAAGGCTCCAGGGAGACCTTAGAGCTCCTTCTAGTGCCTAAAGCGGCTCCAAGAGAGCTGGAGAGGGATTTGGGACAAAGGTGTGGAGTGACAGGGTGGGGGAATGGCTTTAAGCTGAAGGAGAGTAGGGTTAGATGGGATATTGGGAAGAAATTGTTCCCTGTGAGGGTGGCAGGCCCTGGCACAGGGTGCCCAGAGCAGCTGTGGCTGCCCCTGGATCCCTGGCAGTGCCCAAGGACAGGGTGGACACGGGCTGGGAGCAGCCTGGGACAGTGGGAGGTGTCCCTGCCATGGCAGGGGCGGCACTGGATGGGTTTTAAGGTCCCTTTTCCAATCCAAACTCTTCTGTGATTCTCTGAAGTCCCAAGAGCAGAAATAACACACTTCCTGCTTCCCTGATCCCCATTTCTTTCTTGCCTAATATCAATGAAGGTGTGAATGGGGTCCCCCCACTATCTGGGGGTCTCAGGTGAGCCAGCCCACAGCACAGGCAGGCACTAAGCAGAGCCCAGCCAAGGCCAGCCTCAGCTCACGCTGGGCTCTGTGTGTCCTGTGCCAAGCCAAGCAGGAAGCAGACGACTGGAACTTGTCCGCTGTAAAACTCACTCAGTCAGATCCCATAAAAACACCTGAGTGCCCACCTACGGGCACCATTCCCTTCTGGGAGCTGTCATCTCAACTTTCAGGCCGTTTAACATCTAAATACTCCCCAATTCCAAGCCCTCTGATGACTTCACCATGTCCTTACTGCCAGAATTGGCGGGACAAAAGATGGCCACCAAAAAGCCACCAGCATCACTTTGATCTTCATTCACACAGCAGCAGGGGAGAATCTACTCAAAGGAGGTTCTACTCTTCATTCCTGAGAGGATGATCTCCAGTGCCCCTCTAGCAACCAAATTACAGCACGGATTTTGTAAGGGGAGCAAGCCTGGGCATCCTGGAATCATGGAATCACAGAATATTTTGGGTTGGAAGGGACCTTAAAGCTCATTCCCACTCCTGCCGTGGCAGGGACACCTCCCACTGTCCCAGGCTGCTCCCAGCCCTGTCCAGCCTGTCCTTGGGCACTGCCAGGGATCCAGGGGCAGCCACAGCTGCTCTGGGCACCCTGTGCCAGGGCCTCCCAACCCAGGATTTTGGGCAGCTGCCAAGTACCTGAACTCAGCTCTCCCTGTCTCCTCAGGGCTTGCACAGCACTGAACACAGTGAGCCTCCATTCACCAGCACTTGATTTCAAACAGAACCTAAAACCCTACAGCCTGGCTCTGCTGCAGGGACACGAGCACAGCAGCTCCTTGGACACACTCTGGGCTGAGCAAATCCAGTGGCAGAGAGGTCTCAGTGGAGCATCCCAGCACAGGAACAACTTTTCATCACTGGGCAGGGCTGGCTGATCCAAACTCAAGATATTCCTCTCCAAGACAGTTTCTCTGTTAACCACTAAAATTCACACACAAATATGTTGTGAATGTTCCAAAAAGGACACAGGACCTCAGGGGAGGACTGAGCTTATCCTGCATTCATGGGCACAGCTGCATCCAGAACCAGAGCAAACAGCATCTCCCAAATACTGAAAGTGATGGCAAACAATTAAACCACTTAATGATGGAAGTGGCTCAGAGGACACAGCAAAGCAACCAAGGAAATGTTAAGCACGCTGTCATTACCACAGTAACCAGTAAAGCAGAAGCAGTGACACTGGGAAAGGTGCAGAAATGAAGGAATCCTAACTCCAGCAAAGGGCTGAGGTGCAGTGAGGTCTGGAGAGCCATTTCTCCCCCACATCCCCCATCCAGACCTGCAAGTCTAGCAAAAACTAGAGATCAGCTTTGAACCTTTACCCAATTCCCAAGGGATCTGAGTGTCTTGTCCAAACACACTGTGCCAAATGGAGTGTTTCTAGGTCTGAAAACACAGAGTGCACAATTCACAGGAAGAAATCCCATCATCTCATCTCAGGAAAATGGGAATGTTCCTGTTTATGGCACTGCCTTGCCCCATGTTGTAAAACATCCAGCATGAATCATTTGGCACTGCTGCTGTTTTTCTAAAAGGCCTAAACACAGGGCTTTTTCCCCTCACTTTTGAGTCTTTAATTCAATATCAAGGTGGGAAATTAATATTTTTGCATTTTACTTAAATGCTAGAAAAACATTTGCTGCTTTTCTAGCAGGAATGAGTCACTTTGGCTTCAATAAGGTGCTTTTCCAAAGCTTTTTAGCAGCACTGTCACCTTGCTAATGCTCTAGAGCTAAACACAAAACATTGTTTGCTGGGGTCCCCCAGACTTTATAAACACTGGAGCAGAACCAACACATCCAGCCTTGCAGGAGCTGGAAACCTCAGAGCTAAATAAAATCTCCAAGCCCAGAGAGAAGCATCAAAGCCAGGAATACCTCCCCTTCAGGAGAGGTTATACTTTCCAAACTCCTTGAATTTGATAGATTTGGAACAATTTTGCAAATATGCCTGTGATGTTTAAAATCTACCCCTCATGACACACATTGTGCTGTGAAAACCACTTGTTTTCTCTCACAGGTAACCAGAAACAAGCAAGGGGTAAATGCCAGTAGAATTGCAAATTTCCTCTGCCCTCAAATGTCCCTGCCCATGTTGGAGCACAGGGAAGGGCAGGAGAAAGCAGCTCCCACCTACATGTAGGGCAGCACAGATGTAACATCTGAATTACAGCCACAGCTCTGGAGAGTGCCTCAGCTGAGGCATTGCAACAGCTTGACCGAAATTAGGGGTGGCTGAATTGGTATCCCCACCCTGCTCTGCTCATCCTCCACCCCAAATCCCAACTGCTCATCCTGGGAGCCCTCCCCAGCTCCCTCCACCAAGCCTGCAGGGTGCTCTAACACATGTGGAAGAAATTCCTTATCCTCATCCTCATCATCAATCACAAACTCCTGTCTGGGCTCAGATCCCCAGGCAGCCCCAGCAGCTCCCTGTCCCGTCCCAAACGGGTACCAAGGCTTTTCCTTGGGTTCATCTGCAGCTTTCCACAGAGCTAAATGATGAAAACCAAGTGTTGCAGTGTGGATCCAGGGATCTGAGGCTTCTCCAGGTGCCAAAGGCCACCTCCAGCTGCTGTCCAAGGAGTTCTTGGCCACAACCACATCTTTGGGAGGTGAGGGCTGCAAAGTCTCCAGCCCCAAGTGAACATGAGGCCTGGAGACACCCTTCCCACTGGAGTGGGAGAGACACTTCCACCAGACACAAAATATGGAATCACAGAATGGTTTGGGTCAGAAGGGACCTTAAAGATCATCTCATTCCACCCTCTGCCATGGGCAGGGACACCTTCCACCAGACCAGGGTGCTCACAGCTCCATCCAGCCTGGCTCTGAACACCTCCAGGGATGGAGAATGCCAAACTCCTCCCCACATAAATGCACACCCAGGCACCAGCTACCTACAAACAGTGCCTGCCCCTTACTGGGGCAACCTCTGCCCCTCCGTTAGGACAGATGAAGGATGCTGCACAGACAGAAACCTTCCTACCCCCAGGAATTACTTTTGTTTCCCCACACAGGCAGTGGGGTGGAGGGGCTGGCTGTGGCAGTGGCAGCCCCCACACCAGGGGTGACCTGTGGCAGGGGCAGCCCCCACACCAGGGGTGACCTGTGGCAGGGGCAGCTGGCACTCTCTGCCCTGCAGTTTGGCATCACGGCACAGAAGCCGTGTCTGCGTGCGTGTCCCCTTCAGCCCAGCCCCTCTGCATGGGGGGCCGAGCTTCACACGTTAACAGCCCCCTCAGGACAAAGCCTGGGAGTTTCTTAATTAAGCCCAAGTGAAAGGCAGCCCACAAGCATCCCACTTACATCCCGGGAGTAGCTCTGTCTGGACTTCAAACGCCCGGAGCACTGCCCGGCAGCCCGGCCTCAATAGCTGCTCCGGGATTTTCCTCCTGTGAATGGGAATGCCCGGCCTTCTCCCGGCCTCTTCAGCCTCCTCTCATTTCCCTCCAGTTTTAGACGTGTCCCTGGGACAGAAAGGAAGGAACAAAGGGGCTGCTTGTGTGTCAGGAGCCCTCGGAGGGGCTGCATTTCAGTCCACCCTTCTCCAAAGCAGGGCAGTGTCTGGAGAGCTCTTTAGGAGTTTTTGTCTCATTAACATTTCCATGAGGGATCAAAGAATATATTAAAAAATATCTAAGTACAATTCCTGCTATGGAACGAGAATATATAAAAAAACCTGTTCAGATGCCTTTCCCTGATCCCTGGCATTACTGCAGGGTAATTGCCTCCTCAGGAGCCCAGCTTTTATTCCCACTGAAAGTCTCGGCACATCCATCCCACCAAGCTCCCGCTCCCCTGCACTTTTTGCACCGTCAGGCCTGAGCCTGCCCCTGTTCCTCCCAAACAGATCCCAACTTTTCCCTGGCAGTAAGTCACCAGGAGCAGGAATTGCTTTAATGTTGCCCTCGGAGCAGCTGCTGGGGTGGGCTGGGAGCTGGGATGAATACTTAGGAAGTACTGAGGCATCATGGGGGGACGGGGCAGGATTTTTTCCTGGGAGGAAGTAAATCAGGGAGCTCTGTGTGCCCTAGATGGGCCTTTTCCTTCCTCCTCCTTGGGTATCCCTGCCTGTGTGGGAGCTGCCACACCTGGAGCTGTGTTCTGGCCCCTCTGCAGGACCCACAGCTAGCCCCATCCCCGATTCCTGCCAGGCTCATTAGGGATGCCCAGCAACACCCCGCGGACAAAGCCACAGCAAACAAAGTGTGGGGAGAAGGGGGAAGGGGGGAGAAGGGGATTTTTTCCCTTTTTTTCCAAAGAAAGGAGTGCGGAGGAATTCCTCATTCACTGATCTGTAGAATACATTAATATCCCAAGTGTTGGCACAGCCTCCCGTGCTTGGGGGACCAACAATGCGAGCAATGACTCCGAGTCTGGGATCTTCAAATAAACCACCCCTGCTGTCATGGCCACCAGGAAAGAGAATAACAGCAATATTAGCTGACCTTCATTTTGTTGTTTCCCCAGACCTGACTGCTAGACCTCTATTTGCCTGTTACTAGGATTTCTTGGCTGAAAAATGTGAGCATTTCCTAGACGATAAAGAGGCAGTTTATTAGGTAAATAAACCAGGCCCTAAGCAGCCTCTGCTGTTTGATAATGAGAAGGGAAGGAAAGGCCCAGACCTCCCTGCACCACCTAAAATAACCCCAATCAAGGCTCTCTACCACCACACACATATTTTTTGACAGACAGTTAATGAACAAGAGAAGGTCAATCCAGCCTAGCCAACTTGTGCTCAAAACCATTTGCTGAGAAAACTATAGGCCATAAAAATCCCAGCAGGCAGTCTGTATCTTATAAAACTGTCCCTCTGCGGAAGCAGATAGAAGTTATTAAAATAAGTGTATTCTTTCAGGCTTCTGACAAAATAAAGCATCGAGGCGAAAATATTTCCAGAGGAGGGGTGGGAAGGAGAGGCCGGGGACACTCTGCACCATTCCCTGCTTCCCTCAGCCCCAGGAGCCACAGTGACAAACATAATTAATTATCAGTCACACAATGACCCAAGGGTGAGGTGTAAGCCCACAGCACCTCCCTCAAAAGGCTACTGCAAATTAGAGCCAAGTTTTCCCAGTGCATCTCACGGATAAATGTAATAACCAGACGGATTCAGAAGGCATGGTTTGAAAAATGAAGTTTCCACTCAAACAGAGCTAGTGGTACTGTTTTCCTTGCCAAAAGAGCAATGTTCTGGTGCAGGTTTTTTGAATATTTAGGAGATAAGTATTACACAGGAGCTACTCTGTGTCACAATCCATCTGGAGATGTGGTTCAACACAACTTCAATGCAGCCAGTGCGCCACGAGTCACAACCTCACACCTACAGAGCCCAGAACACACTATAATGTCACACCAAAGCCACTAGCACAAGCTGATCATCCTGTGGCAGAAACAAGCCCTCTCCCTCCCCACCCCACATTTCTGAAGCAGACAGGCTGCATATTCCAGCAGCCAATCCCACCGTGCTGGGCTGGGTTTGCAAACAGGTGTGACATTCCAGTGTCGCTGCTCTGCTTTCCCCAGGAAGGTCTGGGAGTCACTGCAAACAGCAGCTCCAGGGATGGCACAACAGCTTCAGTGGGAGCCCCATGTCACCCCCTTATGACATCCAGCACCCATCACCTCTGTGTGACACTGAGCAAAGGATGCAGAGCCCACCTGGAGCCTCGGGCAAGCCCAGGTGACAGTGACACTGAAGGTATCTTCCCCAGGCCTGCACTCACATCTTCAGCTGCAGCACAGCGAGGCCAAAGCCATGGGGTGTCATCTGCAAAAATTATTTCAATACAGACCACTGCCCCAAGTCCAGCTCCCCTGGAGCCCCTTTAGGCCCTGGAAGGGGCTCTCAGCTCTCCCTGAAGCCTTCTCTTCTCCAGGTGAACACTCCCAGCTCTCCCAGCCGGTTCTCTGACCACTTCCCCTCTGGACTCTCTCCAGCAGCTCCACGTCCCTCTGCTGTTGTTCCCCAGGGCTGGGGCAGCTCTGCAGGTGAGCTCTCACCTGAGCACAGGGGCAAAGCCCCTCCTCCCCTCCCCTGCTGCCCACACTGGGGATCAGCCAGGGAGGTTTCTGGGGTACAGAGAATATGGCCAGGGAATGCTGAGCTTCTCATCACCAACATGCCAAATCCTTCTCCTCCCGATCCATTTCCACCCAGGCTGTTTTGGGATCGCTCTGACTCCTGTGCAGGACCCTGCACTGGCTCCCCAATCTCCGTGGGGCTGTTCCCACCTAAGCCCCACATGCCACCCATCCCACAGTGCTCCCAGCACCCCAAGCACAGCCCTGGAACAGTGACACTGCCCGGCCCCAGCTGGACACAGATCCCTTATCCTTTCCCAAAACACACCCACCAGTCCCAGAGGTGGGATGAACATGGCTTCATTAACACTCTGCTGGAAGCAGAACTCTTGTGTTTGAATGGCACCAGATGAATGCTGCACAAAAATCTTGATTTTCACCTTAAATCAATACATTTTCTAAAGCAACACCAGAAATGCCCCCCTGTCCCCAGATCTGACAAATCCCCCATAAAGGCAGGGCTTTCTTACTGCTCTTTCCATGTGCCTGAGGACACTTTCCCTCCAGTCCACTGGCATGATGGCAGCAATCCCAGTGCACTTTTGCAAAACAAGAAATATTTGAGATCCCAGCCCCTGTTGATTTATATCCCCAGATTCTGGTGGGATCAGCATCCTCCATGCATCTCACAAAGAGACAACATAACCACTTGTCCCTAGCAGACTAATTTCTCCATTGACCACATCCTCCGTGCATTGTTGTGTCCCTGCAGTGCCCGGGGCTTGGGAAGCAGAATTCCAGATGCTGGACCCTCGCTCTGCCCAGGCACTGCGTGCTCAGCACAGCTCTGGCTCAGGGGATTCAGGGTAACACGACCAAGAGAGGCTGCAAAAGGCTCAGCATTTGGGAGCCAAAGATTAAGGCAGAATTTCAGTCTGTAGGAATTACTAGAAACATTTAACCCAGATGATTTCCCCCCTAATTTAGGTTTTAACGTGGAACGAAATCCCCGAGCCTCAACACCGTGGTATTTTAGCTCCAGATCAGGGAGAGCAATTATTTTGTCATTGAGCATATTAGGAAAGAAAAGGCAGAAGGAGGCAAGTTTGAGCCTCTTTGGTAATGTACAAATTAACACATTTCATCACTGTTTTCAGAAATATAAATTAATGATTTAATTCTGCAACACGTATCCTTGGAAACCAAGCTGTAAGCAGTCACCCTTAGATGTTTCACACAATTCTATTTTTTCAATATGGAAATAAAATTAATTGCTTGGCCTTTTGCAGTGATAGACAGCTTGGGTGAGCAGGATACCCAGGGACTTATTTTACCACCAGATTTGCAGGATCCCACTACATGGGTTGACAACAGCTGCTCTAAATCTCCTGATAGGTATGAACAGGCACTGGTGAAGTTCAGTCTGTTTGAACAGCTGCATATGCAAATGTAATTGAGAAGATTCTCCATTGCCTTTTGCTCCCCCTCTCCCCTCACCCTGTCTCCTGATGGAGAGGGATGGCATTTCACTGCTCCAGGCTTCACCCTCTGCCTGATTTACATCTCACAGCCCAGACCCAGAAATGCCACTCTCAGAGTGTCCTTAAAATCAGGGCTGAGCTGCTGAACACGGGATTCTGCAATCCCCATGCCCTTGGGAAGCAGCCCCTGGGCAGTGTGCCCCAGGAAAGGGACTTCTCCCCACCTGGTTTTACACATTTGTGGCAGCCCTTCACCCTGGCTTTGTACCACACCTGCTGTGCAGCTGGATGAACCATTTCACTCCTGTCCCTGTCTGCCATCACCACCCAGGGATGAATATTTAGGGAGATGCTCTTGGGTCACCAGAGATGGAAAAAAGCACATGAGAAGGGGTTGGAGACAGGTTGGCTGGAGAGTGCCTGGTGAGAAAGGCCCTGGGGGTGCTGTGGGCATGACTGGACATGAGCCCAGGGATGCCCAGGGGGGCAAGAGGCCAGTGGCACCTGGGCTGTCCCTGTGCCCACAGCCCCAGGGCAGTGCCTGTCCCCTGTGCTGGCACTGCTGGGCACCTCCAGTGCTGGGGTCAGTTTTGTGCCCCTGAAGACAGGAAGGACATGGAGGGGCTGGAGCGTGTCCAGGGAAGGGAACAGAGCTGGGGAAGGGGCTGGGGGCACCAGGAGCAGCTGAGGGAGCTGGGAAGGGGCTCAGCTGGAGAAAAGGAGGCTCAGGGGGGCCCTTGTGGCTCTGCACAAGTCCCTGCCAGGAGGGGACAGCCGGGGGGGTCGGGCTCTGCTCCCAGGGAACAGGGACAGGAGGAGAGGGAACGGCCTCAGGCTGGGCCAGGGCAGGCTCAGGGTGAGCACCAGCAGGAATTTCCCCATGGAAAGGATGATCAGGCCTTGGCAGGGGCTGCCCAGGGAAGTGGTGGAGTCACCATCCCTGGAGGTGTTCAAAAACGTGTGGATGTGGCACTTGAGGACATGGTTTAGTGGTGATGCTGGGGTGACAACTGGGCTTGATGATCTCAGAGGCCTTTTCCAGCCTTGGTCTCTGTGATTCCATGATTTTAAATGATCACTGGTTGAATCCACCTGGCCAGGGCTTGGTGGGAGCATGGAAAGGCCACGGTAGTTCTGGAGGGTCTCAGTGCCACAGGATGAACTCTCATTAAATGAATGAGCTGGTTAATGAAGGCAGGACTGATGCACCCAGGCCCTTCCCTTCAAACTGAGCCTTAGCCAGGACATGTATCCCAAAATCAGGGATCTCTCCAGAACCAGAGGGGAAGTGCAGCACCCACACAACTGCCACCCACAAAATGTAAGGAAGAAACAGCTGTGAGCAACCCCTGGCTTGTCTGACCAACCTGGGCAGGATGGAGACTCCAGAGCAAACCAAGACTAATTAGAACATGAAACCAAGAAGTACAGAGGGTAGAAAACACTGGGAGTGCACGGAGGGGAAATCAGATCACACAGAACTAACCACGTTAGCAGGTCAGATAATGAATTTTCTAGACAAAGGAAGTGAGACAGATCCTACCCACACAGACTTCAGCAAAGTGATACAGCCCCACGTGGGAAATCTTGAAATGAAAAACTGGGGATTAGCAGAACTGGAAGGGCAGGAAACTGGTGAAAGGGGAAGCAGTGCTGAAAGAAGGATCAGAATGGATGGAGGTCATCAGCAAAGCTCCTCCAGGAATGGTCAGCAGGCTGATCTTATTAAATATTTTTATTAATGACCTTGGCACAAGAAGTAAGTGTGCTAATGAAATCTGCTGCTGACACAAAGTTGGAAAGCAGCACCAGCACACAGGAAAGCTGGGACTGAGCACAGGAAAAAAATGGGTAACTGTGAAGATGAATGGAGGAAGGTTGAAATTCCATGGGATGGGAGAGGAAGCCACGCACTGGGGATAAACAACAGTTTTTGCTGTGAGTTGGAAAGAAAATGAACTTGAGTGGAAAATGTTCAAGAGTGAGAAAGGCCCAAGCAAACAGCTCAAAATCAAAATGACTGAGGCACCAACATGCTGGACTTGCAATCCAACAGCCAGAGAAGTGCTGGAGCTGCTGGACAAACCAGGTTATAGGGTTTACAGAAACCCAGAATTGTGAGAAGGCTCCAGGGATGCTGCACTTGGTTCCTGTGCTTAAACATCCAGAAGGTTTAAGTAGGAAGAAGTGTAAAAGAAAACAGATTAATTTAGGAGATTAAATTGAAAAGACACCTGTTCAGCCCTGCAAAACAAAAGCTGGGAGGGCACACTGAGTGATCTCTTGGACACACAGATTTGACAGAAAACATGAAAAAGAGAAAGAACTATTCAGGACAGCTGAACAAGGGCTACACGTGGGCATCATGAAGTATCCCTGACAAGTCCAGGCTGGAAATAAGTTTATGACCATTTCAGCCTTCCAATAGGAGTAATGGGGGGGAAAAAACAAGCTTGTTCTCAGAAATTTATCTTGAAGGGATCCTCTGACCCAGAAGGTCCCATCTTTTCCTGCTCAACACACACAGAGCTGAGAGCACCAGGACATGCTGTGCTTCCCACCTGGGAGTCATAAAGCAAATCCAAACCACCTTTTTTTTACCAAAAAAAACCCTGTTTATGACTGCTTAGGTCCATCCTCTTTCATCAGCTGAATCCATTCCAACACCTCAGCACGAGCAAATATTTGAGAAGTGAATATAGTGAGAGTGAGGAGGAGGAGGAAAAGGAGGCAGAGCAAGGCCATGAGCTGGCTGGAGGGCACAAGGGCACTGCAGGAATGAGCACCAGGCAGGGGGACACTGCACAGGCTTCAGCTCAGGAAAACAGATAAGTTGCCAGGCCAAGAAATCTCATCCTGTGAAAGGCTGGACAGGTGACTCAGAGCAGTGCAGTTGTCAGGGCAGCAGTGGGGAGGAATATCAGTGTAACTCCTCCAAGAGTCAGATTGCAGGAAAGGTTGATTTCATGGCAACTGAACCAGCTCCTCCTCTCCACTGAGAAAACAACAAATGGATGGGGACTTGCTCATCTAAACACACAGGATACGTCAGAGGAACAAACCTGAGCAACTGCCATTGCAACTTATAAAACAAATAAAATCCATGGCAAAAATAAGCAAAACTTAGAACAGAGAGATCACAGAACCTGGCAGAAAAAGGCCTGCATGAATCATTATTTTCTAGAGGAAACCTTATATAATCCAAGCTAGCCTGTTTTAAAACAAATCAAACCTTCCAAAAACTCCAGTTATTGGTTTTAGCAAAGCTCTGTTTTTAATTCAGGTGTTTTGGTAAGATTAAAAAAAAACCCCACCTGGTACAGATTAATTTGATGTAGTTTACACCCTGCTTTTGGCATCCCCAATCCCTCCCTGAGCAGGAAGGCAAAGGGGAGATGAGAACCTCTACCTGGGGCTGAGGGAGGTGATTAGATTGCATTGCCATCTTGTGGAACAGGAGGGACAGGGAAAAACTGCTCAGGCAGCTCTGGGCAGTGGGGTGTTGCTCTCCAGGACATAGCTCCTGCCCCAGAAGGGGATTTGCTGTGCTTGTTCCTCATTCTCCTTATTTATCTGAAAGGGCAGAGGGATGCACACAGGGAGAACATGGTCTGCTGCCCTCAGGCTGCTTGGAAGGGCATAGACACACATAATTTATCAGAAATAAAAGCTCCCTCTTTTTTTTTTTTTTTGCTTGCTTTTACTATGACAAAGTCATTATTTTCTCTGTTGGTTCCTCAGGGGAAAAAAAAAGCAGCTTTTCTCCCTGGCTGCAGGAGAACACCAGAGAGTGACTGGGGTAGGACAAGGAGTAGAACCAGCAATACCCAGGTCCCCTCCCCAGTTCATGGTCTGGTTCAGCAGGACCTGAAGAGCATTTCTGACTCCAACATGGCACAGCTCAGATGCAACCACCTCTGCACAGGTCACATCTGCCAACAGGGCTTCCAGATGTGGCCTGAGCTACTAAAATCCCCTTGGCTCCTCCAGACACAAACCCTTGAGGATGCTCTTACCACAGCCAAAGCCTGGCTTAACCATCCTCTCTGCAGGGAGCTGAATATTCGTGTCTTTAGGAAAAATAACCAAACAAAAAAATCCTACTACAAAACTCCATGAAGGGGGGGAAAGTTACCCAAAAGCACCAAACCCCTGTTTCCAGTCAGGCTGGGAGCAAGGGGAGGAGTTCACTGCTCTGGTTCTTGTCTCAAGGAAGGCCTGGATGTAGCACTCAGTGCCAGGGCTGGGTGACAAGGTGGAGATTGGTCACAGGCTGGACTCAATGGGCTGGGAGGGCTTTTCCAGCCTCAGTGACTCTGTGAACCCTGTAACTCCCACCTGGTCCACTCCAACCAACCCAGCTGTGATGGGTGTGACTGCAGACTGGTGTGAGCTGTACCTTACTGGACTCACTGGGGCAGGAACCACCTGGCCCAGTGTGGAGGAGCCCCACAAGAAGCAGTGCAAGTGTAGCACTGACCTGGGCTGGCTCTGGTGCTCAGTAACCATAAAACACCAGCTCACCTGTCCCAAGTGACCACCAGCATCCAGAGCCATGGACTAAATGAACTCAAGGAACATCTTCTGGACTTTTATGGGCTTTTCACAGACATTTCCCAGAGGTGGCCCACAGACTGAAGGAATAGTTCCTGTGGGGACAGGGAGAGGGTGGCTCTGGGAGGTTGGGGTTAAACCATGACATCCCCCAGCATCTCAACATTAATTATAGTTCAGTTTCTTCACAGATTTTTAAATGCAGTTCTTAAAAGGATGTTCTAAGGGTTAAAGTTTCTTATAAAAAAAGTTATTGAGACCTGGTTAGTGAGTGTTACTCTGCAGAAAGCCCTAAAGGTGCCCAAACTGGAAGAGAGAGGACAAACCAATCCAAGAGTGCCAGTGGTGAGGCTGAAAAGTCAGGATTGTGCACGCAGCCATTCCTGGAGCAAAGCTGGTACAGGCAGCCTGACACTTGACTGATGATCTGTGTTAACACTCTGGTGAAAGCTCAATGCAAATTTCTGAAGTCTAAGAAACTTATATGTCCCACCACCCCTCCTAACGCCCAGCCCTCACTGGGAAGGGATGAAACAATGCCAGACAGCGTGCAAACATTTGCCTGTGGATGACTGATGATTTTCAACAATAATTTCATAAATGCAGCAGGCTGGAGTCTATCCCGTGGTTATTCTTCCGCTGCAATCCCTGGGAGTTCCCAGTGCCACCAGTGTGGGGCTGCCTGAGGCCACTGAGGGAGACAGGACAGCCTTCCCTGGGCATGGCAGGGGCTGGCCCTGTCAACAGCTCTGGGGCCAGTGAGAAAAATGGCACTGAGAATAAGCTGTGAATGAAACAACCCACCCAGGACAACCTGAGGGGTTGTGCCAGGCTGAGGATGGGCAGAGGCAGCTCCCGGGCCAGGCAGATAATGCCAAGGGCACAGCCCAAACCCCAGCAGGCACTGGGAACAGCCCCCGCAGCTGGAAATGAGGTTTGCATGAGAGGGAGATGTTGAAATATTGATTAAAGTCGGGTTTCACCAGCAATACTTTGATTTTATGATTATACTGGCTGCTAACAAAGACACACCCATTAATGCATGACATTCCTGCTTGTAAAACAGGGATTGTTCCATTATTCCAGCCAGTGTGCTCCGCTTGTATCCACAGCCCATGGCTCCAGCACAGGCACTCATCAGGAAAATAAAAAGACATCATGACTTTAAAAAGTAGGGAAAAACACATTAACAGCCACATGCTGGAACAGAGTGGAAACTGGGTCTGAGTAAAGAAGAGTTTGGGCAAGGGGGAAGGCTGAGCACTTCACCCTGCTTTAAATCCAAAGTAAGACACCAATCCCAAAGAGTTACTGAAGATTTTATCAATTTAAATGATAAAAAAGGCACTCTGACAGAGCCCCCTGGCAGGTGTCAGTTTTCCTGCTGCTTGGCCTCATTCCAGGGATAATCATACATAGAGGGAGCATATTTTCATCCCAATACACCAGTGCCAGGGATAAGGGTGGAAAAGGGATGGGAGGAATGCCATTAAAGCCTGTGTCCTCAGCATCATTGTTCCAAAGCTCACGCCCGGGCAGGAGGAAGCAGCCATCTGAGGCAATATGGTGTTTACTTATGCCCAAACTGTTATGCAAACACAGGAAGACCTATGGGAGAAGGAATAGGCACCAGAGGCAACACTTCTCACCAAAGCAAAATGTTTTTCAATGTGCAAAGGGTGAGAGAGGTCACCCCCAAGGAATCCAGCCCAGGATCCTCCCAGCCTTCGCTTCTCCCATCCTCCTCCTCCTCCGAAATTCCCCAGGCACCAGGATGGGCTTCTCGAGTTAAAGAGACAGCCTCATCCTGCAGCAACATGTCTGGGGCTGCACTTGCACGAGAAACCTAAAAATGGGGAGAAATCCCTGCTGGATCCCACGGGACAGACTCCCTGCCTGCCCCCTGTATCAAGCTGAGCTGCCCTGGACTCGTGAGGAAAACAAAGCCACAGGAATTAAGGGGAGACTCCAAAGGCACATAGGGGTACTCAGCATCATTCAAGTGCACTTAGCTTTAAATTAAATCCATCTTGCATCAACATTCAAGATCTAAAATAAAAGAGTCAGTCATGAACTCTGCAGTCACGCCTTTAATTCCATCTGCAGTTGGTACAAGAGAATTCGGAGACAAATGACTCTGACAAGTCAACTTTAACCTCCAGAAGAAGCCACAGGTTTTCATCAACCTACATCAACCAAGCTTTCAAAATGTTATCATTGATGGAGAACCAAATAAATCCCTGGAATTGTCAGTGCTGGAAAGATGTTTCATTGCCAGTCTAAGCTGGGGAGCTTCTGCAGCCAGAGCCTCACTCCACAGAATGAAATCTCCCACCAGCCACAAACAGGCTGTGACCACATCAGCCCTTGGCTTTCTCTTTACTGAACTACATAAACCAAATTTCAACAACTTCTGAATGTAAGCTGAATTTCTGTAGAGCATTGTGAGTCTTCTAGCACCATAAAAACCACGCACACCAGAACCAGACACGCTGCTTCCAGAACTGAACTGCCACCACCTCCCCAGGGACTTCATCCCTCAGTCAGTCACTCTCCCCACATACAGCCATTTTCTGCCATCCTCCCCAGCATCCTCTCCTGGCCAGTGCTACCAACCCTCAGCTCTTCATCAGACCTGCCTGTGACTCACCTCTCCTTGGCTCTCTGGAGAGCGAGGCCAGTTTAGCCTCCGCAGCTTGCACATCACTTCAGGAGTCACCAGAAAGGATTTCATGCCTGGCAGGCTCTGAGTGCTGCTGGGTTGAGAGCTCATTGCTGCAGGATGCCCCAGGAACACCCCTGCAGCCTCGCTCCCTGCTGTGCCAGCTTTGTGAGAGCTGCTAGCAAGTTTGTGTAAAGCTAATTAACATGCACCGCTCTAATTTCAAACCATTTCGTACAATCAGGATATTGTGCAATGCTGGAGTCAAACGGCTCAAAGAAATTAACTGCACCAGCACTTCAGCACAGCCAGTCAAACCTGCTGGAGATGTTTGGAGTGCTGGGGTTTGCGCCTTTGAAAGAAGCTGTCCTCGGGGGGGAGCGCACTGCACAGCAATTAGCAACAGTTAATAAGTGCACATCATCAGTTAAGAACTGCCCTGCTATGGCATGATTTGTGCTGAAGCCATTTCCTACCGCAGGACGTCGCTTTCCTGTCCACCATCCTCACGTGCCGTGTCTGGTTGCGCAGCCGGTCATCCGTGCTCTCCACCAGGTTCGTGAGGTCATCGATGATCTCTGGGGAAAGAGGAACAGGAACATTCAATCTGAGCCCACAGCACCCCTGCTCAACCACTCTCCTCCTGAAAGCTCCAGAACGGGAACCAGCTGCATCCTCCAGTGGGACAGACCAGTGCTGACATCACTGAAAGGTCCAAATCCTGGGAGATACCGCACCAGAGACTTCAGATTCAGTGCAGTGCTCCACTGCGAGAGTGGAGGAGAAAGTACAGCCTGAAGTGGAGGAAAAAATACAGCCTGAAACAGCAGCATCAGTCTAGGTCAGGGAGTACAGGATGATGGCAACCACAAAGCTGAGGTGAATTCCCTCACTGAGCCAAAGTGAAGGAATTAGTGCCTATGCTATAGGAAATCTGGAATTTCAGTCCCTGGAACAGCATCTCAACACTTGGTCACTATATCATCACTAAACCACAGCCACCACCTTCATAAAGGCTTCTGAGAGCACTCCAGTCCTGACCACACGACCACTGAGGTCACAATGTCCCGCCTTGGTTCTCTCCTGGAGCTGCGGGTCTGGCAGCTCTCCCTGCAGCCCAAAGGTCCTCTGAGAAAAGGAAAGTGGGTAAAGTTTCCCCTACATCGAGTTTTAAGAGAGGAGAAAGGAAAACTTCAAGATAAGCCACCCTCAACCTCCTGTAACTGCTGGCTTTAATTTTGTCATGGAAAGCAGAGCTGGTACAAGGCTTACGCTGAGTGGTTGATGGGATGGCTGAAAATTAAAAGCCACATTCAGGCACTAAATTTCCCTCTCGCTGCCTGTTACGCTCTGATTTCCCTGGAACACACAGCCAGTGCTTCTGGTGTCTGAACACACCATGTCTGGCTGCCCTCGGCCCCGCAGGTAGGAAAGGCTTCCTTTGTGCATGATAAATCAGGAGAGGACAGCAGCCAACCCCTGAGTGCTGCTGCACGGCCTCTTGCTCTGGTTCTACTTCCAGCACTCTCCCCACGATTGATTCCTTTCTCTGGAAATCCTGCCTGCCTTTGAGCCGGGCTTGGGGACAGTGACTGTGCCCTCAGCTCCTCTCTACCCCAGCAGGTCCTGGCACTGCAGCTCTGCTCTGAGGAAACCCTGGGTTCAGTGGCCCTTAAGCAACAAAAGCAGAAGTCAGAGCACACAGCATCCAGTTAGCAAGACAAAGTGATATCCTGCCCAAATTTATGGATCATAACCCTGTATGGATGATGGTAAAGGGTCAAAGAACATTTAAAGAAAACAACTACCATCAAGAGGACAGGGGCCTTATTATTAAGCCTTTATTGTTTTGACTGCGTTCCTTCAAACAGACCTTTCCCAAATGTCTCTACAAGGAAAAGGGGGATGACAGTGAAGAGGGCATTCCCTGTACTTCCCAAACTTCCCTGTGACATGAGGAGCCCTTGTCCTTACAAGAGCAGTGCCAGTGTGTGACATCAGTTCTTGCAGCTTCCCTGCTGCCATCCCTTCAACACCAGGAATTGAATGAGAATGGTTTTCTCCACCATTCACCTTCCCAGAGCAGATCATAGAAACTCCTGAGCTGGAAGGGACTCACCAGAATCATCCAGCCTAACTCCTGGCCCTGCCCAGACCCCCCAACAATCCCCCCCTGGGCATCCCTGGCAGCACTGTCCAAACACTCCTGGAGCTCTGGCAGCCTCGGGGCCGTGCCCATTCCCTGGGGAGCCTGGGCAGTGCCAGCACCCTCTGGGGGAAGAACCTTTCCTGATATCCAACCTAATCCTCTCCTGACACAGCTCCAGCTGTTCCCTCTGGTCCCAGATGTTCATTATGGAGGGTGTTTATGCTCTCAATCTTATCAAGGAACAAGCACTGTATCAAATACAGATAAAACCAGTCTGATTGTACATAGAGATAACAAAAACCACATAAAATTATCAAAGTTCTGCAGGCACAAAGGAAATGTCCAAGGCACATGGAGCACGGAGGTTTTGCTCTCCCAGAGAGCTGAGACATTTAAGCATCATCCTCGCAGTGCATGTTTCCATCTGCTCCACAAACACTCTGTCATCTCCAGTGAATCCCTATGTAAAATGATACCAGTGTCTAAAAAATCCTGTACTTTGAAAATATACAGCTTTCCTAAAACATGAATTCCTGATTCCTGTCCTGCAACCCAAACCATCCCTGAATCCCCACAAAGGGAGGGCAGAGGGCAAACATCAACCACTTCCCTGTGTTTTATCCTCTGAATCTGACCCACCCCACCAACACTGTACTATTCCAGACACAAACCCTCCATATTTCTAAGGTTGTTTGCAATACTTAAAATTATTGTTCATCAACATTATTGCACTCAATATTGTCCATCCTGCACTAAAACACATTTTCCCAAGGGACAGGAGGCATTTTGTTTGAGCTACAAGGTTGCTCAGTTTGCAGTTTGGATATTCACTCTCCTCCCCCTTCCACCCAACTTTCCCAGGTCTGACATCTGCAAAGCCAACAATATTTTGGGGAAACTTCATCTGTCCTGCGTGATTCAGCACACAGGAAGAGCAGGACAATGCTGCCTGCAAGGGCAGGACTGCTCATGTTTGCCTCTCCACGAGAAAAAGTGCTGCAAGTTCCCATTGCTGTCAAGGACAAAGTGATAAGCATGCTTGGGAAATTGGAGACTTTCCTCTGCCAGCACTGACCAGACCCTCCTTGAAAAACATCCTGGTGAACAAGCTGTAGCTAAATGAGAACAAATGTGAGCAGGAAAATTTTCTGTCATCATTTCAAAGCCCAAGGCACTGCAATTGGGATTCTGGGTAGAGCCTCTCCTTTCCCATCCCCCTGCCAAGACTAATTTCTGAACCAAAGGGCTGCTCTGGACATCCTGGAAGAAGCTTTTCTCCATATATATTTACACATATATATATGTATATATAAACATGTTTTGTGACACAGGTTCCAGGGGAACAGGGCATTCACCCCACACACAGCCCAAAGTTCAACAAGCACCCAGCCCTTTGATGTCTCAGTTGGGACCTGGACAATTCTGGAGTGCACATGGCAGGACCTGGAGGTCTGAGCAGCTGGAATGGGGAAGAAGCACAAGGAGGTTCTCACCCCACTCCCAGTTGAACCAGAAGTCCAGCCCAACAGATTCCCCAGGCCCTTGCAACCAAAAACACCCAGAAGAGAGAGAAACATCCATCCATCCATCCATCCTCTGCACCCACAAACTCTTGTTGTGGTGACATCCAAGCACAGGGCAGTGCTCAACCTCCCTGTAAATGAAATATTTCTCCCTACTCCAAAGCAAAGGAGATCAGTGTTGGATAAGGTAGAGTTGAAAATTAGTACTGGATTTCTAAGGTGGGCACCGATAATCCATGGCTAAGGAAGTCCTCAAGCACTGACACTCCACAGGTTCCCACCTTTCCTGACCCATCTGCAACCCCCTCTGCCTTCAAGCTGGCAATTCCATGTTCTGTCACCTCACATTTAGCTGGCTATGCATGGAACAGGGTAAAAAAAAGATGGAGAGAGACCTGAAAAGAGGGAAGGAGCCAGGTCCCCCTGGCGGGAGGGAGCAGACGGGGAAGGCAGGCTGGCTGCTGGTGACCTTCCAAAGGACACTCCTGTAACACAGCACTGCAAACCACAACTCAGCCAGGAACACAAATTTAGCCAAGGTCGCCTTTCAGGGAAGCAGGATCTTGAAGCAGAAGATAAAAACCCAGTGCCTAACTCCCACACTAAATTTGGAATCCCTTAAGCACAGCTGAAGTGGGAGAAGTTTGAAGGTCAGTGCTGGAGGTGAGCTTGGCCAGGAGCTACTTCATCAGCAGAGGCTGCTCAAAAACCACTGTCACAGCTGTCCCCATCCCTGCACACATGTCCCTGTGCTGCAGTGCCAGCCACCAGCCAGGCAGGAGGTTTTGGAGCTGACCAGGAGCTGAGGCAGCCCAACATTACCCATAGGAAGTGGGTCAGTGGACACACAGGAAGTGTCCAGTCCCCGCAGGAAGGCAGAGCCACTTCCAGGTCTCCTCACCTCCCTCCTGCCAGGCCCTGGCAGGGAAGCACCACCTGTCCCTACAAATCTGGGTGCTTTTGCTGGTGACCCAAGCTATAAAATCTGGGATGGAGCCCTCAGGAAGGGCAGGATTTCTTCAGGTATGTGTCATCAGCAACACAATGGTGGAATCTGAGGTCAGCATGGACATACCTGAAATCACGTGATGAAAGTCATGGCAGGTCTTCTTTGGGGACACAAGCGTGGCTGCAGTGTTGCCCTGGCTCCTGCAGCCATGGGACCAGCCCTGGAGAGGGCAGGGCAGCAGGCAGCCCCTCAGGAAACTAGGATCAGTTCCACACATGGGACTTACAAAGAAAACATGCAAGGAAGGAGCAGCAAAGCCAGCCCATGACAGGAAAAATGTAGGGTGATATATTCTGAAATACTTGACTTTTTTTTTTTTGTTGTTGTTGTTCAAAATCACACAGCAGCAGTTTTTGATCTTAGGCAATGTGTTTTGGACGGTGCAGAGCAGGCTGAGAGTGGCTCCAGGTCAGAAGAGGCATCCCTGAGGAAGAGGTGGGAGAGGCTGGAAGTGCAGCCCTCTCCCATTCCAATATAACTGCCTCCCAGGAAGGGGAGAGGTGTTTACTGGAAAAAGGCTAAGCAAAGTGAGGAAAACCTCCTCCGGTTTTTTTTTTAAACCAAATATATTTTGGTTTTGTTTAATAATTTGCATTAAATGTGCAAAGGAACAACCTGGCAGCAGTGGTAAGGGTGGACTTATCCCTGCTATAATCCCTGAAACCACATCTGCTAAGAGCTAAAAAAAATAAAGATTTACGCAAAGGACACCAAGGGAAGACAGATGATAAAATATTGAGCAGAAGAAATTGTATGGGATCGTAGGAATTTCTCATGAGAAAAAGCTCATCCTTCATTTCCTTTTTCCTTCAGAGACTTTGCCACTGCCATGAAAATCAGAAAAATTCTGTTTTAGTTCCTGAAATCACCGATATCTCCTGTGAAAAATTGGTTGTGCTTCTCTCCAGCCACGGCATGGATAATTTCAGTGCTTCCCATGGGCCAGGAGCCCCTTGGGCTGGAGCTGTAACTCATCCCTGCAGGAAGGGAACGCAAACCCCGGCTGAGCCGCGCCAAGCGCCAGAGCAGCCCGCGCTGTCCAAACACATCCTTCTGCTTTTCTCCTCTGCTTCCTCACAAAGGCCACAAGCCCAGGCCCTGGGTTTGCCCACAGCCCCGAGAAGCAGCACAGCACAGACCCAGTTCCTCCAGCAGCACTCCCTGCTGCCTTTGCCGTATTCCCAACGTCTCTGCTGACATTCCCAACAACCCTTCCCATCGGTCTGGGACCTCTGGCAGCCCCATCTTCTGGGGCCCATCAGCTGAGCCATCAAGTTTTTCTACAGCTGGCCACAAGTTTTCCAAGGGAACAGTTTCCCTGGAAAGCCGTTTGGCAGATGGCAAAACCAGCCCATCCCAGCACACTCTGGGACTGCCAGCGGTTCACCTCCTTGAGGGTGCCCTTTGTGCTGGAACTCCTCCCTGGCCAGCCTGAAGTGAATAACCAAATAAAATTCTGTTTTGTCCGGTAAACGAGGAGCCCAGACCTTTCCAGAGAGCAGGAGTCCCTGTTCCAGCTCTTTCAGCCACTCTGTCTTTCCTCCCTTTCCAGCCCTGCCATGCCTGGCCAGCCCCCCTGCACTCCAGGGGCCAGAGGAGCAAATGGACTGTGAGGGCATGAGATCCCACCACAAATTAATATTCCACCACCCTCTGCAGGGCCCCAACAGCAGCGAGGACACAGACTTACATGACTGGGATCAAGGTGCACGTTCCAGCCAAAAACGTGTCACTTGGGAGAGGAGAAGCCCCAGCACGAGGGGCAGCATGGGCACATGGAGATGATCTTGTCCCTCTCATGGGCCCTCTATGGTATTTCTCCTGTTAAGGAGCTCCTTCGTGAGAGATTAAACACCTGATTCTGGGGAAAGCAGAATCAGCAGTTCCTTACGGGAGTGAAAGCCAGGCAGAGCTACAGAGCATGAGGAACTTGATGTTTCATTTTGCAGGGGACCATGGGGAGTTTCCTTAATCTTTCATCACTCAAGAGCAGGAAAATGACCTGGCTCCTTTCCATCCTGTGTCTCCCTGTCTCTCCCCATGCCCCACACAGCTGCACCACCTTTCTGATGGCACATGAGTTGTTTTTGGTTTTTTTAAATCTCTCTCCTTAACTCATGGAATTCCTTGGGAAGGATGACCATCTCTTCCCATGAAGTGGAACAGGTTTTAGAATTCTGCATACATGCAGAATTTACATTTACACTAACTGATTTTTTTTTTCATTTGCTTTCTTTAAAATGCATAAAAAGACACATTTGACTTTGGCAACTCCATCTTTGGCCTGTACCCCTTCTGTCTGTGGAGTGAGAAACCCAAAAGCCCAGCAAATGCGGCCACGTGAAATTCAGCGCTGGAAGAGAGAAACAAATCTGGGGTTTGATCAGTTTAGCAGAGCGGTGCTGCTGACCAAACGCTTCCTTAGAACTGTTTGAATTTTCCGTGGATTGAAATTTATGGATCACTCAATAGCATTTATTGATGAGTAATGCACCTCCATGGCCTACCCCACTGAGTCATGGAAGACTTCAGTCAGCCTTAAGAAAACACACAGAGCACTAAAATCCCTACACAAAACCAATTACAGTAAGGCTGGAATTTAGTGGAGAAGCCAAGCAGGCTTTCCCTCCCTCCTTCAGGTCTCTGGTGCCTCAGGAGAAGAGCTGGATACCAAAGAAATGAATCATATAGGGAATGCCAACCTCTATATGTCCAAACCCCATAATTACATGTTAATAAGAAAGCAAAGCATTGTTCCAAGTGCCAGGGCTATGAAATGAAGATTGCAACTAATGTAAGTACATCAGAAACCTGAAGAACCTCAGCACGATGTGCCAGCTGTAATGTCAAGGCAGAGTGAAAAGAGAAAAAAAATGCAGTAAAAAATACAAAGCCAGGAATCCTAATTTCTCTCCCTGGCTGCAGCCATGGCAGGTTTTTGTGGCCCCTCTGAGGCGTGCAGCTCCCTGTGCCAAAGGCAACACAGAAGTGCACTCCTGAGCTTCTCCTCCTTCAGCTCCACCTCAAATCGCCGTGGTGCTCACTGCTCCACAGGACACTGGGACACCAACGCTCCCTGCTCTGATGAGTTCTGCATTTCAAGCAAACACCAAGATTCCTCCCCCCACTATCCCATATTTAACTGAGGACATTTAATCTCCTCTTTGGCAGAACTTCCTGTAAGCATTAAAACCCCCAAAATACAAACTTCTCCAAGGGGTCAAACCAACTTGTTCCTCCATGTTCCAGCTGCCTCACTCTTTAGCTCTTTTAATTAACAGGGATCTTGATGGTCCTTGGAGACAGGAGGGTTCAGAAGTTCTGCTTGAGCTCCTGCTGGGAACGTGTCAGGATGTGAACTGGAGGCAACTTTTTATAATTCCTGCACGAGTATTTCTGTTACAAAGGTGAACACGGCAGTGCCAGAACTGCAGGGAGGCCAGAGGAGATCTCACCCCACAGTGCCTCCCCTGCAGCTCCATGGGCTCCAGGTGGCACAAGGACATTTCCCACCCTTCCCTGTCCCTGCCCTGCTGGCAGAGGAGCACAGTCAGACTGAGGGGGCTCCAGGGCAGGAGCTGTGTCCTGGCCAGGAGGTGGGGACAGCCCCAGCCCTACCCTGTGCCCAGGTCACATCCCGAGGCACTCAATGCTTTCCTGGAAGAAGGTTCTGCTCTGCCCAACAGGAGCTCCAGGGCATGCCAGCTTCTGCCTGAGGAATTCTTCCAGAGGAACAGCAACTCCTTCATTTCCAGGACTGCTCCTGCCTCCTGGAGCTCTCGATAGCAGTGACAAAGGCACAGACTGGAAAGAACAAGCTGCTCCAGAGCCCTGTGCCCTCTGCCTGCCAGTGGGAAGTGAGAAGCAGCCCCAGCACCCAGCTCAGAATGCCCAGGACCAGCCCACGCCTTCCCCCAACCAAACCCTGACCACCCTCAGGGCTAACACGTGCCAAAACAAGAGGAACCTGTTTGTTCTGGCACAGAGGACCTCGCCACCTGCTCCAAGGACATGTCCAGGCCCACTGCTTCCACCCCACACCACCTTCCACACTGCATTCATCCATCCTAAAATATCTGACAATATCTGGGTCAAACTTTGACACCCCCAGGCAACACAGGACACTTCATCCTCTCGAAAGCAGGTCCAGAGCAGCAGATGGTGACTGGAGAATGCATGGAGGTGACACAGAACCATCCAAGGACATCGGCTGTGGAAGCCCTCACCAGCTCATCCACAGCTACAGAGCAACACTGGGAAAACAAACACTGCTATCAATTCCAGCTCACACAGTTATTAGTTAAGAGCTGTTATTTTAAAAGCACACACTGAGAAGTTTTCCCTTCTCCAGCTGCTTATTTTGTTTGATTTGAACAAAACCCATGGACATTTAATTTTAGCTGTACTTAATTGAATAATTTCTCCGGGGAATGGTTCAGGGACAGTTTTAACACAGGCTGTTTCCAAGAGCCATTACTAATTGGCATCTACCACAGCCCCAGTGTGCCAACCAAAATAGTACTTTTGAATGTTACTGGAACTGCTCTCAGCCCAGATGTGTTGAGAACTCGCAGTGATACAAGGCAGGCAAGAACCATATTCACATGATATGGCATTCTGAGCTTCCTCTCCCAGTTATCTACGAGGAGATAAAAGTCTCCTTCCCTGGAAGTATTTGAGTGTAAAGCCATTTGTTCCTCCCTTTTGCTCCCAACAAGCGACCCTTCCTTTTACTCACTGTGTTTAAGGCACAGCAGCACAGTCACCTGAGATCAAACAGAGCTTCAGAACAAAAGTTGTAGGAATTATAAAAAGTTGCCTCCAGTTTACAGCACCAGCTGAAGTCCCCAGTGCCACACATCCAGAGCACTGTTCCGGGTTCTCCAAGCTCACAGCACTCACTGGGCTCTTTGCACTTGTAATTAATATTTATTTTTATTCAAATCCCAAATCCAAGTGCCCCAGCAACACAAACAGAGATTTTGGGGCCAGACTACCCAAACTTCCAGCAAAATCTTCAAATTATAGGGACAATGTCACCAAAATTATTTTCCTACAGACGTGACTCCGGGAAAAAGCAAGGAAGTCCTGCTAATAGATAAAATACCCATAAAACCTTCATGTCTAGGAAAGCCTGGAGCACTGGGAGGCTGGAAGGCCACTTACACGGCTATAACAAATCCCTGCCAAGTAAAACACTTTTCCTGCTACAATGTGTTTGTGCTCTGCAAACTTACAGCAGAAAATGAAAGGACAGAAGCTGTTTCAGACGCCACATTTGTTTGTTTTCCCTCTATCTAAAATCTAAGCAGGATTTTTATAAATACTGCCTTCAGAAATTGTTGGTAGCACTCACTCCTGCTTTCTTTTAGCAACTCTCATTTTTCTCAAGTTTTTATACCATTGCAACCCTTTTCCACAGTCAACAGCTTTCATTACAAATACACATCAGTTGCCACAATTTCCTAAGGTGGTTTAGCACATCCCCATAAAACTCTGTTTAGGCTGCTGAACATCTCAAGCTGAGGATTCCAGTCCATTTCACAAACAAAAAAAACCAACAAAACCCCACAAAATACCTACAACCAAAACAACTAATACCAAAGCACAGAAAAAAAGTCTGAAAGAGCTACGTTATACTCCATAAAACACTATTTGGTTACTAAACACCCTAAGTTGAGGTTTCCACTCCATTTTCGCAAAGCGAAGAAAACAAAAAACCTCACAGAAATACCAAAACCAAAACATAAAAATAAATAAATAAATAAATTTTAAAAAAACTGTGTTATACTCCATGCAGCTGTTGCCACTTTTAACATCGCCTTGGCAATTCCTGCTCCTACCCTTCATAAAAGGTGGACCCACCCCACGAATGTAACACAATCTTTGTGGGTACCAACAAACCAGGTTTTAGTCCACAGAGATAAACATCAAATGCAACAGTGAGGCAGAGCACCCCATCCACTCTGGTCACAGCCACCTCCACACAGCTCTACACCTTCTGCCAGGAGATAAAAAACAATTCTCATCTGTCAGCTCCGTGGCCAACACCTTCAAAGAAAGAAGTACTGGAATTCCTGGGATGTCTAGCAGGCTGAGCAGGATGTATAAACTCATTCCTACTCAAATGAAAGAAAACTCAACCCAAAAAGCAGGACCACGCCATCCCCAAGTGTTAACTGCAAGGCCATTCCCAGCCCATGAGAACGCCCCACATTTTTCACATTAAGCAGCTCCAAACCAGTGAAGCACCTCATTGCTGCCACAGCCCCTACAATGGAGAATTATTCAACAACTGCAGAGTGAGTGAGTGCTCTTGGTTTTGACACAGATTAAAGAAGATGGGAGAAAATGACCAGCAGTGCTCCTGCACAGCTGGAGACCAAAACATGGAGTGCAGCTTGAGGAGGGATGGACGCTGACTCCAGGGACTCAGAATGAAGGGGTGCCTTCCTTTCCTTCCAGTTTGACTCATTCTCAGAGCAGGCAGTGCCCTTTTCCTGGCACAGACACAAGGACCAGCAGCCAACACATTCAGGAGGGTTTCCTGTGGCGACCAACACAGGACAGAGCTCATGCCCTACCACCCTCAGCCTTTAAAAGAAAGATGGGGCTGGGTGTTTCTTTTCCTTTTTCCAAAATGAAAATGCACTTTAGAAATCCAACAAGCACCTTCCCCCAGCCAGACCAGCCTGACCCTACACGCTGTGTCTGGAAGAGCGACTCCACCACAGTGAGCTCCCCACCAACACCCTCTTCAGAACCCCAACATCAGGCAGGAGCAGATGCAAAATTTAGGGTAAAAAAATTCCACTGATCTAGTCCTGGCTCTTAATCATGGGAAGGCTGCCATCAGCCCCAGAATTCACACAGGCTTTTGGAATACTGGGAGTCCACACAACCTTCTGAATGACCTCAATGTACAGAGCCCAGGGAGATGCCACCCTATAGCACTGCCACATGATGACAAATCAGTGACAAACACAGCAGAAGAGGTCATGAGGCCAGCAGGAAAGATCTTCCTCACCAGTCCAACCTTTACACCCACAGGAGCTGAGAACTCCAGGAAAGTTTCCCAAAACCAGACTCAAAATGATCAAACTCCCCTGCCAAGTGCTAAAAGCTGATTGCCACAGGTTCTGCAGGTCTGTCCATCCACTATGCACATCCACAATTAAACCTCTCCTGAAATACCTCAGCCTCACCTGAGTATTGAGGGACTTGTTTCACTCTGCTCAAGATATCTAGAGCAGAGGAAAAGGCAGAACCATGGATCAGTGGGAGGTCAGGCCTGCAGAACACAACTGCCATTTTAATAAACACTCGTGCTGGGAAGGAGCCAGCAGAGCATCAGAGTGTTCACCACAAGAGCATCATGCTGTGGACAGCTGCAGGGCATTATCCTCTTGGATCACAAACGAGGAGGAAAGCCACTTCAGAACTGGGCTATCAATCACGGGAGGAACCAGAAAACTTGCAAGTGCTTCATGGTTACAGTATTGAAAGCAGCTGATAAAGCTAAGGTCAACCCAGGCATCTGGGACTAATCTCCAGCTGACATCCTTCATCAAGCTCTACTGGAATCAGTGATAAATTGAGTAAATTAGCAAGAGGAATACATCACCTAACAACATGTTCAGAGCTGGGCAAATAACAGGAATCAGATGCCCTGCAGTGATGGCACTCCTTGGACCTCGCTGGCACCAGTGTCCTGCCTGCCCAGCCACCTGCCCAGGAGACTGACAGGCCAAAGGCAGCGAGACACATCTCCAGAGCTAATGGCTCAAAAATATTCCATTCCCAGTCTGCAGGCATGGAAAAAGTTCTGATTACTCAGCGAGGTGGTTAAAACAACAGAAAGGGTGGAAGAAGAACTTCCACAGATAAGATGACCTCGAGTCTACGCATCCCCGTCAGCCTTAGCTAATGATTTTCTTTCTTCCCACTTCCTTCCACTACGAGCTGTGCCAACTTTCCACATGCCCTCCCATGGATTTTCTGCAGATGTGGCTGAACACTCGGTGTTTGGGGTGGCTCTGTGCCCGTGGATTTCTGCAGAGCAAGAGGAAGCTGCTGCACGGAGGGAGCCCTTCCACAGCTGCTCTGCTCCTCGGTGATTTTCCCCTTCCCACAGCTTGTTTGCTGGAAGGACCCAAGTGATTCACTGGCACGAGCTGCACGAAGCTGAGGGGTTGGTGCCACCGGGCTGGGGACACTTGTGCGGCTGAACCCTGGTTTGATCTGCACACACGGGTCCTGAATTCCAGCGTGACAAACCCCAGCGCAGGAAGGAAACCTCGAGCCTCTGCTTTATCAAGCTGCACAAACAGAGGGTTTATCAAGCTGCAGAGATTGCTGGGGCTCATTGTGCTTCGCCTGCAAGTGTGTGCAGGACTGCTTTGATGGCTCTCAGTGCATGGGAACAAGTGAGCACAGGACCTGACTGCAGCAGCCAGAGTTCAACACCAAACAATATTTTATTAGCCAAAATACATTGCTTCCAAAGAGAAATCAATCTTTAAAAATGAATATGTATATATATGGCAAAAAATTAACTCCTAGTTCTATGTGTGTAATCTCAAAGTTGTTTCTTCTAATTACTCAGTTTAGGACATCTCGCTTTAAAAACGATATACTGATACTACAAAAGGCAGCTTTAGCCCAGGGTTTTTTTTTTTCCAGATCTTTACCTAGGAAAAAAATAAGCCATTTTTATCATTTGTTAAACCTGCTTCCTAGCATACTTGTACTCATCTGTTGCTCCACAACCTGGAATAAAGGCAGAGATCTTTCTGAACAGAACAAATACCAAATATCTGAGTGGACAGAAGGTGCCTCTGCTACAGTAAAGTCACTGTTCTGCAGAGGCTCCCTGAGCCTGATCAGAACAGAACACCAATAGGATTATTAGTCCCAAACAAAGAGCCACAAGCTTTTTACAACTCCAGTTTTAATAAATCCCAATAAACCCCATTATATTTCCCAAGGCAACTTGAGAATGACCAGCCCTGCAAGGTCTGCCCTTTCTACCTTTGAGGCTATGATCTCAATTTTAAGACATCTGGTAGTACAGACTCCTCATGTTTGCTCTTCCCATATGGGCTGAGAGAAAGTTCTGGATGTTTTCATCATTTCTCTGCAAGGACAATGAACTCTTGCTGCATTGTTTCCAACCCAAATAATTCTGAAACCCAAATGGGCATTCATGGGTAGATGCATTGTACAAATCTTCACGAGCACAAAGGATCACATTCAATGGCTTGGCTGAGGCTATTGTGTTTCTCTCTTTAAAAGGATGTTTTGGACATTAAACACCACTATTAAACCCTTTTCCAGTTCAGTCATGACCTTGCAGCCTGCTCAGACCTTTCCCCCTGCAGTGGGGATGCTGGTGAACAAACCTGCACCACCTGGGCTTTCCTCCATCCCCCCGGAAACAGAAATAATTCTACCATCACAAAAACAGTCAGTTTGTCAAATCAGAAAACATGAGATACTATCTTCAGCTATGAAAATCAGGGAAACATGGTCATTTCCAAGTGAATGCCTGCAGCTGTCCCCACACTCCAGAGGTTTTAGCAGGAGCAAAACCCAAACCACCCTTTAACCTGCACTGATCACATAAAGATGCAGAATTTGATTACTTGACATTTTGTAAAACCTTAGGAAGCCCCAGTACAGGCAGTGTAAGGTGCTTCAAAAGCCACAGGGAACTCACAGCCTGGCCACACTTCCAAGTGTCCTGATTTTGAAGTTTCCCCAGCAGTATTTCAAGACTTCAGATGTTGGGTTCGGGGGCCTCAGCCTTAAATTATTTTTTTCAAACCCTCTTAAAACGCATTTAATCCTTTGTTTTCTTTGCAAGGAGAAAGGTTTCACATCTGGACTGTCAACCTGCATTCCACAGCATTAGCCTGGCAAACCAAAGCAGCTGAGCTGTAAATCTCCCAGAAGAGAACTTGTCATGGAAATCGAAACTCAGCATTAACTGAGGGCCCAGTTCAGCAAGAAAGCCAACATAAAAAGCCAAAACAATGCAGGCAGCCCCAAGACAACTTTGGAAATGAATCCTGCTGTCTGAGAGAGCAAAGCAACCTCATCTAACACCTCAGATTGAAGCAGCATCACTTACCTGGATTTGATTCCAAACAGACACCTAAGAGCCCACTGAGAGCAACTTACACAGTTGAATTTTGCACCATTTTCTACAGCTAGCACCCCAATTTCATGAGCAGACTGCAGTTTCCAAATGTCCTCTGTGAGAGCTGAGTGCTTAGTCCCTGTGAGCTCCAGCCCCCTGTCCCCTTGGGCTCCCACTCTGCTGTGTACAATTTAAATCCAAATACAAAGATTTAAATTCCTCCAGCCAGATTTCAAGAGAAATCCAAATGCCAGCACTGCAATATGCAAAACTGATTCAGCGACAAAAGGGTGTTGAACAGTAAAAATAATAAAAATAAAAGGATCAAAATCATCCAGGACAACAGTATGTTACCAAGTGTCTCAGCTAAGATCATAAAAAAGTGTTAATGCAACATGTTTTGATCATTGCAGCATATATTTGTTAAGTTTTCAGATTTAAAAGTTAGCTGCTGAAAAGAAATCTATTTCTGCCAATAATTTGTTTCCTTTAGAGGTAAAGCAGTTTTGGCAAAAAGACAACTTGAGGTTAATTCAGCTCTGGAACAACCTGGGAGAAAGGCCTGGCTGATACACAGAAGATACTGAGCACCAGCAGTGTGCTTGGTTCACTCTCCTGTCAGCACTCACTTCCCAAATATCCAAGAGCCCAACTCCATTATTTCTTATACTTTATACCCAAGCACTTTATTAAATCTCTCTTCCTCCCAAACACACAATGCAGAGCTTTGTGTGCTGGGCTCTGAGGATTGTTTTGTTCTTACAGCTCTGGTTCCCTGTGTCTCCACTGGTCTAAGCCCACCAGGAATGGGTCCATCTCTGCTGAACACCATGGCTGAGTCCTCTTTTCCCAAAAACTGCAAAACCACACTTCACAATCAGCTCCATCCAGTTCTGCTGCATTAGCAGCATTACCACAGTGCTCTGCTGCAGGAAGGCTGCCAGGAAATCCCCCCACCCTGTCAGAACCATACCTGTGACCCAGCCTGCTGACACAGAGTTACTAAATCCACACAGAGTCTCTCCTGGCTGTTTCCTCAATGAGTAAGAAAACACAGAAAGTTTTTCTCCAAATGGACAAAATGTGATATCTGGATACTCAAACCACTGCGTGGGAGCACTTTGCTATCCCCTCCCACTCTGCTAGCAGCATCCTGAACCACCTCAATATCTTCCTCTGCCATTTCTGTGCTGTCATCCACCAGCTTTTCATGCTTCTTGCTCCAAGTCTCCTTCATTCCCTTGGCCACAGGAGGAGGATGCTACACCTGTGGATGCTGAGAGCAGACCCTAGCCTGAGTCAGCAGCCCAGGTAGCCACCAGAGCAACCATCTCCAGGCATCTCCTCCTGGGCTGACAGCACTGTCATAATTCTGGAGCAAATGAGCCCCCACCAGAATTGGTGCTTGTTTTCTGCTGGTTATGGGCTGAGGTAATGGCTCTGAGCTTTCACAGGATACAGCACACTGGGTATAATACAACCTTTTGAAGTCAAGCAAGAAAAAAATAAAATAAAGAGGGTTTTGTTGGGTTTGTGTGGGGTTTTTTACCCCCTTTCTTTTTTTTCTGAACGATGTGATACAAACCAGCTTGATACACAAATTAGAGGTGATCTCATCAGGCCATTAGGACTAAAGCAAGACCATCACTTGAGAGGGGATGTGCTGGCCAGATAGCCCTGATTGGCCTGTGAGCAGCATTACTGTGGGGCTACAAATGCAGCCTTCATTACACAGGCAAGGCATGGCTCCCAGCTTTCAATCCACCCCTGCAAACTGCATTGAAAAATGGGATTTGGGAGCAGCGTCCCACACTCACCGCTCCCATCGGCGGGCACGCAGCAGGGCCAGCCCTGCCACCTCTGTGGATAGAAGGAAATGACCTGCAGACATCACATGCCTCACTGATTCACACCAAACACTGCCTGGGACACAGTGCCAGTGCCTGAAAGCAGCGCAGGAAAGGCACTTGAAAATTCCCTAAGAATGATAAAATGTGGTTTAGAGGCTTTCGCCTTTCATTTCTCATAAACTGGAACTCCATCACATCTTTCCACCGAGCTTCTTTGGGTTTCTTTGTTGTCAAGCTAACAATGCTTGAAAGCGAAGAAAGTCTCATTTCTGAGATGTTTCTGTTTTCAATCAAGCAGCAGAACTATTTATTTTCCTAGCAGTGACGGAATTAAACAATTTGTCTTTGAAAACTCTATAAGCCTTCACCGTGACATCCCCGCATCTGCTTTTGAGATTAAGGTACTTTGATTTTTACCAGCTAAAGGTTTATGAACTGCTGTATAAACCCAATTACTCTCATAGTAAATTATGTAAAGCTTACATGTTATTTTTTAAATTTTCCCCCATGGAGTACTCTGGAGAGTCAGAACAGGAAAGGCTCAATGAGGCATTCTGAATTAAAAACATGTAACAGGGAAAACCACGGAGCTTCCAGAAACTTGGAATAAAAAAGAAAAAAACCTCAACATCTTTAAGTGAGGATGAGAGACACCTCAAGAGAGGCCTTTCAGAGAGGATTGTTAAAAAAAACAAGGAAAAAACCCCCTCTATTTCAGTGGGAGGGAGCTCTTTAAAAACAGATTAAGTTTCATCTGAAGCAGTATTTATTCCTCAGCTGCTCTCTGCCTCACTTCCTGATTGAAACCAGGGATGGGAGCGATCTTGGTGTGCTCACTTTGGGTGTCAGCAGCAGAAAACACAGGGAAGACAGCTTGACTGGAAGGAGGTTTAAAGGAGAGCTGCCCCTCGTGCTCACTGTGTCTGAGCTGCGCCCACGAAGAGACAGAGCATCCCCAGAGCATCAGGCTGAAACCCCATAATGTGCGGGACTGAGCCCACCACTGCTCCTCCAGACTGATCTGGGAGCTAAAAACCCAGGCAATAATCACAATCTAAAGCTGGCAGGAGCTGAGAGACCTTCTGGGCACCAGTTCTGGGCCAGCTTGCACTGCCCACAGAAAGTGGGAACTCTGGAGCACAATTCCTCCATTCCCTGGAGCAGCTCTGGGGCACAGAAATCAGCCCCAAATCCCACTGCAGTCACGGGGGAGATACTGCAGGGATGGTGTTTACTGGCTGTGGTGTGACACTGCATTATTTGGGGAACACCAGCAATGCACCTTCATCTTCTACTGAGGAAGCTGAGGAAATGGGCAATTATTCCATTCTTAGTTTAAATTATGTGAGTAACCTCACATAAATTAATATTTGTCCCATGCAAACTGTTACAGAAAACACAGCCCCAGGCAAGCTCCCTAGAAGAGCCAGGAGCTTGCAGGATGTGCCACCAGGATGCTCCAGGCAGGGACACAAAGGGCAGGCAGAGGAACACCCCAGGTGTGAGGAGCCACATTCACAGCCTTTTGGTCTGCATTGTTCCCTCCCTGCCACTTATGTCAGTCCTGCATTCAACACCAAAAAAAACGTGTTCAAACAGCATCAGAGCACCACTGAGGGATTCAGTGAGGTATCTGCTCTGCCTGTGCTGTGGTGCCAATGACTGGCTGGCATGACCAGTGTCCCACATTCCAGTGTCCCAGTCACCCTCTCTCCTGCCACCAGGACAGCACAGCTCAGCAGCAGCCACGTGGAACGATGCAGCATTTTAGTTAATTACCACAGAATTATAGAATGGCTTGGGTTGGAAGGGACCTTAAACATTTCCCCGTCCCACCCCTGCCATGGCAGGGACACCTCCCACTGTCCCAGGCTGCTCCAAGCCCCAGTGTCCAACCTGGCCTTGGGCACTGCCAGGGATCCAGGGGCAGCCACAGCTGCTCTGGGCACCCTGTGCCAGGGCCTGCCCACCCTCACAGGGAACAATTCCTTCCCAATATCCCATCTAAACCTGTTCTCTATCACTGTGAAGCCATTCCCCCTTGTCCTGTCACTGCATCCCTCAGAAATAGTCACTCCTCACCTCTCCTGTGGGTTCCCTTCAGGCACCGGAAAATCGCAATCAGCTCATCCGAAAGCTTCTCTTCTCCAAAGGGAACGATTAATTAGGGAAGAGCACTGACTTCCACAGGCAGAACAAGCCCATCAAACTGCTGCTTTGCTTCAGGGCTGGGGGTTTCCCTGGGGCTCAGCAGACTCCCAAGGATCTGTGCCGTGCTCCCTTCGGTGCTGGAGGGATGCCAGGGGAAGCACGCCCTGGGACAGCCCCGGGAGCAGCCCCCCCAGCCCAGGATGAGGAACAGCTCCTGCAGAGCTCCTGCTCGGAGGCTGGAGTCAGCAGAGCAGCACTGACAGATTTCAAGTGCAGGTCATCAGCCACCCTGTGCCCCCAGAGCAGCAAGCCCGAGCTGCTGTGTCCAGCAGCTGCAGCTCAGTCGCAGGGAAGGCAGCACTGCCTCGGGGGACAAGGACCTCTGCCCCCAAAGATGCATCCCCAGGGCCCTCTGCAAGGCAAAATGAGGAGGACTTTAAAGCTGTGGGGTTTGCAATGCAAAGGGCTGACAGCCAGGTGTGAGAAGGCAGGCAGGGGGACAGGCAGGTAAGCGGGGGCAGGACTGAGGAGCAGTGGGGGGCAGTGAGGAGCTCCAAACCCCCTCCAGGGCACTGGGATGGCACCAAAGGCAGGCAGCTGCCACCCCTCTAGAGCTCCCCATGAGAAAGGGGAGAGAAAAAGTGCAGGGCTCACTTTGCAGCTTCTCTTCTTGGCAACCAACTTCCAAACCAAGCCATGCTGCACAGCACCTTGCACTTCCAGATGGTGTCTGGAGAGTGAGGAAAAAACAGGAGAGGAGTTTTAAAAGCCCTTGAGAGGACACAAAACCCATGAGAGCACACACAGAGGGTGCTGCCCTCTGCCTGACTGTGTAAGCCACAGCTTCTCCCCAATCTAGGTTCCTCCTGTTCTTCCCTCCTGACACACCAAACCCCAGCTCAGCTCCTGTGAGGACACACAAAAGTGTAAGAGGCACTTTTGCAGACTACACCCTGATACCTCTTTTTTTTTCCTCTCCTCATAAGCCTTTTTATTTTTGAAGAACTGCATATTTTTCTTTACTTAGTGCATTTCTTCTTCCACTCACCTTTACCTACGAGATCTCCCACTGCCAGCAGGAGTCAGGCCCCATGAATCAAGGATATTAACAGAATTTAGCATTTTCTAGACCAGGAAAGGGACTGATGGCACTTTATATTCTGACCCCAGCATAGATCCATTCAGTATTAAATCAGTTTTCCTGCCTGGGTTCCTTCTGACTCCAAGTCTCACTGCAGCCAAGGACACTGGTCTGTGACAATGGGTCACGTACTCGTAGGACTCATGCATCTGTGTCAGAAAATCTCCAAAACTGGTGCAGAACACTGTGCATGCTTATCACACTTTTAATTCAAACCCTGACATCATGTTTCCTTCCCAGAGCAGTTCCCTCTTGCCAGAGCACCCCTGCTCTGCCTGTGCTCATGCCATCGATGTTTTATTTGTAGCAACTCAACAGTTCACAGGAGCTCAGATCCCAGGCTCTTCCCTAGCTCAGACTCCCAGCGAGTCCTTGGCACCCTGGGCAAAGAGCAGCCAGGCTCTGTGGGGCAGGGAGCTGTGCCAGCAGCACTCACAGCTCCCCAGGCTGGGCACAGCCACCCCCTGCTCTCTTGCACCCACCAGTGCCCAGGATTGCTCCATCCTCAACACTTCAGAGCTCTGTTTTCACTTCAGGATCCACTACTAAAGCTCCCACCTTTTTTAAGTCTCCTCCCACCCCACACTGCTGGCATTCTCTCCCCTGTCCCGTTAAGATTCCTCTCTTCTGGACTATAGTTTGCTACAGGATAAACCAAGTACTCAAAAGTTTATTTTGCAACACAAAATTCAGATGAATCAAGCATCTCTGTTACACAAGCACTGTGATGCTGGTGCCAAACACGCCTCTCTCCGTTCCAGCATCCGCAGGGATCTCCCAACCCAGCCTCCTCTCAAATCCCAATTCGTTCCGGGAGGTCCTGCCCATGCCTCCCCTTTGTCTGCTCTGCTCACGGGGGTGTTTGAGGAAGCTTTAACAAATCACTGCCATGGCAGTGTCAAGCTGTCAACATGACCACAAGCCCACTCTGGTTGTGAAAGGGCTGAGCTGTACAACAGCCTCTGCACCCAGGCACCGCCCAGGAGCTTGTCAGGAGCCCTAAACCCAGCAATTCCTGGTCAGGAAACCACTGATCAGCACTGTGTACTCAAAGAACCTGATACAGACTATAAGGAAGAAAGAACACTCCAAAGACTCCTGAAAAAGAAAAAGTTTCTGAGCTCCAATCGCAGAGAGATTTGAGAACTGGAGTGTCTAAAAGTTTGGTTTAGCTACTAAAACTTAACAAGAAGTTTGAAGTAAGCTGTGTTTTACCTGGGAAGGGAATCCCACCTCAGGGAACATTCAGCTGCTGGGGCTGAAGGAATTTTACAAAGAATCCAACTCTGGTGTGATGCTGCTCAGAGCAGCCTGGCAGTGACAGCACCTCCAGAATTCCTGCAGGGACACAGAGCAGGACACACAGACACACTGCCCCCAGCACCACACCCCTGCAAAAATGAAAATACTACCACCACAGCAAGAAGAAACAGGAACTAAAAGTATTAGAGAAGGCAGACTAAGAGAGGATTTTCCCTCTTCTTTTATTTTCAGGGTTTTTTCCCTTTTGGAGAAGAGCAGGAAAGTAATTCCCTGATGCAAGATGTTTTAATTCACATTTTCCTTCTGACATCTCCTTCACAGGCGCACCAAAACAACCCGGGAAAAAGGTCAGACACAGCTATACATTAAGCAGCAAGGAAAAACAAGGCACATCCCACACTGAGGACATGCTAATGGCTCTTTGGAGTCACCACTTCCCTAATTCACTTTTTAAGACTTTCAGTTGCAAATTTTTTATTCAGCTTTCACGGCACAAATAGCCACAAGAAAGCTACCCAAAGCTCCAACTTGCCATGTCAGGATAATTTGATATGAAGGTCACTTCCTCCAGCCCCAAGCAAACTCCTTCAAATCCTTTAAGAGACACAAGGAAAAAGGACAAGGAATACTTATATCGATTTTAGGATATGAGACACAGGTCCAACACTGCACAAAAATAATTCCTGCTTCTAGAGGAATATAAAAGCACTAAATACTCAGAAATGCCCTGTGCTGGCATCCGTGGGGTGCAACAGTTAATTTATGAAGACAGATTAATGTGCCCACAAACCCTCCAGCATTAAGGCAATTCTGACCTCTCCAGGTTGGCTGCCAATGTGATATAGGTCCAAAAGAAATCACCCCGTTCTGCTGTGAAAGAACAATAAATCGGCTTCCTCGAATACAGTGGTTAAAGAATCCAAGTTCCTGACCCTGAATGTTTCCCTAGTAGGATGCTGTGCTGGAGGGAACAATCAGGATGACATTTGCTGAAATGTGTGGGATTTATGATATAATAGGTTGCACATATGTGCCAAAAGAGAAAAAAACTCTCTTAAATCCAAGCAAATCAAGATTAATTAGCTATTAAAATAGCTAAGAGAACACAGTGCAGTACAGGTGGTACAACAAACCAGCTCCCTCCCCGTGCACAGCGACTCCAGTTGTTTTTGGGGTCACGCCGTCCATGGATCTGCGAGCGCACTCTCACTGGGAAAAGCAAAAATTGCTTCTCCTTTGTCAACTCCTGCTCTCTGCAGTTCTGCAGGTCTGCACTTTCATAAACAAACCTTTCGCAGCCCTTTTATAGGAAGTCCCCCTAAGTGCACAGAAAAGTCCCGTTTTGCCTGGCTTTGATCACCAGGACAGGCTGAGAACAAACTCGGGTGTTTTTACAACGCTGAGGAGAGGCCACGCCGCTCACATCCACCTCCCCCCTTCCTCCAGCCCCGCGACTTTTTGTGTCCTTGCTGCTAATTGCAATTACAGGTATCCCAAAGCCCACAGCCTGACAGATGCCTCACGTCTCAAATGCCAGCGCTGTGCCGGGACCGTGCGTGCCCAGCAGCAGCACAAAGCAAACATTCCTCGGCAGGAATCACAGCAGCCCGACTCCTCTGTCCCTTCCCACCGCCCCAGGAATGCGAACGAGTTGTTAATACCCTGCAATCTGCTCGGTTTCCCTCTTAATCCTGGTTTTAAGCAGGGCTGTGCTCGCAGGAGATCCCATCAATGCATCCACAAGGCGGGACAGAGCCAATGTTATTGTGAGCCTGAGGTGGAAGGACTCCACTCCCAGCAGGAGCTCCGTTTGTTCAAGGAACCAGCCAGCTCTGCTCGAGCAGGGCGAACCGCTTCAAACGAGTCAGGCTCTCTGCAACAACACATCTGCCTGGGTTGTGGTCAGCCAGGAGCAGCTCCCACACTGAGCCTGCCCTTCCCTCTCTGCAGGGAGGGGACTGAGGTAACCCCCTCTCCTCCTGTACAGATCTTCACCTCACACACCTTTATCCAACTCTCCACACGCACGGAGACTGGGAATGTGATGTAAGAAAAGACTTCTTGCAGGCATGGTCTTTGTCCCCACTAACCCTGAAAAGCTGAGCCACATCCCTCCTTCCAGGTGAGGGATTTGCTCTTTCTTCCCTCCAAAATCCTTATTCTGCAACAGGGTAAACTACCATGGGATTTATTTTCACACCATTTTCAGCAGTCCTCAGGTGCCCGGCAGGCACACAGTTAAACACATTTCCAGCACTGACTGCAGCGTCGGGCATCCCTTGGTTTGTTGTGCACAGCCCAACTGCAGCAGCCCAGAAAACAGAGACACTGACTTACCACTGCTCCACACCTACCTCTGGCATGGAATCCTCTTGTTACAGTACCCCCAGCCTGGGAAAACTTCCACTATTGACAGGCAAAATAATGAACATGAAAATTATTATTGAGCACATTGACCTGGTGGAGAGGCAAGGACCAGCTGCCACAGGGCCACGTGGGTACCAAAACAGTGAAACTTGGGCAAGAGGAAGTCCCTCGTCCCCAGGCTTTTGGAAGCCTCCTTTAATACTTAACTCTTTTTCACTCAGCTGTTTCCAGGACATTTGAGCTGTCTGCTAAAGACTCAACATCCTCTGCCACTTATCTGGAGAGGGAAAAGCTCCTTGATCCACTCTTGTAGTACCAGAGTTCCCTGAACAAACTGCAATTTGCCTTACACAGAAAAAGGGGCTGCTCAGCAAAGGCCTCCCACGTGAACACCCTGATCCCAGCTTAGAACACTGACAGACAAAATCAGCAGGGAAAAGCTTTGAATCCTCCCCAAAACTCACTTCTGTAAACGCTTTGCTGTTTAGGGAAAGATGAAAGAGACGCAGTCAAATCAAACGCTACTCCATCACAGGAATATTGGCAAAACACATTCTCGGGGCTTTGCACTTCCCAAAAATACAACCTAAAAGTGAGGGAAGATTCCTCCTTCCCCGGTGAGGCTGTTGCAGGGGCTGGGGCAGAGCAGAGCTGTGGCAGTACCTTACCCCAGGATCACGACGTCGTTACTCCAGCACTGACGGACGGATTAATTGGAGACAGCTGCAAGGAGAACTCTCCTCACGACATGATTCATTAGTTTTCATAGATAATTACAGCTGCTCATGGCCTCACACTGAATCATTCATTTAGGGAATTTTTGGGGCATTAAAGTTAAATGTAGTAATCAGATTTGTTAAGCCATGGGACAAGGCAAACCAAACACAATTTTATTCAGGGGATTGTTTATACTTTCAACATTGACATGAATTCAGCAGCAGGAAAAAATTAGCAGCATAATGTATGCTCATGAAGGTTAGAAATTATTAATGGTAATCTCCCTCACTCCTTCAGTGCTGGTCACCAGACTGGGCAGATTTCTTCCTTCTTCTGGACTGCAGGTTTCTTCCCTGGATGCATCTTTGTGCCTTACACAATCCTGTGGCTTTCTCAGAATATACAAAGATTTTCTGATAATTTTCTGATAATAAGATCTTTCCAAAGAACAAAAGAATGACAATAATTGACACTTGGGTTTGCCACTCCCTAGGTTCAAAATACAGGTGTTTTTTCATTGGTGGTGTATTATACATTAAATAATCACTTTCAAATACAGTTTAGCTGGTTTTATTACTCTCAAATAGCAGCACATATTCACAGATAGATACCCCAGAAAGATCTGCAGATCCAGGCCAGTTCCCTCCCTATCAAGTCACAAACTTTTTACTAATCTGAACTCCACTTTAAAAACTTAAAATTTTTTTGCCCATTTTTTTCTGGAAGCTCCTCTGGAATTTTTCATTTCAGTTAAAAAAGAAAAAAGAAAAGTAATTTTCTCATCTGTACTATTCATAGTCAATTCATTCCCATTTTTTCTTGAACCAATATCCTTCTTCAGCTTCAACAGTTTTTTCCTTCTCCAATATTTTACTGCCAAAACACGAACAGAAAGCAAACCATTATCTGCAATCCATCCCCAGCTCACCAGACTGCACAGCCCAGACATCAGATCCCTCTCTGTGCTTTCCCACTGACCTCCACAGCCCTCACGTCTTCTCTGGACCTTCTTCTCCTATTTATTCTTCTGAAACAAGAAGCAGAAAGTTCAGAGGGCATTTTTCACATAGCTGTGTCTGGGTGCAGTGACTTTCCTGGCTCCAGGCACAACTGTCACCTGCTCCACCTCATTTTCTCTCCCCATCAAACCAGCAAAGATCTGGTCAGGTTTGGGACGGGTTTGGGACAAGCTCAGGATGTGGTCAGTCCATTGCTGCAGCTCAGAGGAAACTCAAGGCTTCATCCTCACATTTCAGGAACTCCACCCTCATCTACCATGACCTGAACCACACTGAAGAAAATATAAAGGATCTGGCAAGAGGACTCTCATGGCACATGGAAGATCACACAGCCTTCAGCAAATCAGCTTTCAGAGAAGAGCAGCTCAGGTTCATCAGCACCGTCTCAGGGCAAATACCTTTCTGGGGAGGCCAGAAACAAACAGCAAGGTAGAGAATCCTGCCCAAAACCACCCAGTGAGTCTTTGGGCAAGCCAGGAATGGACCATCAGACCACAACTGCTTGATGACAGCCACAGCAGAGCTGCTCCTGGGTGTACAGGCCAGAGCACCTTTGATACCATAGCTTGGATTCCTCTAAATTCACATGCTACTGCTGAGAACCTGACATTAATGTGCAACTTGAGATCTCCTCCCCTGGTGAAGCTGCACTTACACAGTTGTATTTATTCCTGTTGAGGTTTGGGGAGATGAGGGATTGCTCCACAGAAGCTGGAACAAATTGATATTCCCTGAGAATTATTATTTTAAGAGAAAGAAGCAGCAGAAACACAAAGGTAAGCCAACAGCTTCTATTTTCTTTTAGTGAAGTGTCTGACAACACACAGTATGTTTTGTCAGGATCCATCCCAAACGCCACACAGTGATAAGCTCCTCGTGAGGCTGTTACTGGAAAGCATCCCAGGCCCTGCAGTCACATCCCCATTTTTGCAATACCTCCAAGCCTCACACCCCTGTCCCAGCCGTGACTCCCAGAGAGACCCTTCCTGAGGAGCGGCACCGAGCTCGGCGCTCGCTCTCCCGGCACACTCCTCATCTCTGCCGAGAGCAGCACCACTTGTTTGTGTAACTGGAGACGTGGCAGGCCCTCTCTCGCTGTGATTTAAGCTCTGCCAGTGTTAGAAGGAAAACAGAGAACAAAGATGCTGAGATATCCATCACCCCACCAGCGCCCATGGGGAGTAGCTGGAGGAATGCAGCACTCCGGGATCCGCCGGCCCCACGGCCGGGGCAGCCTCCCCTTCCTGTGCACACCGAGAGCACTCAGCAGGGAACCCACCTCTTCCAATGCCTGCAGGGGCTGCCTGGAACAGAGGCTGGGCAGAGTTAAAGGAATAAAGCAGGGATTTATTAAAAGCCCTTCACAGGATCCACCTTGGGCAGTGCAAGAGCCCGGCCGTGGCTCCACCCAAGATGGACCCCGGGTCACGAGTTCTCACACTTTTATAAGTTCTGCTCCATTCCCATGCTGGGGTTCATTGTCCAATTCCAGCTGCAGGTGATGCAGTCCCACCCTCCCAGATTGCTCTCATCAATTCCCTGCTGTTTGCACTTTTTGGGCCTGGAGCTGCCACGGTGTCCTTGGTTGTGGGGCTGGGAAAGGATTGTTCTGTGTGACTGAGCTGTGAGGAGAACTTGCCAACACTTGCTATGAAGTTCAGAGTCACACACCAATGCAGTGCAGAACCTGGAAAATATGAAAGCTCAAACTTAAGGCATCAGTTCCAGGCCAGCCAGGGCTCAGCACCCCCAGAGGAGCTGCCTGACCTGCAGGCACCAGGGGCTGCTTGCTGCCGTGACCACAGCAGGTTCCTGGAGCCCTCATGGGCAGAGCCCTGCCTGTGTTATTCCTGCAAGAAATTCAACAGCTGAAAACTCTTGAGAGAGAGTTGAGAGCCAGCGCTGTTTGCTGAGAGGGGTTTTGGTTACTAAATGTAGGAATCCACAGAAGACTTTTTTCTCTTGCTCTCCAAGATGGAGACGATACAAACGTGTTTTATCAGTGCAAGAATGCCATGAAAGGAAGTCATTTCCAGGGAAAACTGAAATACCAACTTCCCTCTCATTTACCAAGGAAGGTGAGCACAACTAGGGAGACAACTAAAATAAATCAGAGAAGTGCAAGAGAAATGGGGCAGCAAGCACAGTGAGGAGCCAAAGGGGTCAAACGCTGTCCTTGGAAACCTCAGCACAAAAGGACTACACTCAGCACAGGAACAGCTTCAGGACAGCTTCTCCAAGGAAACTCAGGCATAAACCCCAGGGGCTCGGTGTCCTGCCTGGAAGGGGCAGGAATAACTGTGAATTGCATGGTCAACAGCTCTCCCTCCCCAGCAGCAGAAGCACTTTGAGCTGAGCAGCTCAAAAGAGAGGATGTGGAAGCAGAACTTAAGTCCTTCCCTTATTTACCTCACTGCATTCTCACACTGGAGAAGAGTTCATCAGTGACTGTCAGAAGTTTAGGAGTAACCCAAACACTCAGGGCTGTTTTCAGGAGCAGGAGAACCAAATGAGCAGAGCCACAGTTCTGGAGGAGCCGAGCCCCAGGGACAGACAGATGTGACAGCGATGCCAAAACGTGGGCTCAGCACCCTGCAAAACACCCCCGAGGCCACCGTGTGCAGCTCAGTGCTAGGATGGAGAAACAGACCCAGGAGCCAGGTACCCTCTCCCAGGACAAGATCAGAGACTCTTCCTCACTGAAGAGCTGGAAGTGCTCGACCTGCTGAGGCTTCCCTGGCGTGCAGCGCTGCGGTTGGGCAGCAACACTTCCACCTCCTCCTCCTCCCCTCAGGCAGCATTACCTTTTTTTCCAACAGTTGGGCAATTGTCTGAATAAGTCTAAGAGAGGAAAAACACATTCTTCTGAAACAGCATCACTGCCAGGCACAGGACTGCAAGATCATCCAACCTTACTGCTGACCTCGTGCTTAAAAAGCACCTTGAAAATAAAATATAGCCATTATTTCAGGAAATATTAAAAGCACAAAGAAAAGCAGTCCCTTCTTTCTACAAAGCACAAAATGTACCTTTGGATTTCTAACTCTTCTTTTTCAATGTTTTGCGGGTTTTTTTTTCCCTGTGCTTCTCTCCCACGTGGAAGGGATGAAGAAATATTGGGGAGGGTGGTGGTTCAGGACAGTTTAAGTGTGTATGAACCGGCTGTTCACTCTCAGCACAGCACTTGTGCTCCAGAGGGATCACCCCAAGTCCATGACACCGCTCCTTCCTCCAGCAGACCTTCATGAATTCCAGCTGGAGACTCCTTTTTCTTCCCCCAGGGCCAAAGGGAAACTCACTGATATTTTTCATGTTTAGGATGTAGGGAAGGACACACAGGAACACTGAAACATACTGAATTGCTGAATTTCTCTTCCCCCTACTCCTCCCCCTTTTTTTCCAGAAGAAGGGAGTCTTCCAATCCCCTAAAAGACAGACCAAAAGAGCAGAGTGCATGGGAATAGCACCAAGTCCATGGACTCCTCTGAGCCCCTCTGAGCACCACACAGGAGTCACCACACGCTCACAGCAGCCAACACCAGCTCAACTCCCAACCTCTCAGCTGGTATTAAAACCATTTTTGATTTGGGGGAACAAGAGGAAGAGCATCCTCTGCAGGAACACAAAACCCAGTGGCCTGCAGCACTGGGGACAGTGTTGGCTGTATCAGCAGCTCATCAGTTTGCAGCTTTGGGCAGAAAAAGCTGCTGCCAGCAATGACACATTTTACCCAAGATCTCCTGAGCAAAGCGAAATTTGGAGAATTCAGTGTTTATCACCATTGCTTTGATCCAAAAACACCAGAGGATGTGATGGGAGCTTCAGTGGAGCAGCCATGGACAGCCCAAGTTACCAAGGACACTTGGGCAGGACCAGAGCTGTGTCTGTGGCTGATTTTCACACAATAACTGTTAGTGAGAACTTTTGGAGAGCTTCCCTCCTTTCAAAAACCAAACTTCTCACTGAAGCCAGCAGTGCCAGTCAGTTTATGAAATGTTTTTATCCCAAACTGAAGGATGGGGGTTTGGCTCTGTTTGTGTTTGGCAATGTCTGTACATTTGGATGATTTAGGCAGACAAGATCTGCTGCCTTTCATGCCCAGCTGCTCTATTTAATCCCTGTTAAAACTGGTTTTCCCCTTCCAATTTCTTTAAACACTACTGGGAGGCTTGTTTAAAATACATCCCTTATAAAGGCTGCTGGCAACTCTGAAATGAGAGTTTTCCTTAATCTTCCTGCTAACTTCAGGGGATAAACTGTTCAGCTGTCACCATGTCACAGTGTGGGTGATGTTAACGAGCTGGAGGAGAAGCCAGGCCACAGAAATCCCGAGGTCCCACTCTACTTCCCTCTGCCCTCACTCAAACAAGGTCTCTCGAGGAGCTCTGACCAGCAAACATTGATTGAGATCTACTAATTAAGGTCCTCTTCCCCAGGAGCATGATGGTACCAAGTGGCCACCAGGACTTGGACACCAGGAAAAAATTCCTGGGCATTTTGTGCCCAGGATCTGCCTTCCTGGAGAGATGATCTCTGTAGGTGTCTGACAGGGTCAGCCCCATATCTGCACTTGCAGACAGGAATGTTACTCCTCCTTCAAATCAGCTGCATATCAAACACATACAGATTATGATAAAAAATAAATCTATAACCAGCTTTAATAAATATCAAACAGGAAAAACTCCACACAGAACAGAAATTATATTAATTTGGCTTGGTATCCTGTACGAGTTGAAAGCCTGAAGCAGAGCAAGCCTGGCACGTGCTCTCCTTTAAAAGATTCTCCAGCCCCTGTCTAAATGGGTTTTTCCTCCATTATTCACGGAAATCTGAAAGTTTCTCTTTCAGTAGGGACTGAAGAACAATTTTTACCATCAGAATAAAACCATGTAGAGACACAGCTGTTCAGGGTAGTTTGCCATCACACTTGCATTGTGAATACTCAACAGAAAGCAGAGTGAGAAGTCTGCCTTATGCTTACAACAAAGCTCTATGATTCCTTTTAAATCAGCTGAGATTGTTGTATTTTTGATTTATGTTTGCTTCTGAGGGATGCAACCTTCCCTCACTCAATAAAACCTCCTGCCATTCCCTTCCAACGGGAATTCCAGCTGGACAGAGCTGGATGGGAAGCACAGGGCAGATCTGGGGGTTATTCCACTTCAGAGAGTTCCCTTATGGCAGGAAGTGAAACAGAAACCTCTCCAACATCTCCCTGCACGTGGGGGACAGCTCACAGGTGTTCAGTCCTGCACAGTGACATGGGGCAGTGCAGAGCTGGGTTAGAGCCCTGCTGTCCTCTCCCCAGCACCTGCCCCAGAGATAAAATCAGTTTCCAGTGCTTGGAGCTTTAGCAGCAGCACCAACCACTGAGGGTGAAGGCTGGCCCTGGAACAGAAGGGAGGAATACACTGATTTTACACTCAAACTCTCAGCCCTTCCCTCTCAAAAGTCCTGTGGTCTCCAGCTATGAAAGTCATTTTCCTTTCATTGAAAACACACTACCCACATTAGCCATCAGCAAAACTATTGCAGTTCCCATTGAAACAAAGCATCAAATGGAGCTTTTCCCTAACAAGTGAAGTCACAGCTTAACCAGTGGAAAGAACCACACTGCAGCTCTCAAATTTAAGTCTGAGCAGCCCTGAAATGACCTGTGATTAGTGACATGGAACAGCTGGAAAACCCAACACTGACCCCAACTGCCATACAGATGCACCAGTACCAGAAAATCATCATCCAGCCCCAAAACTCAGAACTTTGATCATTTAGCACACGAATGTGTGCCATGCTGGAGTCTTCTCTATCCCCAGGCTGGTGCTCTGAGGCAGCTTGGACCTAATAGTAATTTCCAAGTCAAAATACATTTTTATAATGAGTACATATGAGGCAGCCCATGTCCTAAGCTCAAGCAGAAGGAAGCTTTCCTCCCAGCTTATCTGATTTTCTATTCATTGCAAATATCATGTTTTGGAAGGCCACTTCAGAGTTCAATTCACACAGCTAATTTTCCTTGGCAAGACCCCACGTTATCTGCAAACACTGGCTGAGAACCCAAGTGCAGCAATGTGATACCCACACCCCGTTGCACAGCAACTGGGTAAGAGAGATGTGGGAAACCTTGGTATTCCAAAATAAGGGCAGGTGGCAGAGTTATTAACATCAGATTCCAGGGGGAGGCAGGAGTTTGAGAAGCAAGGAACACCAAAATTAAGAGATGCCCTCCCAGCCCCCAGCCTGCCTGGGGCACTTTCCTGCCTGGAATGATCCCTCCCTGTCCCACACTGACTGTCCCAGTGGGCACCTCCTGCTTTCCCTGTCCCTGCCTCCAAACCCAGGAACAAGGAAAGGTCCTGCTCACCCCTGCAAGCCCAAGCACAGCTTGATCAGGGGAATATCATCTGGAGAAAATGAAGCAGACAAGGGAACGTGTCTCTGCTGGAGCATGCCCCAGGAGATTTCCAAGCTCAGCCAAGTCCTGATGGATTTTTCCTCAAGCCAAGGACCATCCCACATCAGTCCCCTCCACCACTACCTGTCTATGCTATAGCAGAGATAACAGACCTCTGCAATATGATTAAAATCATTAAATGAGTTTTAACACTGTAAAATTAACAATTTCTAAGCTTCTTGCCCAAATCACCGTGTTTCCCATTCTAATTCCCTCACACAAAATGACAAGCATGACAAAGCCCATGACAATCAACCAGTAAGAACTAAAAATCTTCCCTCTATACCCAGAAGTGCTTCTTTGCTCCACAAAGAAGGAGAAGCTGGATCCTGCTTCCTCTTCCCAGTGCTGCTGCAGGGCACCACAAGCCTAGTGCTGGCAGAGATCTGGGGCTTTGTCACTGGGACTGGGCTGTCTCATGGTGGTGCCCTCTCTAGATCCTATAAACACAAAGCTCAGGGTTATCCAGAACAAACATCTGGGCAGTTAATACCAAATGTTAGCTTATTTTTTACGTATGATTTGCCCAAACCAGACCTAAAGCAACCTTCTGAAATCCTGGCAGGACTGGAAACCAATATTCCTTTCAGCATTCCTCACACCAGGAGGAGCAGTGCAGCAGTGGGGAACCCTGGGGTCCCTGGTGCCCAGCCCAGGGTGTCCTGCTCCAAACTGGGAACTGTGGCCTCAGTGTCTCAGAGCCAAACCCATCCCTTTTTATCACAAAGGTATCGCTTGAATTCCTACCCCAAGCTTGGAAAAAGGCTGTCAGGCCCAGATGTTTCACACTAAAGACTGGCCCCAAACCAGCATTTTTCAACAAACTTAGTCCTGTAAGAGAATTTCCAACAAAACTCTGAGATCAAACACCCCTGGAGCTGTTTCAGCACAATGATCCATGCAGCCAAAAGCCAGATTTGATTGTGCCCCTGCACTTTGATGCCAGACACTTCATGTTAGGGACCTCACGTACCTTGTGTGATTTATTCCCTTCATGCTGAAGTGTTCCTTGTAAAACTATTGGGAGAAAGTTAAGTGGAATTTTGTCTGCTTCCACATCCAAGACTTGTACTACTGTTGTGCTGGAGGATTATTCCAGTTATTGATGTCTGGAAATAGCAGTTCACTGGGAACAACAAGTACATCCCATTCCCTCCCAGAGCTCCCTGGGATCATAGGAAAGGACTGGAGTCAGGCAGCAAGGCAGAGTATTTTTCACAACACATGGCATAAACAGGATAATACCCACATCAACTTGGTTTGGGATGCAGAGGAATGAAACACATTTAATACATCAGCAATTCAGACAAAAAGGTTACAGTCAAGCCTGCAAGGAAATTACTTTAATTTATAGTAATGGTTATAACATAATGATTTTATCAGTTTACAAGTGATATCAGGATGCTCTAAGGTATCACCATTTTAAAAGAATGCCATGTTCATGTCACATTAATTATGTTTCTGACTGAAACACAGCTTTAAGGAAACAACTGCTCTCAGCTTCCCCTCTGCCTCCATCAAGCTGCCATGACCCTGGCATTAAAGGGAAAGGTGTGACACAGCACAGGCAAAAACTCCTCAGTGAAAAATCAGCTCCCACAAACACTGTGGGCACAACCTGGCACTTCAACTTTCTTTAAACTTAACACTTAAAAATTACATGGCAAATCCACCCCCAGTGCTGCACCTATGAATGGGTTCTGTTGCCTCATCCCAGCCCAACAAATTGGAATTGTGAGCTGTGCTGGCCACCAGCCCAACGTGGAACAGTTCCACACCGGGCATTCTGGGCACGGTAAGTCAGCATCTCCTGAGGACTGGGCAGAAGAGTCAGAGATTCTATATATTCTGCTCAGGAGAACAGGAGAGATGGGAGAAGAGAAGGGAGGAGGGATGAGCCGGCCACGCACTTGGAGGTAATGGGAAAAGCAGGAGAATGTGCTGGAGAGCCCTGAGCAGCCAGCTCGGGCTGAGTAAGTCCAGTTCAAAGCACTCCTCAGATTCCAGCAATACCTCACGAGCACAACGTGCCCAGAAACGTGGTTTTCTTATCCTCTCCTGCACTGTAACCGTGCAGCTTCCAGGCCTACAGGTTTTCTGGGAAATCTATTAAAAGCCCATGAAGTGCCCAGCAGCCCTGACCAAAATCACCATGACACAGGAGCATCTGGTTCCCACCAAGCATGACTCCCTTTAAAGCCTGGATTTCACCTCCTCTCCAACAATGCCTGGGCAAGCAGCTCCTCCAGGGATGTGGGACAGAGCAGCCATCTCCTCCTTCCCCCATAAAACCTCAAAAAAAACCCCGAGAAGGGGAAGGCACAGAGGAAGCACTAAAGTCAGAGTCTTTATTGTACACACTGAAGTAAAAACCATCAAGCTGTATTTCACTGCCACAAATAGCAAATATTTAAAAATAAAACATTATTTTTAGCCTAAGTGGTGCTTAAGGACTCAAGAATAAAACATTGCCCAGAGACAGGGAAATGTCATCATGAGAAAACGCTGAAGCAGCCATGTCCTGCTCAGTGAACACCAGCTCAGGGCAGAGAGAAAGCATTTCAGAGCCTGTCTCAAACCTTAAAATCTTCCCCGATTCAGCCCAAAAACAGAGGAGAATGAGTCAGGTAGAACATCTTGGTGTATCTACAAGGGTAAAATAAATAAAATTATACCAAAACTTGCATAACATTTTTCTCTAGCAAAGGCTGTTCTGTACAGGGGAAGTTATCCCCTGCCTTTCTTTGCCACAAGCAGCGACTGTAAGGTCAGGATACAGAATTCCAGCTGCTCCCAGACAGGTAGGGATTTACCAAAAAGGGGCTGTAAAGGAGAACAGACTGGGTTTGTCCCTTCCTGCTCCTTTACAACACATGACAGACATCCTAAGAAAGCAGGAAAGTAGGTTGGGAAAATAAATCCCCTCTCCACAGTCTCAATTTGAGATTTTCTTGAATAGAGGAAAAGCTAAATTAACATGGAAAAAAAATCATCAGCGTTTTGAAATATCTACAATTACAGTTAGGTTTTGTTTTCTTTTTAAACAGTTTAAATCAAACGCCTGAAGAAGCAGATGGGAAACTCTCATGCGCTAAAAGTTGAGGCTTCTACCAGAGCTCTCCATTAGGAAATTAAAGACAAGACTTAACAAAGAAGATGTTTAAGATCAAAATTCTTATCAAAAAAAATCCTGAAGGGCTTAAAAAAGTTGGAAACTCATTTCCCCAGCAGTTCTGGTCCCTGTGCAGACAGATGGAGGGAGACAGCTTCCCCCTCCCCAGCACAGGGTGGGTGAGGTAGGGATTGACTAACTGTGGAAAAATCCACATAATTGAGAAGACAAATGTTGAACAGTTATTTTACGGCTTGAACTATTCAAGGAAAAAGGCTGCCCGTGCCAAGGGGCCAGCCAGACTCATTGTGTGTGTGAGCAACCCTGGGCAGCGGCGGCGCTTTCAGCCCCGCCAGGTGCGGCTCTGCCCTCTGCTCCTCCCGGGGCTCTGCCCTCCCGGGGCTCTGCCCGGGGCTCTGCCCGGGGCTCTGCCCGGGGCTCTGCCCGCCCGGGGCTCTGCCCTCTGCTCCTCCCGGGGCTCTGCCCCCCGCTCCTCCCGGGGCTCTGCCCTGGGCTCTGCCCGCCCGGGGCTCTGCCCGCCCCGGGCTCTGCCCACAGCCCCCAGAGGAGCAGCAGCCTCTCCAGGGCCACAGAGAGCCGCAAACTGCACACACGGGCTCGGGAGCGCGACCCCCTGCTGAGGCCGTTTGCTGCTCCCCATGAGATGCCCTGTTTTCAGTCGCTTCAAATGATGAAAAGCTGCAACAACTCAGACTGGAGATTCCCAGCTTGGAGCCTGCTTCCAGATGAATTTTCAGAAATAAAATAAGGTTTCAGTCAAAATATCTGAGCCCTTTCAGAGCAATGCTGTTTCTTCCGTGTTAAGACTCTGCAGTGGCCTCAGGAGCTGCAGTACCCCAATGTTTTCAGTGACACATCCAAAAGATAAAGGGAGATGGAAAAGGACTCAGGAGGGGAACTGGGTGAACACGAATGCTGGAATACGGATGGGTGGTTTCAAAAGTGAGGATTAGACACATTCAGAAGAGGCGATTAAAGATCAAATCAATAAAAGCAGCAGAATGAGAAGCCTGAAGGAAGCTGAATTATAGAAGAGAAAAGAAAGAGTGAGCTAGGGAAGGCCCCAACAGAAAACAGGAACTTGTCTAGCCCAGCTCTTGCTCTAACTCAGCTGAAGCTGTCTGGAATGACACATGCTCCTAAAGGTGTCCAACAACAAGGGCTTCCCACAGGCTGGGTAGGATTTTTTGCATCTTCTGACCTTGACTCAACTCTGTCACCAAAAGCCTTCCTCCTCTCTTTGAAGCAGCTTTGCTTCATTCTTCAAGAGCACTGTGTTCCCATCTCACCTTCTGTCCTTCACTCGGCTACCCCAGCAGGTGCCCTTGCCTGGGGGGTCCCACCTCAGAGCTGCACATCAGGCTCTGTGCCCTGCCCATCTCCAGGCAGACCACCCCACTTAACTAATTAATTATTCCAGCCATGAACAGCCAATCCCTAGGAACATTTATCCAATCTCTGACACTCCTAGGGAAGAGAAATCATTTGTGCCCATGCTGCCACAGACTTACAAGGATGTCTCATGCATCAGCACCAAAGCTGTCCTGAAGTTCAAATGACACCTAATTCTTTTCAAAAGGCTCTTGCACAGAAAAACAGCAAATTCATTTGACTCTTACAAGGACAGAGCTGTCATCTCCCCAGTGCTTACAAGGAGTTTGTTCTGCTGTCCCAGCGTGACTGCTGGAAACCCATCTCAGCAGGGCCTGACACCTGAGAGACAGCAGGAGGATGGAAACCCATCCCAGCAGAGCCTGACGGGCAGCAGGAGGATGGAAACCCATCCCAGCAGAGCCTGACGGGCAGCAGGAGGATGGAAACCCATCCCAGCAGAGCCTGACGGGCAGCAGGAGGATGGAACCCATCCCAGCAGAGCCTGACGAGCAGCAGGAGGATGGAAACCATCCCAGCAGAGCCTGACGGGCAGCAGGAGGATGGAAACCCATCCCAGCAGAGCCTGACAGGCAGCAGGAGGATGGAAACCCATCCCAGCAGAGCCTGACGGGCAGCAGGAGGATGATGGCTCTTTGTTCCTCCCCGTGCTGTCAGCAGCCCTCTCACAAGCCATGGGCAGGCCACCTCACACCTCCTTCCTGCTGCTCCAATCATCCAACACTGCTGAAATTACCCTGAGCCTGAGCTCCAGAGCTCCCTGTGCAGGTTCCCATCTGGCTGCTGATCCAGGCTCGGAGACAGATCCATTTTACAGTGGCTGCTCTGCTTTTTCCACATTCATTTTAAGAATACCAGGAAATTTCACAGATAAATAAACACTGGAAATACTGAAGCAGCAAAGTCTTGTACTTAAAGGGTTGGGAAACACAAGAAATACTTTTTTGTGTAGATACCTTTCTCAAAGCAATGCAAATTCAGCGTAACCTTGGTTTCCATCACGCAGCAGGCAGCACAGGCAGAGTTACTTCCTTGACAGATACCAAATAATTTGTTTTATCCTCATCACCTAGCACAAGACTGCATTCCTCATGGACTGCATACAACTCCAACTCTGCTCTGAAGAGTTAAAGCTCCCTCACAGACCTTCTCACAATGGTCCTCCTGACAGCAGGTCTGAGTGTATTTTGATTTTGACAGCTTCCTTGGGAGATGAAACACTATTATTCCAACTCAGACGGAAAATAGGAAAACTGATAGTTAAGGTTTACTTTGGATTTTCAGTAAAAGAGGGTTTGAACCTCTCTTTTTTAAAACCACATGCAAACCAAATCTTATCTACCTTTCCAAGCAATATTTAATATATTTTGATGTATTTCAGGGACATGTTTCGAGGTGGACTTGGCAGTGTCAGGTTTACAGCTGGACTTGGTGATGTTAAAGGTCTTTCACAACAAAATGATTCTATGTCCCCAATCCTTCCAGATGATCTTCAGAGGTCCCTCCCCAGCCCAAGCATTCCATGATTCACTGCCCCCAGAGCTCAGCCTGCACCAACCCCTGCCAAGTGCCAGCCAGAGCCTGGGGTGCCAGGTCAGGCACATGGAGGGAACGGCTCCTGGAAAATCCAGCTGGGGTGGGCTAACCCCCCTCACTCCCAGCTCCTGGGCAGCAGCACAGACAGCTTTATGCTCAGAGGAAACATTTATCTGCTGCTGCTGCTGCCACAAACCCTCTTACAAGCCTGGCCTCACTCTCTAAACGTTTTCCCACACCTGCAAGGAACGAGGCAGGGACCTTACAAACAGTTTTTGTCACTACACACACAGAGTTCAACCCCAGAAGAGATCGAGTCCCATGCACAAAATGAGGCAAGACCTGCAGAAAACACTGTGCAAATGTTTTAGCAAATGAGGCAAAACCTGCAGAAAACAGTGTGCAAATGTTCCCAGCTTCTCAGTGTTCATATCCAGCCTAAGTATTGCACTATTTAGAACACTCAAGACAAAAAGCAAAGTTAATTTTTCCTCTAGGAAGGGTTAAATCCACTTAAACAATGTGCAATAAAGACAGAGCAGTGCCCCAGAAACACTGAAGTGGTTTCTATTCCATACAATAAGCCCAGGAACCAAAATTAAAATCTATCTGCGTGCTCTGAGGTCACTCAGGCTAGGGATGGTTACTTTAAATCTGAATATTAAAAACATATGGTCCTCTATGGAGGTTTTTAGCAAAACTGAACCTGCTGGTGGCTCAGCCTTTCGCAGGGAACACTGAACACCTCCAGAGCCCACCAAGCAGGACTGGAGCCATCTCCAAGGGGGTCACAGCAGGCAAGGCTGGAACTCCATAGGATGAAAACAAATATTGTTTAGACAAAATGATGAACATTTTTTTTTTTAAAAAATCAATCTTTAATCATTTCTGATTTACAAACTAATCCTAACAATGATGCAATGCATCCCCAGCTCCACTGGTCTGAGGCTCATAACTCAAGCACAGCCCATACACAGTGCTAATTAGTTTGCATTACAGCAAAAATGCTCTTAATAAACAGAAACGTGAAACTGCTTTTGGATTTTGCAATAGCCACGTAAATAATCTTTAGGAGGAGCCCTTCACTGTCCATATCCTGACTGGGCTGGCTGCACCAGGAGCTTGGGGCTGAGCACTGCCCTGGGAGAGGGCAATCACATTCCTGGTGCTGCTTCCAGTAAGTCTTTGCATCACCAGGAATATTTTCACTCCCTTTACTGATGATACCAGGACAATTCTCTGGGTGTGTACAGAGCAGCAGCCAGAACAGGGTTCCAGTCAAGCATTTTGATGGCAGCATCAGGGTAACAAAAATCTCACACCAGGCTGAGATGAGTCCCCCCTGGAGGATTTTGTGCCACCCACTGTGACCAGAGGTGACACTGCAACCTTGATTTCCAAAGCTATTGTAAACAAAACATAATGCTACAATTTCTGGTCGGTTTCAGAAACTTGATTTTGACAAGAAATTGAAAATGTTACATAACCATATAATTAAAGGATTATTATGAGAAATAGTTTACTTAAAATGATCCATTCTGGTTAAGAACATCCTGACTGGGTACAGCATTCTCCTAACAAAGAAAAGGACGAAGTGTCTGATTTTGCAGCTTATCTATTTATGAACTTATTCATGTTCTGCTGTAAACTTTAGAGGAGCCAGAAGCAAAAGAACCCATCCTCAACAGAGCAAAGCAAACAGACACTGACAGGGGAAAACTGCCAAACAGGGCAAGTTTTGCAAGCTCCCAATATTTACCATCCATCCCAGAGTACTCCATTCTCATGCAAGCATGTCACAATGAGAAAACAACATCTCTATAAGGGTAAAACAAACAGCATTCACAATTTCTGAAAGCATTCTTCCACAATTATTGCACTAGATTAGATTGCCTCATCACCAGGGCCAGAGGCCATTTACACTATTTTCTTTCCTTTTTTTTTTTTATGGAACAGATGAAAGGATTACAGAAAGTTTTCTGGGGCCAAATTTGGAGCTAATGATGGGAAAATTCTTTTGCTAATCCCCACTGCTAGTAGACTCCTGAGGCTGGAAAAAAAACAATGTCTCCTGGTACCCTGCTTCTATTTTGCTCATCAGTGCAAAGGTTTGCAAAGGCCCATCAGCTTCAAGCAGAGCCATAAAATCTGCAGGACAGGGCTACAGTGAGAACCTGAGTAAAGAACCACGTGAGACTCCCATTAAAACTTGGATGCTGCACAATGAAAGCCAAGGATGGGACTTGGGCACACAGCAGACACATCCATCCCAGCTGTACCCCGGGGGGAATGGGCTTTTCCAGGACATTCTGTGCCAGGCAGGCCAGAGGGATCCCACCTGAGCAGTCCCTGCTGGCTCCAGAGGATTCTTGGAGAGATGGGTGGAAAGAAGTGGAGCTAAGCCAGGCTGGTGTCACCTGGTGTCACCACCTGTCCACGGGCACAGCTCCCACCAAACCCCAGTGATGCCCTGGAACAAAGCTCCAGCCCTGCTCCTGCTCCTGCCCCTCAGCCCAGCAGTGCAGCAGGAGCAGACCCCACCGAGGCACCTCCCTCCCAAAGGCAAAGTTTCATCATTTTGCAGTCATTTAACAAACACAAAGGAATTCGCATGTACCGGCTCTGCACCAGGAATAAACTTTGCATAATTAATCCCTCGGTCCTGGTGCATCTGCAAATGCACAGCTACACCAGCTGGCACTCAGGGGAAATGCCTCTGGCCACCTCGGAGAGCTGGGAAGTGCAAACACCTCCAGAGAGCCAGAGCTGCCTTGGAATGGAAAAAGCAGACCTGAGGAACAAGACTGGAAAATCAGTACCCAACTCCCTAAAGCCTAATTCATCAATGCACATTATCAGCTCCTTCTGAATTAAGCCAGGTTTTATTTTAACACCAGGACAAGCTATAGGCACCTCCTGAGCTGCAGAAGGTGGGAACATCCCAAGCAGGTCAGGAAAGTGGAAGTCAAGCTTCCCACAGAAAGGGACGGTTTGATGGAAAATCTGACTCGAGGAAAAAGAAATGTTGAAGCAGCACTTAATGTAGATGAACTTCCCCTGCCTCCCCACAATAGAGACGATGCCATTATCACTCAGCACTAGGAAGGAAAGGGATTCCAGGGAAGGGGAAATTACAGGGCAGTTATCCTCATCAACCTGAGCGTGCAGCAGTGACACAAGCTTGGCAGAGCGCCTGAGCAAAGTCTGCTCATGGTTAAGCACAGGGCATGAAGTAAGATGTGCACAGGGAAAACAGCCCCTGGAAAATATTGCTAAGGACTTCAGCTTTTCCAGGGTGCCAGTGGCAACAAAATGTCTGACCTTATCCCCCCCCATATCCGCCAAAAAAAGCCCAAAAAAAAAAAAGAGATTGCACAAAGTCAACAGAAACCTGGGAGTTCCACTTGCCTGGCAGGTATGAAGCCAAGTGCTGAGTGATCTGCCCCCACATCTGTAAAGTCAGGCTATTCCCCAACTCTTTTGGACAGCTTCAGCATCTCCTGATGACACTTCCTACACGGCTGGCAGGTCTGCCACTCACGGCTGTGGGACACAGTGAGCAGAGCTCAGGCTCTGAGCAGTCTCCTCAGGATCAGCACACACAGTCCTCACCACTTCCTACTCCAAGCACTCAGGAAAGTTTCTCTCTTTTGAGAAAGAGTTGCCTGTAGCTCAAGGTAGAGCTCCCATGAAAACACAGGAGTTTTGCTCAAGGCTTTGTAACTGTCTTTGTAAGACAAACAACACCAACACTATTTGCATTATTTGTAAAAAGGAGGGTTAAATATATTCCATTTCACAGATATTTTGAGGTCTTACTGCTAGAAGAAGTCTGGCAAAAATGCAATGGCACCAAACACAGAACCTTCAGGTTCCCAAAAACATAAGAATTTGGGGAACCATCCCCAATCCCCAACAGAAAAATGGGACACAGTTTGTGTATTTTCCTGAGCAGAAACCAAAGATTCACAGAGAGTCCATAAACATGCTCATGCTTCCCACCTGTTTCCTATTTAGAGCAAAAAGAAAAAGCAATTAATATGACTTTTTAAGCAATGATTAATAAAGAAACCTATGAGACAAGACTCCTAATTGAAAATGTCTTTCCTCACATGAGGCAGAGGATCAAAATATGACAAGAGCACTAAGCATAGTCTCTCCCAGCTGCACAAACCCTTCCTTAACAACCTTAAGATTAATAAACAAATACATGTTCTAGGCATTTCTTATCCCTCCTGGATTTAGCTGTGGCAAACAGGAGAAATCCATCCTCCGGCTTCACTCTGCCTCAGAACAGAGCTTCCCTGCAGCACCTCATGGCATGATGTGAATTTGGGAACCCCTAGCTCTGAGGAAACTCACAGAAAGATACAAAGGGAACATGCCATCCCAGGAAGAAACAGGTTTCAGGATTAGATTTCAGGGCTATCATTCATCAGCCAGGAAAAGGACACTGCCCTGCTCAGTGGTGAAGCACAAGCCGAGGATGAAGCACAGGGGTGCAGCCTTTGTGAGAGGGAGAAGCTGGCAGGGCCCCACGGCTCTCACTGGACTATTCCACACTGAAGGAATGGAAAAGTCAGGAGCACTGGAGGATCTGCTTTCCCAGGCCAGCTCATGTCATGTGCACGATGAAGTGAGTAACAAAGCAGATTTACCAGGAGAGCAATTCCACCTTGGCCACTGGCTCCTCTGAAAGGAACTAGGTGCTCTCTTGGTTCAATATTACACTCAATTTGATCTACATTCACTGCCATGAGCCCTCCCAAACCCAATCCTTTGGGGCAAATAATGCAGTGCTTCTCCTTTAACCGTTGGCTCGAGACTTTTTCATTCAGTTAATCAGGAAAGACACAGAATGAGAATGCTCAAGTGAAGCCCTGCAACACATAAAAACTGTCACAAAACAGAAAAACGCAGAAGATGGAGTGCAAAATTAATTCTGTGCTTTGGAGCAGTAATCACCAATCCCTTTGTTCACAAGTCAGGATTGGGGAAACACGGGACACAGCCCACAGGGAATGGAGTGAGGCACAATAAAATCAGGTGATGAATGGGCAGAATCTGCAGTGGTTTGAACATAAACCTTTAGTGTCAGCTGCTTGCTCTGTGGGCAGAAGGAGCAGTTGTGTGAGGAGAGAAAAAAAACAAATCCCAGTCTTACATAAAAGTGAGGCAAAATCTTGTCCTTACCGTTCTGCTCATCCAGCTCATTCCCAATTTCCTGCCCCATTTGTTTTTGCCGGGATATGATTGAAGAAAGAGCATCGAGTCCAGCATCTTGTTCTGCACCAGGAAAATATATTAAATTACTTTAAAAACTTGCTGAAATGTCAGGCTACATAAAATAGGTAGAAGTGAAGAAAAAAAAATCTACTCTGTGCTTAAAGGGCTAAAATGTATTAAGAAAAACACATGAATATGAAAATTAATCCTTATGGCAACAGTACTCTTGAAATAATGTGAATGATGGGTAAATAATTTCTCTGCTCTGACTGGGACATTTTGCTGAAGATCCAAAGGAAAAAAAAATCCAAGAATTTAACATTCAGCTCTTACTCAATCATAAATGCAGGGGACTTTCTGGCACACACAGCAAGCTCCTGATTAGCCTTTTTAAATTTTCCAAGCAACTTTTAACATGAATAAAAGAAAACAGGTGATGCAAACACTAAAGAACTCAAAGAGATTTTTAAAGCTGCATGAGGACACAGAGGGTGGGGAAGAGCTGAGGGAGGGGGGCTGAGGCAGTGAAAGTGTGATGTGCTCCCAGAGCTCTGCAGAACTCCTGTGTGAAGAGTCACACCCTCTGTGCCCTGCAGGCACCAGGGAGCCCCTCAGCCAAAATCTGCAGCTCTGCCTGCCCAGGAGAGAGGAGCTGCAAGAGGATCACTGCCCAGGGCTCAGCAGTGATGCCCAGATGGGGTGGCCAGCACACTCTTCATTTCAACAGCCCTCCAACACCTCATTCAGCCTAAATTTAATTACCTATAATGTAATTAAAAACGCAGCTGAGGTTTCTCCTGGACCATCCAGACAGATTCTCCTGAGCTGCACACAAGTGTTCCCATGCAGAGTGGAGCAGGCCTTATCTGGAGACTGATTTCAGTCCATCACTGCCAATGCACTGATTGCCTGGGAATGACCTCATTAACCACCTGACCTCCCCAGGCTGAGGTTTCCCAACACTTCCAAAGTCAGAGATTCCTTATGGGTGTGGAGGGCCAAAATCTTAAGACCCTTTTTGGATGAGTTAATTCTTACCTCCTTCCAATTCAACAAGACATTTAGTGCACCCCTACAGCCAGTGCAGTTATGTGCACACCAAAACTATGAATATAGGCAAAATCAGGACTTCAAAATTTAATTTAAGACGTTGCTTCCAGTTAAGAGCATTGCAAGCACAACGCTGCTCCTGCAAATACAGAAAGCAGCTGCCTGGAGCCGCTGCATGTGACATCTATAAATAATAAAACTTCAGCACAGGTTGGTGTATTGAGGTTCAAATAAAGGCTCCTCTCAGAGTCCCAGAGATGCCCAAAACAACTAGAAAGGCTCTTATACCTTCAATGATCCTTCTCTGCTGCTGCCTGAGCTCATCAAAGCCAAGTCCTCTGGTCTCCTCTGATTCTTCCAAGAGCCAGGGGTTGGTGACACCTCGTTTGGCCCCTCCTGCCATGAGGCTGGATCTGAAAAAAGTTCCAGTGAGTGATTTCCAACCCCAACCCCCCTGGCTGTGTGCTCTCCCCCTGGCACACAGCAGCACACAGGGCTGAGCACTCAATGGGGCTCTGTGCAATCCCAGCAGGAATCAGCCAGAAGCAATCCCCATTAACAAATCCACCTCATAGGCTGAAGTGGTAAGGAAGGAGAGAATTCGTTTTACAGGGACAAACAGATTGTATAATACATCCACAGACTGTATAATATATCCATATAAAATGTTGTTTGTGTGCAGAACACACAACATTCCTAGGAGGAATACACATTATTCCTGTACTTGCTATGTGATCAAAGCACAAATTTATAAAAACACTGCTACAGCTTCAAACAGTAAAAAGACCCACTTATTAATAGAGCTGAAAATCAGCTGAGACTTTTAATTCCCTGCAATCCTGACCAAACCTAACCAGGAACATTCCTGAATTTCAAGAACTGTAGATGGACACAGCTCCCTTCTTGCATTTCCGACTCTGGCATCAACCTGAACGAGAAGCCAGGAACACACGCTCTTAAATGAAAGAGTAATTAAGTAATGAGTTTTCTTTTCAAAGAATTATGACTTGAGATTGTTCACATTACAGACACTTCCCTGGTGACCACAGAAAACAAGTTTTTCATGTCCAGGGCACATAAATCCAAGCAGTAAAATGAAACCCCACTTAAGTATTTCCTCAGTACCAGATTTCTGGTTTCTGCCTTTCAGCTCTTCACTGGTTGCTCCTACAAGACAAAGCTCACGACAGACTGAGAGTCCCCTGGACACAGAACTGCAACTCATGTTTGGGGGCAGGCATGGTAAGGTTGCTTCCCCCACAGATGTTCACAAGTTGGAGCTTTTGCTTTCTGCTTTCCTTTCTTTAAACTCTGCATGTCATTCCCAATTTAACTTTTCCCTGCTCTTTCCCAAAGCGCTTCCACAAACAACCCAAGAACAGAGAGGGTTTTCAGGATCTCTCAAATTCTCAATGATTTTAGTTACACCAAGACCTAAATTTAAATGTTGCAGTTGTTTTGGTGTTTTTAATTGAGTTTTTCTCCAGGAGGTGCTCTGATGCTGCCCAGCACCCACATCTGCTGGACATGCCTCTGTGGCCAAAGCCCCGGGGCAGGAGGTGGCTGTGCACAGGGACAGCGGGGCCAGGAGGGGTCAGGGCCCTGCTGGCACTGAAGGGTGTCCGAGCACAGCCCAGAGCTCGGCCGGAGCTCCTGGAGGAATCCTGGGGAGCTGGGGACATCTCCTGGCCGTGGGATGGAGCAGCACTGCTGGAAAATCCCAACGCAGAGCTCTTCATCTCCTCTCCCTGACACTGCAACGTGGCCACTGCACTCCAGCTCAAGGTGAAGTCAGAATGAAAAATAAAAAAAAAAAACAACCAAACAGTTTTTTGATAAAAGTGGCTAAAAAGAACTTTTTATAAATCTCAAGATCTCCCCTAACCACCATGCAGAACACCAAAGCAGAGCCAGCCCTGCTGTGCCACAACCAGCTGGGTGTAAAGGGCAACCCCAGAGAGAAGCTGGGGTTCTTCTGCATTCCAGTCCTGCACAGAATTAAATTTCCACGTATTTATTGAGGCTGGCAATCAGGCTTGATTAGACAAACTTACACACACCTGAAATGCAGCTTTACACATTACCCAGCTTTCCTCCTTGCTTTGAGGGATTAAACATGCTCTTTTATCTCCCAGTCTCACAACTGGCACCAGGTTTGTGAACATGACAGAAGCATTACACTGCTCAAGATGGAAACATCGCTGCAGCTCACCCAATTCAGTTCAATTAGAAGGACACAAAATCCAGGGTAACAACATCTGACAAAGTTGTTTAACTAAAGCAAAGGGAACATAAAGCTCTCTGCTTGCTAAAAAGAACACAACTATTTCTGCCTGTTAAGAAACAGCCAAGGCAAGCAAATTTGAAATAATTTGCAGCTCTGTCTCTCTCCCTCCCACCAGTGCTCTGCCCTATTCTTCTAGGTTGGGTCATGACAAGTGGTCTGCTCGTTACAATAATCTTTGTGACATGTTTGGTAACTACCTTCCCACACAACACAGCAGAACTTCCTCCTGCCTCTGATCCTGACCTGCTTCGCCTCGCTGGTGTGAAGATTAAAGCTTATCCAATTAGCCACCCACTGCCTCCGCCAAGTTAATCACACAAATCTGGGGAGCCTCACAGAGCACTGGAGTGTGGGGATGGCTTTTGATTATGGGAGCAGATTTAACTAATTACAAGGCTCAGCAATGCTCCTGAGTATAAAAGGTGATGGGGTTTAAAATCAGGGAGCTCTGTCACTGCCTAACAAGGGAGGGCTTGTCTTATTGTTTCACTGATAATGCTTAGAACACCTCCCAAGTAACTTAGATTACTCAACCAGCACTTACTTTAGGCCAAGGCCACACATCGAGGCTTAGGGCTTTACAAGATTGATCAGCAAGACTGAGTCTTAAACAAAACCTGGGTCATATGACAAGTGAGTGGATGATCACTTGAACATTCCCTGAACTACAGAGGGGCTCTTTGAAGCACCCAGGGCACCCCAGCCTGGTTTCACAGGTCACCCTCCACAGGGGTGCTGCAAGACAGGGGCATTCTCTCATTTACAGTGCTCACTCTGTACTTTTAGGAAGCTCCAAGCTAATAAATAAAACAAATATAATTTTAACATACAAAATAGAAACACTCTATCTCTCCAAAAACCCATGAGAAGCCACAATGAGCACAGGCACTTCCAAATCCCCTGCAGGTACCATCCCAGGTAGAGACTTCCCCACAAGAACGTCTCCTGATGGGAAGCCTGCAGCATTCCCTGCAGCTGGCAGAGGACTTCCAGCCCCACCAGCACAAGAACTGCTGTTCCCATGTTCCAGGAAATTCCATGTTGCTCTTGACATCATTTCCCTCTGGCTGGGTTCACTGGTCCCACTGCTTCAAGGAATGGGAGCTGCACATGCTGGCTGAGAGGATGCTGGACAATCCTGAGCACGCTGGCTCGTGACCACACAGCCAAAGGCACATTAATGCTGGAAAGCCCCAGCCCACCCCTAGATCTGATCCCGGGACTCAGCTGCTCTCCTGGATGGACAATTCCCTCTTTTCCCACCCTTCCCATCCACCTCCCAGAACTGAGGCCAACTCCATCCCAGCTCAGGATGCTCCAGCTGCAGCCAGGAGGCTCCAGCAGGAACTGGGAGGGAGGAAGGACACCAGGAAGTCCCAGAAGGACTTTCAGAGGCACCTAAACAACACTTGTTGATCTTATTTCCTAAAGAGCACTTGCCCTCCACAAACAACAGCCAGATTCCCAGCAGCTGAAGCCAGGCACTCATGGATTGAAGCCTGTTTGGCATTAGGAAAATTCCTGTTTGGATCAAGGCTGAAATACCTTCCATCTACCAGGAAAGTGTTCAACCAGGAAAAATGGTGACCCACACTGAAGAGAAAAAAGAATATGGGCTCTTCTAAAATGTACCCAGGGTGGCTCTTACTGAAGGTACTTTGTGTCCCACAGATACCAGAAGTTGTCTCTATTTTTGAGGAATTCCAAGAGACATCAAGGAAGGCCAGTTAATTTATTGATTCTCTGGTGACTGACATGGACTTCTCCAGCCTCAGACAGGAGCAGGAATATTCCCATTCCTCTGTCTCCAGAAATGTTTAAATACTCTAAAAGTTTGACATGTGACATCCAGAAAGTCAAGATTCCAGGTTGCTTTGCCCACCCCTGCCTTTGGAATGGAGTGAAACCCTGGGAATTCTGCCCCATTGAACCCCCAGTTCTAACAACCTGCACAGACCTCTCCCAAGGAGAAAAGGGGGCAGAAGATACTGAAATTGTAATTAAAAACCAATTTAAGGCAATGTAACTGGCCCTGCTCGAGGGGAGGCACACAAACAGCACAACCTTTCCCTGGAAATTCCAGTGGCACTTTAATTAAGGCCGGAAGGGGCAGGAATGCTGTCCCCAGCCATGGAGCGTCCCAAGCACAGTTGTCACTTGGGATCAACCCTGAGAGCATTAAAGCACAGCCCTGCACCCCAGAAACAGCTTCAGAGCAGCTTTCAAAGGATGTGAAACTCACTGAGTGGTGACCAAACATAAACCAGCTTAATTCCAGGGAAAACCTCCCAGGCCCAGGCCCTGGGACAATAAATATGTGATCAGTGGTGCAGGAAGGTTAATGAAAGGAAGGGCTGCTGGCAAGAACAGGGCCTGGGCACCGTGGGCTGTCACATCAGGGCTGGATTAGATATGGGAAAGCAGCACAAGCCAGGCAAGCGTCACTGCTCAGCTTCATCAAACTGCAGGTGCTGATTTTTCTAATGCAGGGAAAAGCTGAGTGTCAGCTCCAGGCACATTCCAGGGGGGGCTCTGCCACCTCCAGAATCCCAGCGCTGGGCCAGGACTCTGCAAGGATTCCAGAGGGACCCCGAGCTGGGAACGGCAGCTGAGCCCCACACACCCTGGGGGCTCCTGCCAGGCTCCTGCCAGGATCCTTCCACACTGCCTGCAAGCTCCTTCCAAGATGCCTCCAAAGTCCTCCAAACTCCTTCTAAGATCCCTCCAAATTCCTTCTAAGATCCCTCCAAGAATCCCTCCAAGCTCCTTCCAAGCCCCTTCCCTACAGACCCACACACAGCCCAGGCTTGGGCAAGAGAGCAAAGTTGGATTTCCTGGCACAAAATTCAGGGCCTGAGTGGTCTCTGCCTGTACCCCTGAAAACCAGACCTAAAAGGGAGACCATGGAAGGGGTGTGAATTCACCAGATGGAATATTTGGCATAGTTTTATCCATTTTTTAATAAAAGAAGTTAAAAGAGAACTATAAAACATCAAGCCTTGCAACACTAGCAAATAAATACTCACTCTGATGTTATCTTCTGCTGGAAAATACTGGACTCCCTGATTGTTTCTAATAGGGCTTGAAATTATCAAGGGATTTTGATATTTTCCTCCTGTTTGCCTCAACACCTTCTGGCTGGGGCAACCCAAGGTTGAATCCCTAAAGCAGCACCTTGCCACAGCAGGGATGGCCACAAAGGCCACAGCAGCTCAGGGACTGCCCAGAGCAGGGGACACAAGAGCTCTCCCACATCACAGTCCCATATTTTGCCTACTCACTGTTTTACATGTTTTGGGTGATTCAGTGATAGATTTAAGAGCCAACAGAACAACAGGAGCTGCACTGAGCTCTGGAGAATCCAAACCTTGAACAATTGTTTGGGTTCAGCCCCAGTCTGGAGGTTTATCACCTGCAGCAGCTGCTGCCCTGACGTCTGGATACGTAAAGATGACAAATCACAATCACATGTTACAGAATGGGCTGGGCTGGAAGGGACCTTGAACATCAACCAGTCCCATCCCCTGCCATGGCAGAGACACCTTCCACTGTCCCAGGCTGCTCCAACCCTGTCCAGCCTGGCCTTGGGCACTGCCAGGGATCCAGGGGCAGCCACAGCTGCTCTGGGCAACAAGGGCAGCACAGATTTGCATGTAACAAACACACCAGAGAACACAAGCACTGAAGCCAGCCCCTTCACCACCTCACTGAAGGGACCCTCAGCAAACAAACACACCCAGGAATGCAGAAAACCATCAGCTGAACTCTGAGTATCACCAAAACCAGTGCCCAACAGCCACCACTCACAGAGAACTGCCAGGAATGTGCTGTCACTGACACAAACACGTCATTTCTAGCAAACCAATCTCCCTTTGCTACCTGCAGGGGTAAAGGAGCTCCCTTACCACCTCAGATGTACCCAAAGCACAGATCCCAGCTGGGATTTGAGGGGACAGTGCCATACCTGCTCATGTCTGGCTCCGGGCCTTCATTCCTGTAGGATGCCTCGAGCTGTCTGTGCCGTGTCAGGAGCTCATCCACCAAGTTCTGCCTCCTGTCTCCCTCCAGCTGCGTGCTGACAGCTCTGGGTTAAGGACCAAACTCAGAAACACCGAAAAGCTTTCATTTCATTGCATAAAATAGTACTTGTTATACATTCTTAAAATAAATCAGACTTCCTAACCATCAATTTTAACTCAAAAAAAAAAAAAAGGCTCCAAGATCTAAGAGGACTGGTCACATTTTTCTGAATGAAACCTGCTGTTGTTCTAAATGTGTTTCTGATCTTTACATATCTCAGACAAAAGCTTTCATACAATGGCCATAGAATGATCTTTATGTCACTATCTCAAAGTAGTAAGAGAACTGAAAGGACATTTACTGCCAAATTAGCATTAAGAGTAGCATTTCCTCCTCCAAAATCCAACCAAAGTCATTTTTTGTTTATTTGTTGGTCTCTAACACTGACAGTGTAGCAGTACTGCACAGGTTAAGCTCAGGGAAGGATGAGATTTCTTAAAAGAGCTCCAAATGGCACTGTCAGGGCAGGGCCAAACAGAAGAGAGCCTTTAAAATCACAGGGGTATTTCTCATCTCACTTCACTGGAGGCTCCTCACACAGACCAGGGGAGCAGCTCCCAGCCAAGTGGTCAGAAAAAAACCAAAATTTTCCTCTGAGCATCTGTTTCCACCTGCAATTCATGAGCAGAGCACCCGACAGCCACTGGTGAGCAGAGGAACAATTCACACAGTGCCTCTGAAGAGTGCCTCTGTGGCTTCCACAGGGGAACTGTGAAGGCTTTTTTAAATTAACCTTAGTGACATCCTGAAGGACTTCTAACTCTCTCCCAAGCCCTGCTGAGTGGGTTCAGCAGTGGCTGAACTGGTTTGTGTGTGGTTTCTGCCACAGCACAGCACCTGCTTGCTTAAGCACCCAGTGGGCAAGGGAGTTCCAGCCCTGGCCATCAGCACAGCACTCAGGGGCAGGGCTCAGGAGGGATTTCTGCTGTGCTAGGCTGAAATTAAACATTCCTCCCTCAAACCACACTGTTCCTGGATACCTTTAAGGAGATGGACATACCTGTGACTCCTTAACCTGACTCTTCCAGCATATCCCAGCCTATCTGTGGGGTAACACTCCTAGCAGAAAATCTGTGATTTCTTCCCAAGGCGTATTTCACAGCATTTTGATCAATCTGAAGCTGCAGGCCTGTTGTTTCTTAAGTCAGTCAGTTTCCTAAGTCAGGACACCCCAGCCCTGCCCACAGCCTGAACAAAGCTTCCTCCTTCCTTTTAGCAAGGCCTGGCCAAGAGAAAATGCCACCTGGCCAGTTTAGTGCTGGACAAGTGATCCTGCTCATACACCAGCAGTGCCTGCACAGCACAGACAGCACCAGGGCAGCTCTGAGGGGGCTCAGACATCTCGTTAAACTCCTCTCAGCCCGGGTGACTCAGAGGTGACCCGAGCCAGGCTCACTCCCAGCACCCCAGAGGCACCCAGCCCTTGCTGCGCTGCAGCTGCCACGAAAATACCAACCAGCAGCACAGAGAAAGTTCTGGTGACCAAGTCTCCTGCAAATGGAATGAGGGGAAAACCCAGAGCGTGTGGCAGAGGAATGACAGCACATTTTCCACTGTGCCCCACGGCCCAGAGGGGCAGAGGTGCTGTTCACAGATACATCTGGCGTGTGGACACCGCCCGCAGCAGCAGCTCCCTCAGCTGCTCAATCTTCTCCCTGAGGCTCTGCAGCGAGGACCTGATGGCCACGTTGACCTGGGGGAACACAGAGATGGTCACTGGCCTGCTCTGTTAGATTTGCATGACACCTCATACTGCCTCATGACAATACATTTAACTGCTACTGCACAGGTGTGAAGGGCTCCAGTGCAACCCCAGAGAGCCTGTTCAGAGCCAGAAGTCACTCCAGGCTGCTTACAAAACAATGGAATGGTTTCACAAACACAGTTCTAAGGCATTAATGCTAATGAATATGGAAAGCTGTCTTTCAAGTCTTTATGAACATACTTCTTTATATGGGCAAAACATTTCAGCACACTTGAATATTTTCCAGATAAATTTCCAGCTCTTTCCTCTGATCTTCAATAAAAACACAGCCACTAGCTTCTTTTGCCACTGGGTTTCTTTCCCAGCTGCCAGGATCAGAGAGAAGGTTGCTACAGGTTCACACATTCCCGGCACTGAAATCCTCCACACTTGAAACTTAAGATGCCAAAGAAATTCAGATTGTTCCATTTCCCTTCTCAGCACCACCCAGAACTCCCAATCCTTTCTCACCACTGACCTGCCCAAGATCCAGATGTGTCTGTTCTCAGTAAAAATGTAATTCAGTCATTCTTCCCTGCTGCAAGCAAACCCCATGCTTGCAGGAATCCTCAGGAATCCTCCTACTTTCTCCCCACTCCTTCCCAACTCAAACTCACATTATCCTCTGAGTTTTTCCTCCTCAGATGTCACTTCTTTTCGTCCCAGTTATGCAGAAAAAACCACTCTAACTGCAATTAACAATGCAAGTCATCCTAATTAAGACTTGCTGTGTCTCTTGTTTACAAGCTGTGGCTTGCAATGGGCAGCAACCCCAGCTGCTCTGTGGGGAACTGGGAACAGAGAGGAATATCTGCTCTCACTCTCAGTCCTGCTTTCTTGGAGACACAGAGGCAGCAGCAACTCTCTGTAAGAGCAGTGCTGCCAGCCCCTGCCTGGCCAACCACCCTGGGTGTGTGCACAGGGATGGAGCAGGACAGCCTCAGAAGATTAAACCTCTCTGACTCGGTGAGGTTTGCTCTCAAACACCACCAGATGCAACAGAGAGCAGATGCACCCCGGGTGAGGCAGCAAAATCCACCTCTGGACCAAAGCAGCCCAACAACAGCACGGCAGCAGATCCAAACCAGGATGGGGGATCAGCGATTTTGGGAATGCTGAAGCCTCTGTGTGGCCTCCAGCTCTGCAATCAGGTAATTAAAAGTCTTTTCATTTGTTCTCAGCTCCAGGGGGAGAATGCTGCATTTGACAGACCCAGAACAGCAACAGAGCACAAAGGTGACACGGCCAAAAAAGTCACCAAACGCAGCCACCTGGCCAAAAACTGCAGTGAGAAAACAAAATATTTTGCCTTTTTACAGAAAACTAAGAAAGAAGAAAAGTAGAAAGAAAAGAAACAAATGGAAGTTTTATGATCAGCTTAATAGAGCAGAGTTCACAGATGGTAAGTGCTGGGTTAAAATCTTTCCTCACAGTTTATTTTTCCATTTTAGATTTTATGATCTATTTTTGGCTCAGCAACAAGCAAGAAGTTTGCCAGCCATGCCAATTGCAAAGTACTATAAAAATAAAAACCTGTTTACATTTTCCCTAAAAGGCCAGGGTTGTACAAAGACATTTTCCTGCATTACAGCACTCAGGAGGCACAGGACACACGACTGCTCAGCCGTGGATTTCTCAACAGGCATTTCTGTTATGAAAACACCTCTCTGGTTGTTGGAAACTTGTTTAGAGTAGAATCAAACACAGTCAAATATTCCTCTTTACCTGTTAATGGATTAAAGGAAGCTGGAAAACACGAGGCACGGGACAAATGATTTTATGGAGCGGCCAGTCACCCGTGCGATGTTTCTATAAAACACAACCTCAGAGAGTTCCAGCCCCAGAAAGGCTCCAAACAACACCAACCCCACATTTCATTGGGGTTTGGACTCCTCAGAGGTGGCATTGATGGAACTGGAGAGCTTTGGCCTCTATAAATACAGAGCAATTGAGCAGCAATCTTTTTATTGGTCTTTTGTTGTTGAGGCGTATCTGTGCAATTCTGACACTTCACCATCCTGAAAGCAGGAATTTAATCTGTACCTCCAAACACTGCAAAGCCAGAGAAAATACTGCTCTCAAATCCCACCTATTTGGGGCTCCTGAAACCCATTCTCAACTCCTGCTGAACAGAAGCAGCCATTCAGCAGCACTGATTATTGTGCACAGCCTACACACTTTTCCTCAGAATTTCTTCCAAGGGAACATTTCAAAAATGTTCATTTCAAAAAATTTGATTTGAACACAGCTCAGCAAAGTGAGTGGCCCAGCAGATCCAGCGATCAGGCATTGCATTACAGCCCTGATATAGAGAGAGGAGACAAAGCACTGGCGCTTTAATTATGCCAATTATTAGAAATGACCAGCTCAAGGGCTTACAGCAATTTTCATCTGAACACAGCCAAGGAAGCAGGTAATGACTCTAAGCTGCTCCTGAAGGAAAGGATGAGGCTTGGAGCCCCAGGGAAAGCAGCAGCCTGAAAATCTTAACTTTATGTTATTTCTTAAACAGGAAGTGTGAAAACATGGAGAACACAACACTCCTGGGTAAGCTCCAACTGCTGCTTCTTACTCCTGTTTAACTCTGGGCTTGTACTTTGTTAGAAATGCAGCTAAAGGCTGCAAAACTCCTATTCCCTCTGACCTGCAGCCACTGCAAAAGGCAGGAACCCTAGGGGAGGGACATCTGTTCCCTGCTGACAGAGAGAGGGCACAGAGCAGCTGCTGAGCATCCCAACATCCCTGAGCCTC
>VXBQ01011408.1:73613-84046 GCA_013400175.1 Phainopepla nitens | reverse complement strand
GACACCAAGATGATCAGAGGGAGAGAGCATCTCTCTTACAAGGGAAAGGCAGAGAGAACTGTGTTTGCTCAGTCTGGAGCAGAGCAGGCAGGGTGATCTAACTGTGGCCTTCCAGTACCTGAAGGGAGCCTCCAAGGAAGAGGGACTAATTACAAGAGCATGCAGTGGTAGAACAAGGATGAATGGCCTTAAACTGAAAGAGAGTAGCTTTAAATAAGAAATAGGGAAGCAATTCTTTACTGTGAGAGTGCAACAGGTTGCCCAGAGAAGCTGATGATGTCCCATCCCTGGGACTGTTCAAGGCCAGACGGGACGGAACTCTGAGCAAGCTGGTCTAGTGGAAGGTGTCCCTCCTCACGGCAAAGGGCTTAACACTAGGTGATCTGTGAGGTCCTTTCCAACCCAGGCCACCTTATGATTTCCTTATTTATTTAAGGGAAACAGAGTGAAAGATAATATGCCTGCTACCTTTATCATTACATGGTAATGAACAACTTTTAAAAAGCAATCCGGCATGGGTTTTTTCAAATTGCATCTACTGCAGCACAACAGGTAATTCATTAAATAAAGAGTTCCGAAATCTCAGGGCTTCAAAAAACAATGCATCTGGTGCCAATTCTCTCCTGCACTTAGTGCAAGAATTCAAATGAATCCAGCTGGTTAGCACAACAGGAAGGCTAGAGAGTGCAGCCAGTGTTTTGAAGTGGGGACTCCCTATATTCATGATCAAAAAGGCTACTCTCAAGACAAGAAAGAGTCAGCATGGAAATTGATCTACTAACTAGGAACATGGCATGTTTCACTGCGTCAAAAACAACACAGCACCACCACCTCCCAAAAAATACACCTAAGTACCAGCCCTGGAAGCTCAGGTGACAGTCATAAACAAGCCTACAGTGCATATAGGAGGAAAGGCAGGATCTGATGGATTATGGTAAATTCAAATCCAAGACACTGCTTTAGTATCATGTAGTTGTTTCTGTGCAAAAACATCCATAAATTGCCAGCTCAAAATTTCAAATATCTGTAAAAGAAGCATGTGTAAAAATACAGGGCCATATGTTAACTCACCAACAGCATAGGAAATGAAGTTCACAACCACAAGACAGGTGTAGCTCTGAATCAGTGTAAAAAATGAAAACTACTTACCAAAGCAAGTGAAAATTTAATTTCATTCTCTCTATAGGAACTTGCCTTTTTCTCCTCTATAGACGTTTTCTGAAGTCAAAACACTGAAGGACCAAGATAAAGCATGCAAGCCTAGACTCCTTCCATGGTAAGGGAATACCCTTCATGCTGGGGACATCAAAACTTGATGGCCTACTTCCTCTAAAAGGAATGGTCATGCAGCAGAGCAACAGCCTGCAGAACTACTCACTGTTGCATACAAATGTTTCTTCCTGGCACAATACTCATTTAAAGTACTAAGTAATAAAGAGCTGCAGCAAGAGACAAGGACAGAAATTAAAACACTGGTGTATTTAGAGACGCCAGAGAAGCTCTTTGCCTCACAGTAAGATCAATGACTGCATCTAAGTCTTCCATAATCACAGGCATTTATTAACTGCTCATCAATGTAGTCTGAGGAGACAAGCAGGATGGCTGCTGCTGTGAGTGAAGGAAACAAGATGAAGGGGCTGGGATGAACCAACATTGGCAAGCTGTGAGTTATTAGTGATCTCTGAACAGAAACTTCTGGACAAATGACTGACTTAAAGAGCTTTCTTCAAAAAACAGCAGGCTCTGTATCACATTTTGACACTAACCTCATTCAAAATTTTGGAGCTAGTCAAGGGGTTTTTGCAGGTAAATACACTAACAGACCTCAAAGAAACACAGAAATTACCTCTTGCTTTCTGCAATTCAGCATATTTAAAAACTGACTTAATTCTGTCACAGCTAAGTACTGCATTCAGCCAAGCTTCCTTGGGCCCCATCTTTTCCAGCTGCCACAGATGAAGACACTCACTGCATTTTACTGTCCCACTTGAGACAACAGAACACAACAGCAGCTGCTTCCTCATCAGTTTGCTGTATTTAATAATGCAAGATCATGCAACTGTATTCAGGAAAATAAGCTGGAAGAAGGGAGTGCCATGCCAGTGTCACAATCCAGCAGCATCCATCAGAAGAACAGTAACAGCCAACTTCTCAATTGCAAATAGCTGTTTCTGTGCACTTCTGCATGAAAGCCACAAGAGCACTCTTTAACAGAACTTACTATAAATAATTTGTAACCGTTCTTACTCTTCTCTAATAAGGTAATTGGAATCCAGTTAGAATGCAAGCAGAAGACACGACTGTACTGGAAGGGAAACCTGTGAGAGAGAACTTGAACAGACCAAGTATGTATAAACTCCCTTTAAAGATTTCACTAAATTCTTAAATTACAGCTACCATGAGAAAGGCAGACCAAGAATATGCATCTGATTTTGATGTCTCAGTGCTACAGCTGACCACACCTCTGCAGACATGCTTCCTGAAGAATCATACGTATTCAGTCCTTTCCAAAACCAACTATGTGTCTGTACATCAGCATACAGGCTTGTAAAACTTGGTTTAAAAATTAAAACCCAATTACTCACTCTTTTGTGCTGCCTAGCCAATCTTGCTTTAGTCTCCTCCAGTTCTTTGTGAATCTTCAGGACATGCTTATTCATCTTACGAATTGTGGAATGTAAGATCTCCCAGATATAAAACCTAGGAAAGACACAAAGCTCAAAACACCACATTACACACTACTCAGAAATAGGAAACTAAATGTAGTTTCTTAACAGAAAAATGTAAATGGGAGAATTAAACAATCTAAGTATCATTTAAGGAGACATCTACCAGAGTGAATGAACACTCAGCACACTGGAAAGCATACTTGTAATGCAAGAAATCTTAACAATCAGTTCTTGCCTATTTGTTGCAGTACACTTCAGAGTCAGAATTTTATTTCCTGTACACAGTGCAAGACTACTAACACCAAACTGGACTCCTCAGATGGAACAGTTCTCCCAGTCTCAATATGGAATGCATCAGTGGTGGTGTAAGTTACATACCACCCCCAAAGGCCAAGCCTGTGCCCAGCCAGCGGCGATACCACACACAGCAACACACTCTGTCTAGGAACAGTTCCACTTCAGCAGGCTCAGACACTACTAGCAAAATGACATGCTAGCGGCAACCTTGCACTGTCACACCAATATTCATACCCCAATTCAGAAATAAAAATGTTTAAGTACATATTTTATAGAAAGGGCAAAAGCCAAATTGTACCTTATTTCACTGCTGAGTTTTCAAATATTGAACTATGTACTGGCAACTTAAAATAGGAAATCAAAGACAAATAACAACTCAAACCAATTCTTGTTACCGAGTAAAATCGTGCGCCAGCTCTGAAGAAAAGATCCAGTTTGCTACTGCAGCACAGTCAACAATTTGTGTCCGAATCATCTTGTCCACAAGCACAGCAATCATCTGTATTTTGTGAAAGACAATATACACACGATATATGTAAAATATTCCAGCCTCAGATAAAACCAGAGATGATCCGATGCAACTCTACACCAGCGGTATTACTGAGTAATTATGAATACTTCAGCAAACTGGGTACTCTGGCTTAAAACATTTCATGAGGAGATCTGCATCAATTACATAAAGCACTCTAATTTTGTTAACAACCACACCTACTTCTGAAAGTGTCATTTTTTTGTTAGCATACACACTCCCATACCAAAGCAAAAAACACATGAATCAGAGCTGGAACTGAGGCCTTGAGAAACACGAGCGCTAGTACTCAACATCAAAATACTCCAACCAGAGCACATACACCTGTCAGATCACCATAATGAAGGAGCTGCTGTTAGCCTACTCTCCTTGAACTGCAACAGCCTTCAAATGTGACAGTGAGCTTTTCTCTACAGGGCCCGTTAAGTTCAGGACAGAAGGAACGAGCATCGTGCAGTCAGTGGAAAGGCTGACTTGCTACAGGCACTGCCATGATTCTGAGGGAGTTGCAAGCCATCTAGCAGGCAACTGCAGAAAAGAGTTACTGACTAAAGAAGATGCAAGCTGCTCAGAAAAAAGGGCTTATCTTAGTTACTCATGTGATTGAATCCCACAGTATCTAAGAACCACAGCCTGCACTGTATTTATCCTTACAACCACCCGTTGTCAAATGAGGAAGTGTAACAAAGCTCCTTTTAAGGAAGGAAAATTAAAATAACTGAATGAATCATACAGAGGACTCAGCACTCAACTTTCAAGTCCCAGGATAGTATCCTATGCTCTATTTGTCTTTCTGCTTTGCCAGGAAGGATTTCTTATTACTTATCCTGGTCTTCCAAAAAACACACATCTAGGATTTTGAGAAAATGTTTAATCTCAATGTTAAAGTTTCTCTTTATGGAGTCACCACCACCAGCTCGCTTTTAAGTCCAGGGGCTACTGACTCCTGCTGTTATATCACTACCTGCAGCACAGACCACTCATTAGTGCTTTAGGCCATGTAAGCATTGTTGGTCTGAACCAAATCAAAGGGTGTTCCCACTGATATGGGAGTAGGGTGAACAGCCTGAAAGCAGACTCTGGACAAGTGCCCTGCTGTGAAGGCACCATTCCTTCTGTGAGACAAGGAGGTTGAGGACTTGGGGGAAAAGAAAAAAGTGCTTGATCAGAAGCAAAACCCACTGAACTGCAGTAAAAGCAAGAGAAATTCCATGATTAAGTAGAACAGCAAACAGCAGACTTTCCTAAGTTTTGCACTTGAGATTTTTTTAAAGGGATCTTGATTTAATAAAAATTTAACATGACTATTTAGTCTGGGTTTGAAACCTCCATCTCACTTTGGTAATGCTGCAATACAAAAGAATGAAGAGGAAGCTGATACAGATATTACACTGCAGTAATGAAATTTCTTCTGATCCAGTTAAATGGCAGCAAAAAATAGGCCAGACTGTAAATGCCACATTTTCAAGGTCAGGAAACTGGGTAATAGGTTAAATATATTTTTTTAAAATCCTCCTGTTTTGATATTTTTAAGAGAGGTAATAGCTTGCACAGGTATCCTTCCAGGCACTGATTTTCTCCACTAGAGAATGGACCACAGGTCTAGCAGCAGATGCAAAGATTACTCTTGGTTCTCAGTGGCATCACTTCTCATAGTTTGACCTGTGCAACTGAGAGGTGCAGTCCACTTTCCAGCACAGAAGTCCACTTCCCAGCAACACAAACAAACCAGCAAGGAATATGTGAAGTAACTAACGCAGGCAAAGTCAGCCTGAGTTCCTCATAGAAAAATGACAGCTGAGGTCAAACACAATTGCAGTGAAGAAAGTGAAGAGCTTAAACAACCGAGGCATCTTTTGAAGGTCTTTTAGGGTGTTATTTCCTCAGGCTCAAGAATGAACATTATCACAGCACTGTCAGACTGATCTGTCCTGAACAGCCACTACTACAGCTCTTCTCAGCCTGCCCACACACAACAGTGACTCCAGCATGCACTCTGTGTAATAACTGGACAGCTTTCACTAGCAACTGCTGGAAAAAGAAAAAAAAGCCCTAAAAATCCCTAGGCTTCCACATTTCTAGCACCGTGACCTGTTTTAGATAGGAACTCTACATCTCACCCAAATTTACATATTTATGGTGCTTTCCAACTTTGAACAAAACCATGGTTTTGGCAGAAGTTAATCTCTTGTTTAACAACCAGCACAGTATGAACCTGAGACTTAATGACAGCCCTTGCCCTTTCACAACGAACTCTTGAAAAAGAAGCAGCCCCACAGATGTTATGTATTTTTTGTCCAGCCTTCATTTCAACAGTAGCAACACTAAATACAACCTAAATTTTCCTTAGAACGACAATAGAACAAGTTATTTTTAAAGGATATAAAACAAAACTGTACATTTTTTTATTCACATATGACCTCTGAGTTTAAACTCACAAAGATCCTTGACATTCCAGCCTCTTACCTGTGGATGATTCTTCCAAACCTCATACACAACCCTCAGAACATGAAGTTTCCCCTCATCACTTTCAGCAAGTGTTTTGAAGACTTCATGAAACCTTTTAATAAAAGTAAGCAGTCAATGGATAGGCTAAGACCAGGTCAAAAGAGCAGCAGATACAAGGCCAGTGGTTCAGTTTGGCCAAAAGACAATTATGTGACCATCTACAGCATTTCTTAGACAATTGTTCCCTGGAAAACATTACAATCCTGAGCTAAAATAATCTACAATGAAATGACATCTGCTAAAAGCAACTTGCACCGTGGTGGTGAACCTACTTCCTGAAGCTAGGCTACATTTCTCAGGCTCTCCAAGGCAGGAGGCACTTTCCTGCTTCATGTGCTTATCTATGCACAGCTGAACCAAAATTTGCTGCCTTTTGAGCCTTAGACCTTCCTCTTAACATGTTTCTGCAACTTCAGACACTTATCCTAAGTGCCTCTTTTCCAGGGAGAGGCTGCTAAAAGCATCTATTTTAGCAGTTACTCTGACTGCTACACAGCATTCATAGCCCAGCTTATTGTAATATAACTATAAAGCATAAGAGGCTCTTCTTGATCTCTTGACTGCCACTGCTGTTGCGCAGCAGAGAAAATATCATGGCCTAAGTATTTGAATCACTCTGCCTCTTTTACTCCTGACTGCAGGTTACTGCCTGCAGCTTCTTATCAACATTGCCTCTGTAGAGCTTCCAGGTGCGTGTGTTCGTAGGAGTTTTATCTATCTTTAGGGATAGATAGAAAAATAACTCATTAATATCCATGTGACTACCTTTCATGTAACAAAACCACTTAAACTCCAAAACACACAGGATTAAAAATGTTATTCTGATTTTGCTAAAAATGGTGCAGTAAATTCTTTGCAGTTCCAGCGTATCTTTAAGGGATGAACTCTAAAGTATTTTAGGATGGATTTTACTCTGCTTTGGTAGACCGAAGAAATTAACAGCAGACTGTTTTGAAGTTTATCATTTTTTTGGTCTTTCCTTTTCTTTTAATACAGATGTAATTGTCCTAGATTCATATTCATAATACAAGATATTGCGACGGCAGCTAACCAGTCACCAAAATGTAGAGAGAATCTTTTCTTCCTTGCCATAATCAGCAAATAAGCAATAAAAAAAATGAAGTAATTTTCCAAACCTGTCTCATTTACATCACATGACTGCAATGCATGTATTTCTGTTAATTCCATTCACATATGTGTATAATCTAGGATTTACACTACATTCCTTCAGTAAGCAATGTCATTAGCTCTCCTAGGCATATTGCTTTGAGGAGTACCAACACTGCTGAAGCTTGTACTTCACTTCATTTATCATGCATTTCACTGTCAGAATTAAGCTGTTCTGTGAGCCCCAAAATAATACATGTATTATACTTACTTTGCCAGGGCACTGAAGGAGTGGCTAAAAGACTTTGCAGCTAGATGGAGCAGAGTCTGAACGAAGACTTCTATTTTCAGAGGGTTGAAAGTAAATCCTTCACCTGCAAGTTATTTGAAACTAATAAATACTTCAAGTAAAGGATGTAGACTGCAGACTCTCGTACAACTGCCGAGATAACTTATGGTTTCAGCTCATTTCACAAGAGTTCCATCAACAGAGTTCTGCAGGGCTGAGCAAGGAGCTAGTAAAGACTCCCACAAAAAGTGCAGTTTGAGGCTCCAATTTTGCCACGGAGAAGATGTGCAGAAAGCTTCTTCACCAACATGGAATTCTATCAGAGACACAGCCACCCCACCAACATGTGACAGCACTGATGGCCACACAGAAAGTCAGCAAAGGAAACTGCAGCTGTGAACCAAGATGAGGGCCTCGGAAGGACAAAGATGGGGGCGTGGGTGAAGAGGGGGGAAGGTAAAGATTATTAACATGCAGAGGCTGATCATTCAGGATATAGCAGAAAGGTCCACCAGGCATGTAGAGCAAATATGGCTACTATGGTCAATGGTGTGAGGTGCCCCCCTGCAGCTGAAGACGGGCAGAAGGGAGAGCACTGAGTGGGTAGATTAGGAAACATGACAGGATCCCAGGGGGAAAAAAAATCCTTGCAAATACCACAAAAACAACGAAGCATTTGCCATTGTTTAGATCACCTCTAACTCTCTCTCACACCCCTCATCCCACAAAACACTCCTCAGGCTTTAGGAATCAGTGCTGCCTGTGGCTGCAAAGCTAAGGAGAATGACAGCCTGTCAAAGCCTAACAGCTTATATCTTACCATCATCATCATCCTGGTTTGGATTAGGCACATCTTTTAAAATGCTGAAGATTTCATCATTGCTGGCCTTATTTTTAATTGCAATTGTTAAACAGAGTGCCACAGTATATCCAGGAAGAGACCCTGAAAAAAACCAAAGAGGTCAAAAATATGGAGAGGCAAGTAAGTGACATCAGCCTGACTCACAGAAAAACAAGTACCCTTCCCAGCTACACCTAAAACTTAGTGTTTCCAACATGACTGTCGACCTCAATATGCCATAAAATTCATCAACACATCTTCTGGTCTTCATGTTAAATTCAAAATTTGGAGTAGATTTTTTAGATTTGAGCTCAGGCAATCACGTTCCTCACTAAAGCTCTACTTCAGTTTCCACCACGTTTCCAAAAATACAATACTTCCTTGTTTTTCCTCACTGTATCTTTGATGATGACACTTTTATGCTTAGGACTGGATTTACACTGAGCAATAAAAGGAATAATAAGGTCCCTCTCTACCTCACTCTTATGGTATCTGTTCCTTCTGTATGCTCATTAAATCAAATTTACTGGTAAAATATTCTAGTGCTTCACTAAGTTCAAAAAAGAATTTCTCATTATCACTTCAGATGCTGATGTTTCCATAGTATTTTGCTCAAACAGGGGAAATAGATGAATTGTCCAATTTTAGACTTCTGGCAAATAATACTGCACAACACCACAGCCACATTAACAATAGTAGTTTGATGTATCTGAATTTTCTTTGCTTCCTAAGTAGCAGACAGGATTTTAATAGAGAGATCAAGGCTTAATACATACTAATTGCTCATGTGAAGCATATTTATCCACATGAAAATCATGCATATTTATTTGAGCTGTATTCATTTTATGAAAACCCATATTACAGTCAATCTAGTGTGCTCCCTTGCTCTGAAATGCTTCTTCAATTTGACCACTAGCAATTCTAATACTTACTATTGCTCTCATCTCCATATTTGTAAATGCACACTGGATTAGCAGGACTGAGGACAGAAAAACTTGCAGGAACAATGTCTATTATCCGCTGATGGTAGGAGAGTCTGGAAATAACAAGTTCCACAGCAGTAGAATTAAAAAGGGAATAACACCATAGCTAATGACTGCTTTATATTCAATAGAATGGTAGTTTCTGCTGGGTAGTAAGAGCTAGGTAAACCAAACTCACTAGGAGATGCTTTCTACTTTAACTCTGGGGTGCTAGACTTTCATCCTCATACAGTTAATTTGCCTTGTGAAAAGGCTGCCTGATAAGAAGTTTCATGCAAAAACCTGAGATGTGCTGCAAAAAGCTAGTAAGATGTCATTATTCAAAGCAAGAAAAATATTAAACCAGACATCTTCATTTTACTTTCCAGCTTCATTTCACTCTCAAAAAGGCTTAATTTGCTACCAGAGCTTTCAGGGAAATGGAAGAGTGCCACAGAAAAAAATGCATTTGTTGTGCAGCACGACACTTTCAAACATCTGATATGGAATTCACCCAAACCTCGATTGCTTTCATGTAGGGTGCTGAATAATATAGGCTTTTTTAACATTTTGCTCTCTCTCCTATGCCACCCTAATCTCAACAATTTTAAGCCCAGACTACTTATCAGAACTACTGATTATGTAGTTTTGTTGGGTTTGGAGCTTTTGTTTATTTAGACAGTTGTTTGTTAGTTTAAAGTAAATGAACATCAGAGGCACCTAGCAGAATCAAGACTAGATTCTCAATTTTTAGTACAATTAATGGTCAGTTCCCTCTATTTCTGTGAATGCTGAATACTTTCCAAGAATATAGCTAAATTCTATTTCCTTCCATGGCTTTGGTGAAGTATGTCTCTATGTAATTACAAGCGTGCATGGATAGCTCACCACCATCTCCATCACCTGCTTCTCCCTTTCTTTAAAGCAGTGTCCTACAGCAGGTAAACCACATTAAAAATCATACAAAGAACAGATTCATCTTTTAACTGAAAATCAATTGTAAGAACAGATGTGCCCAGGATAAGAGTCAAGTTAAAAAGACTCTGACAGTATTCAGATGAAACTTTGCCTTGAATGCAACTATGGCATGATCTTACTTACCGCATGCACTTTTCCAAAACCTCTCTCACAAATTTGGGTTTGGGTTTTTCAAGGTCCTGAGTAAGACAATCTGACCTATCAAAGGACAGAATGCAATGGCTTTTAGCAAAAGCATTTAGTCTCTTTAGTC
>VXBQ01011408.1:60465-73557 GCA_013400175.1 Phainopepla nitens | reverse complement strand
ACAAAACAATCATAGGCTGAAGACAATGGGGGTTGCTGGACCCTTGGAGTGTAGGTACTTTTAAGCCATTGAGGTAAATTAATCACTACTTCCTTATTGGCAATTAGCATTCCTGGAATCTCATCTCTGTGTGATAAATGTTCAAGTAACTTCCCTCCCCCCACCACATTAACAGTAATTTGTGGCTATGGTTAGTTGACTTTCCCTTTCCTTAGGAAAAGAACCTTGAGTGATTTCATAGTCTGTTTCTCACTCAGGCCTTCTGGCTGGTTTCTGATGCATTGCAGGCAAAGAAAAGCCTGAAATACAGTTACTTGCAAGATTAGTGAAAAATGGCACCTTGTGAGAGAGATCCACAGAAGCAGTGCCATCAAGGAACAACCTAGCAAACTACAATCATCTCTTTGCAGACTGCTGTCTGGTCAGTCAACATGGATGTATGCCAGGATAGCCATGAAGCACTTAACTCCACAAGAGGACAGTGCAAGAAACTTAACAAAAGCCACAGAACCCTATCAGAAGAAGGGCTGAACCCCTCTCCTCGAGTACTCTCAGACAGATCACCTACAGAAAGCAGTCACAGGCTGTGGAAACCACTCCACGGAGGACTTAGCCTCAAGGGGATCTCCCTTCCTACATGTGTGCCTGGAATGGAAATCTCAGGGAACCTGTCCTCAGACATTACTGGAGTCCAGGGAGCTCCTGCTAGAGATGCAGGTTCAAAATGTGCCACAGACAGAACGGGTGGCAGGGCAACCTCTGATGGAACTTCAGGTACTAGGATTTGGCAGGTGGGAAAAAGAGCACAAGATCTCAAGGATAAAACTTACAATGAAAGGTTTAGGGTAGGGCAGAGAGCAAAACAACAGAATGAATACAGGATACAAAGAGTCAGTAGAAACTATTAAAAATAAAGAAAAGGTACGGGGAGGCATTTTGGAAAGTTTGCTAGCAACTGACAGAAAGTGCAGGACAAATTAAAGAAATCACATTTCAGCTTCCCCTCTTTAAGGAGTGCCTACACTGGGGTTTGAGATTTACCACAAGGCTCACCAGGGACAATATAGTGACAAAAGAGATTATCAAGATAATCTGCCACTGAGTGCTGGTGGACAGATTACAAAAGGCCTCTATTAAGCTAGAGGAAAGCCATTAACAGGGCCAACATACTGTGACACCTTCTGGATGTGTTTGAAAAGTCAAGGTTTTAGCAGTATCAGGTTTGAATTCAAAAGACAGAAACTTACCAGTCTTCCCAGCTCCAACGGAACTGAAAGTTGCTCAAGTGGTGAGAAAACCAGTTAATAAATCTTCATTAAAAGAAAAAGAAAGCTCTGTTAAATGTCAGAAGCACAGGAAAACTTTCGGTTGAGGTTTTCTTATAAATGCATTCTACTCTTCCAAGATGAGCCTAAACTCTTTAAGCTATTACAGCATTAAAAAGGCATTTCTGTTGACAAGATACCAAAGACTCAGTTTGGAGAGTCAGAAGACGGTTTTATAGACAAATAAATAATATATATAATAAATGCCTGTCATGCATTTCACATGAAGAGCTGAAGTTTCAACTACCAATTAAATCGCAAGCTTACCGTGAATACACAGCTTTCACATTTTAAAAGAGTCATTAACCACTCCCCCAGCCCATGCGGACTTCACTGGAAGGGTAGAGCCACCACCGCTGTCCGCCCCTGGGTGGCACACATGCCACCAGCTTCCCCTCCAAGTCACGCCCCCGAGCAGGGAGCAGGGAGCAGGGAGCAGGCGCGGCTGTCACACGGCGCTGCTGCACAACCACGAACCACAGGCAAGGCGGCCACCAGGACACTCCAGGGCAGACAGCTACCCTTGTGACCTCCAGGGCGCCGTTCCGGGAGGAGAGGCAGCACATCCTCCGCCTTCTCTGCAGATCACTCAAAGCCACAGCTCACAAAACGTTTTTAATAACATCAGGTATCTCTAATATAACCTCTTTGTCTCCTTCCACACTGGATATCGAGGAACGCTTTCCATCATCTCCACAACACACGTACCTGTCCACACATGTTGTATTCATTGTGTCCAAACGCATGTAGAGCATTTCTGTGGCTTGTGCAAGCTTAAAGTTTCTTATTAAGGTTTACAAAAAGGAACTAGGTAAGTCAGATATTTCCCCTTTCAGGTTTTTAATAGATTGTCATCAACTTCTTGCACTGGAAGCTCCCTGAGCCTACTCCAAAATCAGGTAAAACAAGTAAATCCACAGTGGAAAAAGTGAAGACTCTTCTGAGTTCCACCCTCTAATGCCAACCTGTCCTTCCATCATCACAACAAGACTGCTGGCTTCTTCCACAGAAAGACAGAATTCATATCATGCAACAAGCAATACAAGTGTTACAGGCAAAGTTTGCTGCAGATACTGTGAAATATTACTTCTGCAAAATATTAATAGTCTTTATTACGGTCCCATCAGCCACAGAACGAACAAAATAAGGGCTGCATTTCATAAATGCTCCTCAGGAGCACAGAAAGGATACAACTTGTGGTAAAGAGCCAGGCTGAAGTTTGCACAGCTCAATCAGGAGTGTTGTGTACATGACTTCAATATGTGGAGGAGACGGCAGTTGAAACAACTCTGCAAATATTACCTATAGGAGAGGAAATCACAGAGTAAGAGCACAGTCCAGTGTGGCCTGCACAACTCTCAGCTTCACAACAGTGCCCATCAATCTTAAACAATTACCTATCCCAAAAGACCTGTATTTTTCTATCAAATGCATGCTCCAGGAAAGAGAACCAATAAGAAGTAGTTGTAACACCACACTGTACTAACACAGTCCACTCTAACTGCTCTTATCTTTTCATACTAACACAACACCAGCATTATACATCTATTATAAACATAGCATGCAACCGTAGAAATGGGCATAGTTATGACCTACTGCAGTGATACCATGTGATCTGAAAATGCAGAAATAATTTGATCTTGTTGAGTAGTAAATAATGAAGCCTAAGCATTTAGTATTAAAAGAATATTTGCATTAAAATTACACTTATATATTTTCCATTGTATCCTCCTTTCTCCTATACAAAACCGTATATAAAGAAAGTCACAGCTTTAATTACAGAGAATTACAACCAGCATTTCATACAACAAATACATACGCTCACTGTTCCTTGGAAAAACCCTTCTAAGAAACATGAAAATAATCCTGCAGTCACCATTTGTGTTTTTATTTTAAAGTGTGCCTATAATAACAGCACGTCAACCTCTGAGTGCTGGGAAAAAAAACTCATCACTGTACAAAATCCACCTCTGAGTTTCTGTTGATTTTGTATTCCAATCTCAACTAAATTTAAATTACATCAAAGGAGTCGGGAAACTTTGATTTATTATGGTTGAGCACTTTCCTCTTTAAATTTCTGAATAAAGCTTAAAGGAGCCTTTTTTTTTTTTTTAGAAAGGTCTTTCTTGAGAAGAAGTCAACATCCATTTATAGATTCCAAAAACATCACATGAAAACACATTGGCTAGAACTTGTTTTTCAAACGAAGTACTTGAAAGCATGAAGAGACTATAGGATGCTGGGGAACCTTTCTGTGTCAGCATAATTTGGACATTTTGTTCAGACAGATGTGGCCAAAAGGTAGGGAGAACTCTGTTGGGCAGAAAAAGGCTCCATTTTTCAAGATAGGGAATAACAACTGGACAACCAGTTGCATTCTGAAACTTAATGAAATTTCACATGAAAGAAGGGAATTTTTAGTGTTAGTCATAGAATTTGTACAGTTTTTGTTTTTTCATCACTTTTTACAGCACTTCAAGATTGTGGAGGTAAAATTACTGAATATACTTCAATGTTAAGGCAGAAAATTATTCCTAATTTTAATACTGTTTAATGTAATAAATAAATTTAATATTGTTTCTGAATTCAGAGTAAAAAAAGAACAAGGTGACCAAAACTCAAGCAACTTCACAGCAATCAGAATATTTGGCATTTTATTACCACAAGGAATTCTCAATCCCACTTAAGATCAATAGTCTACATAGGATTATTTCTTGTCATAATTAGCTCTGAAATTTATACTTGAATTCTCTAATGAAGAGAATGTCCCAGAGGAAACATGCTGCTACTTCACTACAAGTTCTTTCCAGGGCTAGTAGGACAAAATAATTAAAAGATCCAAACATAAAAGCATGTAGAATGGCTGAGTCTAAGTGGACATCATCAAGTCAAAAGCCCCCTGCATACTGCAAGGTCATCTAGTGCAGATTGCTTAGGGCTGTATCCTGCTAGGTGTTGAACTTCTGCAACTCTTCCAGGTTTAATCATTTTTTCATTAAAAACAGATTTTTCTTATGTTTAAATGGACTTTCTTGAATTTCAGTTTGGGTGCACTTCCTCTTGTGCTTTAGTTAATGCACCAAGTTAAAATGACAACAAAAGCACAAGACTATCACTCAACTGTACATAACCTGCTCATTTAAAAGCTGCTGGCTTAATTTAACAAAATTCTGGTTGATTCCCAAATCAAACTGTAATTTAAGGAACCGATAATGGAACTAACAGCGATGTATTATTCATGAAATAATGCAGCTCCAAAGAGGTGACCTATACATTCCATACCTCTACTATGTGATAGTTCAAAGGGATCTTGTTGTTTCCTGGATAGCTCAACAGCTGTGCAGCACTGCAAAACCACAGACACATTTAATTCAAACATAACACAACAAACGTGATATAAAAATCAAGTAAAGAGAATTACAGAAAACGCTTAATTCTGGGCAAGAGTTCCCATAAAAAAAGCACAGAACGAATCAATAATCCTTCCAAAATCTGTTATTCAACCCACAGAGGACTTAAGAAACAGCACAAGGACTCGCTAGCACTGCCAAACTAGGACCTGTAACAATGTACTCCCTGTGCAGCAGTAACATCCCTTGAACACTATCCTGCTACCAACAGTGGTTTAGCACAAAAAGTCACAGTTATTGTGGCACGTGTACATGAAAAGGGAGGAAAAAACTACCCCAAACCATCATGTTTGGAATTATTTGAAAGCACAATTAAGCTAATGGTGTATATAAGAAACTCTCAGGTTCAAATACCTAATCCTTTAATCAGGTCATTATCACCTGTCATTTGTGAAAAGCAAAACACTACCTTTCTGGCACACCTTTTATCTCCCCATGTCTTTTACTTTCCTCTGAGAATTAATGAAGACTATCCCAGTAATGGAAACAACCTTGAATTTGTAGTTTCTGCTGGATCAAACAGCTGTAACCACAAAACTTTATCACATGCCATCACCAAAAACATTATTTCTGCCCATTTCATGCTTATTATGTAGGGTTTGCTAGTTTTCATACAGAAGTGTGACCACTGTGGCAAATCATCTCGGTAATCAATTACCCACATCAGATAGTGTTTGGGCAGAAATGAAGAAAAGTGCCCTGACTGCCTCCTGGCACAGCTGAACTGAAACTGACGAAGTCTGGCCCTGCCCTGACTCCCCAGAGCAAACTCAATTATCTCTGGCATGTAATTCCCACAGGAAGCACAACAAGGAGGTGTCCATAAACACCAGTGCTCAGTCAGCTGCAGATGAACCAGCTCCATGCTCACTGCCCCAACTAATCAGAATTCCAGGCAGCACAACACAACCACATTTTCCACAGAGGTCCCATGAGGAATAAGGCGTGTCTGCATACTTTGTGCAGCACATTTTGTATTATCAAGGGATTCCCTTCCCAAGAAACCACTGCGCTCTGGATCACACAGACTCTCTGTTATCTGGATGTTACAGATACACAGTATTCTGGGCAACCATTTCAGCACAGATAAATGTAGTAAATAGACTTTCACCACCGGCTTCAGGAACCGCTCGCTCTCAAGCTTTTGCCTAACCAGTGCAGGACATATCCCCACTGGCACCAAAGCCACAGTAGCATTTAAAAAGTGCCAGGCCCCCCAGTACTGAGCTCCTCCTACCAAGTCTTTCTCTCTTTCCAGTGAGATTTGATGATGCAGTGGAGGTTCTCCTCTATGACAAATCTCTCAACGGAGTGGCTGCCAGGCATGACAGGACCCTGGTAAGAAAGAGTGAAGACTCATGAAGATCACTGCTAATGCAGTGGTACCACAGGCAGCAAGCTTTCTTAAGACACATTTACAGGCAGAAAAAGGTAGCCCAACTTCCCCATGAACACTGTGAGGTCTCAAATGCCCTTTATCCTTCAGGACTGAAAAGCTGGTATGACACATTTCCACACAAACCTCATAGTAACTCATGTTTAAAGCAAAATGAATACTAGGACTCATTACAAGAAGAATTAAGAACAAAATTACAGAATATGATTCTAAGTCCACAGAGCATCTGCTTGTTCCTTTGCTTTGTGGAGTCACTGGGCAGGCTACCACCATGCAGCCTGGGGAAAAAAAAAATCACAGCTGAGCTAGACTATAATAAAGCCACAGAGTGGAAAGAATACACACTCATGGTCTTCCTCACTGCAAAAACCAGAGGCCAGTAAGCAAAGGTAAAAGGCAGCAGACTCATGCAACGAAGTATAAAAGCATTTGGGGAAAGCAGTATATATATTCTTTTCCTGCATTCCTCTGTTCCCGCAAGATGCATCCACAAATTTTAACGGATGATAAACATTGCAACAAATACCTAGTCTAGAAAAAGACTTGAGTCACCAACTTTTTGGAAGCCAAGTCTAACTCTGTGAATGTAGTTTTACTAGAGACATCAGAAAATTCAGTCAACACCGTCCTCTTAAGTGACAGCACCATGACATTTTACTCCGTAAATTCTGCTCCTCTCAAACTTGCTATTTACAGTAACTTGGTCACTTAGTCCATTTCTGCAGAAGTACCAAAGCAAAACTGCTGATGGCCTTCCAACCACTCACTGTCCTTGGAGAGAGGACATCACATTTTCACCAATATTGCCCCAGAACCTAACTGTGAAATCCACTCACCATTCCCCACAGCAATCACGTACCTCAGGGTCATCCGTGTAGTCAAACATCCTAAAAATAACTCTTGGCATCGGGTATACAGAATCTTCAGTGTGAGGTGGGGGTGTGAAGGGAGGCAGATTGTGTTGCAGTGCCTCACAGAGAACGCTGTCAAAAGCCAAGTAGGGCCTCAGGATGTGCCGCTCTTGCCAACGGTCTTTCTTCAACTTCTGAATCTGAGACCAAAGGCAGTCTAAATACTGAAGGAAAAGGTGAGAAACATTAGACCTGCTGAATCTCTGAACAGAAAGGGCAGTTTCCTGAACTATCCGAAATGTATACATTCCGTACTACATTCAGAAAAAACCCAAAGTTTCTTAAACTGCTGATTCCGTAAAACAACAAATAGTTTAAGAACTCTAAATGCCAGAACCATTCCTGAGTCCACACAGTTTTGTGTCAGTAAAATTTAACTGATAGCAATTTTTTAAAGACCAACAGGCACCTCAGGAGTCCCAGTGAAACTACAGCAGTAAACAGTCACTACTCTTAGGTGGTATTAAGAGTCAGTATGCTCACAGGGAGCACTGACAACTGTGCAACTGACGATAGTCTTGCTTTGTTCATTTATCCCAAGACGTCTGGAGGCCTGTGGCCTTACAAGTTTCAAGTTATAACATTTGCAAGAAACGTTTTTACATGGAAGGGCTTTGCATTTACTGAAATTATGACACTACAAATGACGAACAAAACTAGTAACAACTAGCACCTGATGTGAACAGTCATGTCTGCAAGTACTGTGGGTCTCAAACACAGTCAGGTAATTTCTCCTCTACTGAACTAAATGACAAAATTCAGATACTTGGCAGCTAAAAACCTCATATATATAAACTGATCATAATCAGAAAGGCCATCTTTCCAAACTATGTTTAACAAGATAATTTTTAAGACTGTGACTTAATTAGAACAGTGAACACAATCTAAAAGGACCAAGCTGCAAAATATCTCAGAAAATCAATTTAGATCCCACTTTCCAACATTCATCCTGAAAGTTAGGGGAAAGAGAAAACCCCAAGAATATCCAAAAAGGCAAATTCCACCCTAAGCTAGCCAGATGCCACCTCTCCTCTCCAGTATTTTCGGCACAATTATAAAGAAAAATATCACAGTAACTTCTGCATAGAGTTTCTATGCATTTGATTAGCATTGTTCTGAAGCTGAGAAAAAACAAACCTACTACAAAGGTTTCTTTCTTGCAGAGGAAAAACATTTAAGGGTAAGTAAGGAATTACATACATTCTGTTTCACACAAAAAGTCCTTTTAACATGAAGCCCTGTAACCTGCAATTCGAAATCAAACACTACAATTTACTTCCTAACATTTCCTCAGGGGCTTGCAGCAACCAACAGAATCCCCTCCTTCTTACTCAACTCAACCTCTTATTTCAGCCCAATGCTTGGAAAAGAATTCCCCACACAGAACTTGTTGGAAATCAATGCAAACAGCAGATAAATCAAATCATTCATACTCTTAGAGATGCCTTCTGATTTTGTTATTAAAGAACACTTTAGTAAAAAATTATTTTCCAGCTTTCTGAAGGAATGCAGTGTAAAGTTCAATCACCTCTTCTTGTGGATGTGGTTTGTCAGCAGTCCACACTTGCAGCATGGGTACGTGAATCTTCTGGCGGCGTCTGTTTAAACAGGAGAGAAAACCTGACCTTTAATAGACGAATTTTGAGCAGCAGTTTTGTTTTTTATTGTGAGTGTACTACTATTCATTCTCTTCAGCTGATGAAGTCTACACTAGATAAAAACCAGGTTTGTGATTACTTAAATCTCTATTATAGTATCTTGGTGACATTAACTTGAAGCACCAAGAGAGAAAGCAGCAACACTGCACAGCACTAATGCAACTGTCTATCAGCACTAACAACACTCAACTCCAGCTGCTTCAGCATGAGCAGAACAAGACCATAAACACACCCTAGAACTAAACAAGACCATAAAACTTTTCAAATTCAAAAATCTCTCCACCTTTTCTGCCTATTTAGGGCTTTGTTCCCCCCACAAAAATGGTTCATACCTAAAGCTTTAGAATACTTTAAAGTGAGCAATAATCAACACTATTACTTCACACTGAAATAGATACCACAAAGAGAGTGTTTCTAAGCAGCTACAACTTACTTCAGATAACTTTCTGTCTGAGACAAGAGACGATCCATTTCAGCATCCTTTTTCTCATATAACTCCTTTCCAACCCAAGGCAAAGATGACAGAAATGCAAACATATACCAGTCACATCGCACCTACAGGAAGGTAATATACCAAAACCTGAGTATACAAGTAAGCTCCAGCAGATTTTGTGCACATAGACATTTTAATTTAAAACATAAGCAGGTTGTTTTGGGGGACTGTAAAGACCAGCAGTTGCAGATTGGATAGGCAAGGCGTGAGAAAAAATATTCAAGCTTGAAAAGTGTAGTTTTTCACTTGAACTGTGTTAGGCAGACTTAAAGAAGGGATAAATGGCATCACTTTCAAAGCTCTCCTGGATATTGTCCGTATAGCAGAAAAGTTAGGCACTCTGCAATTGCCAGAGTAAGGTAAAATAAAATCAGTTTGGCCACTTCACTATAAAGGACCATACTTTCTTACTGTATATATGTTTCCCAATTGTCACAGGCTCATTTTACTAATGCTCAGGAAACTGTACGTGTCAATCCATTTAGGTTGCTCTCCCTAAAACCTCCGAGCTCTAAGCATAAGGACAGAACACATGGCACAGACAAACTGTGAAACAGGCCCAGGGAGCCTACAGATCTTTCGCTTACTTGGGGTACGTCCTCCTCCTGTGTCACACCCACAAAGTTCTCAAACATAGCCACCATTGAAGGTGCAGCTATTACATGACAATTCACAAGATCAGACAGAAAACGTACCTAAATAAGAGGAAAAAAAAAAGTTCTCAGCGAATATGTTTAAAACTGGCTGCAGAAGAACAAATAAACATGACTGAAATGATTAAAACAAACCACCAATGAAAGTATAATACTCATTCAGTACCACAAAGGCTGAAATACTGCACACTGTACAGACTAACCTTTCTATGACAAGCATTATAGGTACTCCCTAATATATTGTTAATTATAATGTCCTTAATCCCTCCCACTGCAATAACATTGTAAGGATAATATTCCTAATTAAGGAATGGTGGGAAGCACATAAACTGATACTACAGAAGAAAACCCTTTTACTTCTATCTATACAGTATCAGATTACTAAAATAACAGAAATTCTAGCAATTAGATCTTATTAGCAAAAGTGTCCCATAGTTGACTGAACTTTAGTCTCTTGACTAGAATCTTAATTTTCACCAGTGGGTTTCAGAAGAAGATGGGGAACTTGGCAGTGGGTTTCTAAATCAGACACTGCTGAAGTTCTAATACGTTTCAGCAGACAAAATCTATAAGCAGCAAGAATGGAACAAATGGTTTCAAAGACAGGCAGCACTTAAAACTGACTGCTTGATCTTCACCCCTCATCAGCAGAATGAAGCCAGCCATCAAAAATAGCTTTTAAGAACTATGGTGTTCATTTTCTTTCCAATTTTTTTTCCACGGGAGCCCCAAGATCATCATGTACCTCTGAATACAAGGGAATTGCACTGACTTTCTTTTATCTTCTACATTTGACTCTAGAACAAGCAGTGAGAAGCATCTTTGTTTAAAGCAAATTTAATTTTTCACTGTGAAAAAGATACAGCTGGAAGTAAGTTTTGCAAACGTGATATGACTCCTCGCCCCCGAAGAAGAAAATACTTCTCACATAACACACATTTCTTCTTGGAATATTTACAGTGCACGGCACATTGATGGCACAAGACAGTGTAACACACATTGCAAGGTCCAGCTCTTCTCTAACAAAAGAATGAAGGGAGGAAAGAAAAAGGATGTGAAACAAATAGAAAAAGAAAACTCCACTTACTAAATGCACAGCTTCATTATACATGTTTACTTTCAGACATTCTTTAAGCTGACGAATCATGGCTTCCACAAATTCTCCGCCAAAATTGTAGTTCCTGGCATTCAGCAACCCCACCAATGTTGTGTAAACAGTAAGCTTTTCTGGTAGCAGACGTGCACTGACACAGAAAAAGAAATACTGTGTTAGTTGTTTATTAATCATGTGCCAATTGGCCACTACATAGCATCTTAGAATCTGCTTGGTTTAAGTTAAACTTGCCTCATGAAGAAATAAGACAGCTAAAAATGGTCTTACAGTTTTATCTCACAGTTAATATCTAAAGATAATATTTGTTTTCACTACAGACATTCAGAAAGGCAGTTACCATTTTCCAGTATACCTAAAATATTTGGTTTTCATTTATATCTAGTGGTGAGTATACCAAAAGGTTGGACAAATAATATCAGCGACAGAATCTATTGCAAGAATGCAGTAAGTTGATCTGAGTTCACAATTTAGAAGTAATGTTATTACACAGCATAGGGAAGGCCAGGTCCTACTATAAAAAAATAATATCCCTCTACCATTTTTGTATGCACGTAACTGCAGGTTCAGGAGTGTCTTTCTGCTAAGGGGGAAGGAAGCACGCCGTTTACCTTTTATTAAAAATATTGCTACAAAATAGACTTTAAGTATCTGCAAAACCTTAGCACAGGCTATACAGTCTGCACCAAACCCTTCCTTCGGACTTGTCTTACCTCCTGCAGCAGACCCTGCACAAGCCCTCCCTCAACACCACTCAGTGACCCTGACATGGCACCTGTGCTCCGGCATTTCGCACTTTGTGAGGGAGAGGAAGGAGAGCTGGCAGCCGCCAGAGAGCCTGGTTTCTGCTCCTCACGTTCCCAGCTCCTCTCCTCTAGCAAATGGGCTTACAAAGACATGAGCACCTCACTGCCAGGGAAGACAAAGCAGTGAGAAAACATCACAGATAACGCAGGTACCGGTTAGCAACCAGTAACTTTGGTGGTCTTGAGCATTCCACGTGGAAACAGGATTTCGCCCAGCATTGCTGTGTTCCCACAGCTGTGCAGACCAGTTCTGATGTTTCTCCTACCTGCTTTAAGTCTTTAGACACATTTCAAGTCAAAGCAATGAAAAGAGGTATTTTTCTTGAATTACTCCCAGTACACAATGAGCTTATTTCTCTATTTCTTTTGTTTGTAGTAAGGCAAACTCTACGCTATGACAGCAATCAAGAACTAAAGCTATTAATGGCCTTAAAACTACCTTAAACACTGAACTTATGCACAAAGAATGCACATCCCATATTCCCAGACCTCCTCAATACATACACAGTACACAGTATTCTTAGTATCTTGCTTTTGTAATTTGGCAGATCAGCTTCCAAAACACCAGCTAGGCCCTCCAGGTTGCTCTCCAATGATGAATTACTCTAAAATGAAAATAAAAAAACCCGTTTCATCATCAACCAGGCAAAACGAACTAGTCCGACTCACATGTAAGACAACGAAACTGGACCAGAGCATCCCTTCACGTCCCCTCCTTTTTCAGGGCAACAACCCGCTTCCATCAGCGGCGAGTATCTGTTCTCGCTTGCCTGAGAGGAGCAGCTGCTCCTCAGAGGAGCTGCACCCGGCCGCCAAGCTCCCCCGCTAGGAACTCCAGCGCTCCCTAGGGATGCGAGATCTGACACCACCCCAGGAGCATCCCGGCAGCGAGGCCGAGCACTGATTAACAACCCGGCACGAAGCAAAACACCTTGTTTGTCAGATCACCGTCGTCTTTTGTTCTGCCACCCCCTCCTCCATCAGCCCCATTGTCGGAACTGGGAACTTGTGCCGCAGGCAGACCAGTTAATTCTCCCACCTCCTTGGCAGACTAGAATCACCATCTTTAGGTACAATGGTAACTATTCTCTGGCCGTTTATCGCCGACCGGGAAACACCACGCTACGACTTGAGCACTTGCCCGCCACAGCACGTGGCTTAGCAAAAATCAGCAATATTTCATCCGTTTTATAAAATAAAATAAAAAGACCTTCTCTGAGGGTCGCTCCTACAGACGAAGTGCTCCCACACCGCTCAGGGGAAGGGGAGAGGGCGGAGGAAAACAAGGCTTTAACTCTCCCGAGCCGCCAGCCCGCCTACCTTCTCTCC
>VXBQ01011408.1:49737-59759 GCA_013400175.1 Phainopepla nitens | reverse complement strand
GGCGGGCAGCGCGGCCCGGCCGAGCGGGCGCTCCTGCAGCAGCGCGGAGATCTCCTGGGCGCTCCCGGACACCAGCCACGTCAGCCACGACGATCTGACGAGGTAAGGAACCTCTCGCCGCTCTGAAGGTCCTGGAGTGGGGTATTCGCCTTTCCGTGATCGTCTGCCTGTAGTACTTCTTGTGAGATTCAGTCAAGCGACACTTCCAAGATACAGGAAAAGTCTTCCCCAATATTCCTCTAGATCTTCGGATTCTTTGGATATCCTTTATGTAAGGAGTTAGATCCACTGCAGTTTTTGTGGTGGATTGAACTGTCCGAGCTATATCGTCCTGCGCTGTTAAAGCAGGCCTGTATGAGTGTTGCTTGACAGCTTGGATCTGTAGGGAAGGACCACAACAGAAAAGAGAAGAACAGCAGGATATGCTCTGCACAGGTTCCTTTCTGCTGCTCGTTCAGGTTCCTTATGAAGAAGGTTCACAAAAACGTTTCTGACTATGACAGAGTTCGGCTTGTGCCGCATAGAATGTGGGAACATGCAATCTCACAAAAAATGTTGGCTTTTTAGATGTAGATCGCTCAAGTGCCTGAGTTTTCAAGTGCCATTTTGGCAAAGTGAGCATTTAATGGCATGCTTGTGTGCACAAAAGTCAGCAGTTCTTGTGTTCTGTGTGTGGGGAGAGCATACGGTAGGCCACTGGCAGTGAGAGTACAGAGGAGTTCGTTTTGTAACCAGTTCTGAGCATTAGAAGTGCAGAAGCTTTTTTTAGTTAACATTCCTTCTGTTTGAGATAAATCAAACCCAGCAGTGCTAATCCCTCCAAAGTTTGTTTGAGAGTTTTTTTTCTCTACACATCCACAAGAAGAAAATTGTCTGCTTTTTGAGTGGTTGCTGCTAATAGTATAACTTTGTTGTTTCTTAACATTCTTTTTCTGTTTGCTTACCTTTGCCCTGCTATGGGCAGCCAGGTGGGAGAAGTACTTCTCTATTACTGTTACTGTGAGGTGAGGGATCCAGAGAAACTCTGTGCTTGGCAAAAGGCTTTGTGTCAGCATCTACATCTCACTGGCAAGGTAAGGTTTGAAGCAATGGTTCTGTTCTTCACAAAAAAAACCCACATCTTTATTTAGTGCAGGATGATGGAGTATGTGGAGAATCAGGTGTGTTTTGCACCAGAAGGTGCTAGTCTTTTATGATCCCCTTAAGAGAGGCACTCAGACTTGGTAAGGTATCTTTTAGAATTCTGTTTAAGAGCTATCACAACAAAGAAAAAAAATACAGATAATCTTATATCCCTCTTGCTGCAGGGAATCCTGGGTTGTGTGGCATTGAGTGAGCCTCACAGACAGCACACTGTGCAGACCCTGTCCTTGCAAGGGTTACCCCATTTCCATCACTGCTACACATGGAAACAGGAAAATGTTCCATGTGAAAATGTTCTTTCTATTGCTCCTGCCATCAGTCAGAAAGGATATTCACATGAGAAATTTGTGATGTGCATTTAGATAAAGGCAGGGAGAGGAAAGTGGCCTGATCACTGGTGTCAGGAGGGAGCTGCATGCAGGTGTCTCAGTTAGCACTAGCAGGCTGGGTGTATCCTGTGGCTGAAGGGCAGGTGCAGCACAACGCAGCCTGAGGGCCAGGCTGGAGGGATGGCATGGCTGTGGGCCCGCTCCACTCACTGGTCACCTGTGTCCTCCCTCCTCAGTGCACAGAGGGCTCCCAGTCAGACTGGCTGCACCAGGCTGTGAACCATACTGTTGGGAATTAGGTGAGAGCAGCCAACACCTTAATGCAGCAGTTCTCATTCCTGCACAGTGTGTTCTCTTCATTGCTGGCAGGCTAGACCAAGGACATGAGTTGCTTGTGTAGCTGGCCTCTAGAGTCTGTGGGAGAAAGTGAATTTTAGCCTCACAAAGCTGATGTTCCTAGGCTATCTGTGGGGAGAAGGAGGGCAACGTGGAGCAGGAGGCTCCTTTTATCTGTGACTTGTCTTCCTGAGTAGCTTCTTGCTCTCTGTCAGTGGTCCATCAACACAGGTCTGGGGGTGAAGTGTTGTCATGGACTCACTTCTTTTTCTGCTCAGCTGTCTTGCCTGGTAGTTGGCGTTTTGCTTGAGTTACTTTTCTTCCTTTTTTTTTACATCTCATCTCCAAGACAGGTACAGCATTTACTTTCCCAATCAGTTGGTTTTTTCCTTGCTTATTATATTCAGTCTTTCTCCCATCTCCCCACCCCCACTTAATAGCTTTTGTGCACTTGTCAGTGCTGGAGATAAAATGACTCATCCCAAAATTTAATATTAGATATGATGTTATGCATATTCACATTTTCTTTTTTAGCTGTGTGAGTCATGGGGCACAAGCCTATTGTTCTTTCTGAGGCAACTTCCAGTGGGAATTCTAATGCTGACTGCAGGATTTGCAGACAGCAGTTTCTAGGTTTATACAGCATTTCTCTGTTTATTGAATGTACTCTCCTGACTGTCCTGATATGATTCTTTTAAAATGGCTCAGAAGTGATTACTGGATTGTTGACGGGTTTTTTTTCTGTTAATTGTCTTTATGTTCAGCTTCAGTCTAACGATATTTTCCTTCCTTATTTAGTATTCTCTTTTCTGTACATAGTCCTGTGCCTGCCCTTTGTCACCCAGTCATATTTTGTCGATTTCACTGTGATCTGTTTTGCTGTAACTAAGGCTCAGCCCCAGCTTCTCCTCTTGCCTTCTAGGTACGAGTTGCTTCAGAAGGGATTAATGGGACAGTTGGTGGAAGCAAAATAGCTACCAGTCTCTACATTAAAGTTATGCTTTCTCAGCCTCTGTTCAAAAACATTTTGTGTCAAGAGGATTTCAAGGTATGAAAAAGAAATTTTTACATAGACATTGTTAACGCGGGTAATTTAATTTTCAAGAAATAAATACATTCCTTCTTGACAGTATTACTTCTGCTGTAGCAGTTCTGCTTCCCCACCACTTACCTAAGGTGGTGGACCTTAACCGTACCAAAACTGTATCTTGGCTGGTTTTACCAGAATTAGGAGTTTCCACGGGCAATGATAGCAGCTGCTACAAGCTTTGGCAGCTATGGGTGCAGCTGCAAAGCCCCCCAGTACAGGTGAGTGAGGGAGTGTGCTGAAGCCCCACCATTGTGCAGCAAGCATTTACCCCAGACTGAGCAGGCATCACGACACACACTTAGCCTGCAAAGTGTTTGCACACTGTCCTCTTCACCCTGATTTGAGATCCTTGACTGGAAGCAGTACTACTGGTTTAGGTTCATGCAGGCTTAGGTGCACTGTCAGTTCCATGGATTCTATGTTTCCAGAGAAAACACACAGGGACTGTCAGGAGGTTTCTTCCTACTCCCCTCAGTGCCTGGCTGGAGCATACATACTGATTGCTGTCCTCAATGGTGAGGGCAGCAGTGGCTGGTGCACTGTATGGCATTCTGGTAGGCTTTGGCTGCCGACCACTCTAGGTTCTGGTTTCTCTGCAAGGAAGGAAAGCTGCTGCTTAAGCAGCAGCTCTTCTCCACACAGTTTTATTTGCAGGGAGTGCTATTATTTTTTCGTAAGCAACTGGATCAAAGGAGTTAGTGAAACTTGTGAAACTCGAATTCCATGCTGAGCTGCAGTGATGATTCAGTCTTAGCTTTGTAAGTGTCTGTTTTGCTTGGCTGAATTTCAAGAAGAGCTGTGTTAGTTACAGTCATATGTAGATGCAAAAACAGAACAGAGATGGAATTTTACCCTGACCTTGGCAAAACCTTCAGCCTTGCATGATCTCTCTGGGCATCAGTGTTCATGCATTCGTGGACTACAGTGTTTGCTGTCTCACAGTTCCTCCTGAATGTTGTATACCCACGTGAGTGAGGCTTTCAGGTTGCTGTGCCACGAAGAAGACATGGAATAGAGGAGTGAGAACCGTGCTTGGTGCTATGAACGTACCCAGTGGCTGCTACAGTTCCTGCAGATTGATTTCCATGATAGTTGGAACAGTGCTGCACAGCACTGCACTTCTCTTTGAGTGTTTATATACTTGATGGTGCCTAAGGTGTGTTTGAGGCTCAGCCCTGCAGAAATCCTCGCTACCTGTAGCCTGCAGTGGAGGTGTCTACCAGGACTTCTGAAGGGGAAATCACACGCTTGAGTTTGGGGGGAGGTGAGGTGCCAGCCTCCACTGTTAACAAATCGTGTGCCTGGCTGACCTCCCATGCATCTCCTTCACACACTTGAACACTGCACTTGCCATCACACACATCATGACTGGAGGCACAGCTGTGCTGTGCCAGAGGGATGAAAAGAGCTGCAGGGCCTGCATGTGGCAACATGATCCATTACTGGAGGACATTGCAGGATCAGCATGCTTTTATAGGGGCCTCAACTTTCTCAGAGTAAGTGCTAGTAACGTGTTTCTGACTAAGATTTGGTCTACGTCCCTGCACCTCCAACAAAATGCTGTTGTGTCACCTGCAGAGTAGTCATTAGGCCTAAAACACTTGTCTTCTAGATCTTGTTAAGGGTTCGCTGTCTGAACTTCAGTATTTAGAGTGTGGATTTCAGCAGGAAAGACTTTTTTTCCCTCAGCCACACAGATATTTTCATATTCCAGTGAGCTGTAGAATTAAACCAAGTGGGTAATTTTAATTTTGACACCGGGCAAATGTTGGTAAATTGTTTTTGTATTTGATTTCCTAGAGCAGTGCAGGAGGAGCTCACTGTTTCCCAGACCTTCGAGTTGGAGTATTCAAAGAAATTGTACCTATGGGCATTGATCCAAAGATAGTGTCTTATAAGGAAACTGGTAAGTTTATGTAATGAAAAATAAAGCCTTTTACCTAAGTGAGAGTAAGTGAAGAGTAAAATACCTTCATCAAAAATACTTCCCTTTGCACAGTGGCCAGGACACAAGAGAAATAGATACAGAAATTGATGTCTTACTGGTAGCCAAAAGCTACTGGTGCAGAGAATTTGCTGTCCCAGATATTGGCTAGCCAAGTGTATAGTTGCCTCAGAAAACTTTGGAATTAACTTCTGTTTTTGTGGGAGAGTTCTGATTACATGAAGCAGTGACCTTGTGGGGTAGGGACTGCTGGCTTGGCTTCACTTGTTTTGGAGCCAAAAGCCATGCTCCTGCCTTTTGCACTAAGCAGATCCAAGTCCTGCATGAACTCCATCTGACTGCATTTGTTTTGTAGCTGCTTAGTGTGGATTACACCTGATAAGGTGTTCCCGGCTGTGGATTTGCTGCAAGGATACTTACATAGGTGATAAGCAGCAGCACAGCAAATAGCAATTAACACAGCAGCTTTGGGCTTTTTTTTCCACCAAGGGGTTTTGTTGGTGCCAAACTTCTACAGCATCTTTTTGTGGAAGAGGATTATTTTTGTTCCCTTTTTTTGGTAGTTTGTGGGATGTATGCTTGGCTATTTCTTTCCTTTTTTTCCCTTTTTCCTCCTATTTTGCAGCATTTTATGGAGATGGAATTACTCTGGCAGGTTGCTTGTTAGGGGTATTTTTTAATAAGGTAAAGGGTTTTGCTGGTGGAGCTTTTTAGTTTTTCAGTAGATTAAGAGTGCTAAGCCCTGAAAGCAGAGAAACTTTATGTAAGTTGAAGTTGTACTGAAAGTAATAAATGTTTCTGGAAATTTTCCATTGTTATCAAGAAGAGCTTAATTTTAAAAACTGTATTTCTGCACCTCCAAATGTAATGACAGATGAGCAAAGAGAAGTGGAACATGTCACTCCCTCTTGCAGAGCTGTAAGAGTTAGCCAGGGGATGCAACAAAAGATGATAGAGATAAGTACCTGTCTGCTGCTTCTTCTGTCGTATGGAAGAGTGTCGTGTTTTCTTTCATTTGCCAATAGGAAGCCAAACATAGATAAACTTGGCTGATTGAGTTGAGATGAAAAGTCTGCGAGCAATCACAAAAAAGTTTTGTTTGGAAAAATGAGGAGAATCTGGATCTCATTTGTGACATTGTTTCATAGTTCTGCTTCTCACTTCTCTTCCCCTTCCCTCTTTTTTTTTTTTTTTTCTTTTTTTTTTTCTTTTTGTTTTGTTGAAGGAATCCATTTATCCCCTCAGGAATTCCATAGAGAAGTAGAACAGTATTTGTCTCAGGCCGCTCAAGGACAAAGCGATACCATTTTGTTGGACTGTAGGAACTTCTATGAAAGTAAAATAGTAAGTGCTGCATGCCTACTTCTTTACAGGTGCTGAGGTGAAGTATTTACAATTGTGAGGGTGTAACCTTACTGTCAGAAGAGATTACATACTCCAGATTGACTGTAATGTGTACAGGGTGCAGTTTAGTAATGAGTATTAGACACAAGCAGTAGAAGACCTGCCCAGCAACTCAGGATGGAGCCTGCCTGGCAGGAAGAAAACAAAGTAGTCCATGCAAGGTGAGCACAAATGTTTGAAGTAGCATAATTTGTAGGGATGATTTTCAGCATTTTTGTCTTGTCCCATCTGTCAGAAAGGGGCATCCTGCTGTCACAGCCACCACCCTTTGCACTGTTGTGGTGTGTCTTCTCTCTGACAGTTCTACTTAGCTCTCTCCTCTTTGTTTCAATGAGGAGACTTGCTGTGTCCAGAATCCTCCTACAGATTTTAACGTATGTTTTGATGCATAAATGCAGCTGAGGAGCTGCTTAAAACAGCTGCAGTGAGCTGAATATTCCAGTCCAAAGGTTTGTTACTTTCTCTTGTTTGAGGCACAGAGTTTATGAGTACAGTGCTTGTAACCAGTTGCGTGGCCATCCATTGTGATTGCAGGGGCATTTCCAGGGCTGTCTGGCTCCAGATATCAGGAAGTTCAGCTATTTTCCAAGCTACATCGATGGAAACCTGGAGCTTTTTAAAGACAAGCGTGTCTTGATGTACTGCACAGGAGGGATTCGTTGTGAAAGAGGCTCTGCTTACCTCAGGAGCAAGGTAAGATGTCAGTCTGAGGGCACAGGTGTTGAGGAGTTGAGGCTGCTTTAAGGGCACCTGTCTTTTGTCTTGCTGGTGAATTCTTACTGTGCACAAACTGCAGGTGGGGAGATAAATGCCTCTGACTTGTGCTTGTCTCATGCTGTCTGTCAAGTCTGGATGGTTCAGTCTGGCTCAGTATGACCTGCGTGGACTGGTGTCACAGCAGTGAAAATAATTACATAACCCATTTCCTGAGAAGAGGTATTTGTAGCCTGTGTTAGGAGGGCTTGAAAATACTCTGCAGTGTTTCCACAGACTGTCTAGGTTATGCTCTGTGGTCATTACTGCACAGCTTGAGCATCTCAGAGTGGTGAAAATTAGCCAGTTAGTGCTCTTCCCAGTGTTGCAGAACTACATCCAGCACAGTGCATTGTTCTAATTTTGTTCTAAAATTTCCATCCCACTCTTCTCAAGGATCAAGGGAACAGAACACAAAGGTTTTCCAGAGATTTAAACCTTGGGGTTCTTTTTTCTGCTGCATCATTGTGAACCCTGCAAAATTCTGCTTCTGCTGTTAGCTAAATAAAAACTGAATAACAAGTTCATGGATGTTCAAAAGCAGTTTATCCGTGATGCAGCAAACCTTCCTCCAAAGATGAGGAAGTTGCCAGCTTCTTTGGAGTGTAACATTAAATGAAGAGTTGGGTTTATGCCAACAAGCCAGCATTGTGGATCTGCCCAGTACTCCCTGGTGGCACTGCTTAGAGCTGTGGCTGCACATGGGGATGGTCACTGAGAGGCTGCTGCTTTTCACTGACCCCTGGCATTTACAGCATTTGCTTTGGGAACTCTGGCACACCACCACTGCTGTGGTCTCCTTCAGCTTTTCTGCTAATATGCTTTAAACAGGCAGTGTGCAGAGAGGTTTACCAGCTAAAAGGTGGAATTCACAAGTACCTAGAAGAGTTTCCAGATGGATTCTACAGGGGGAAGCTGTTTGTATTTGATGATCGTTACGCCATTTGTTCCAATGAAGATATCATCTCAGGTAGGACTAGACAATGTAAGTGCAGAAGGCTGGGAAGCTATTGCAGTAATTTCCAGAGGTGTGCAGGATAGGGACAGCCAAACTGGCCTGTGTAGTTCTTCCTCATACTTGGTTTTATCTCGTAGTGTTGTCACTTCTCATAATGGCTGTCAGCACTATGGCTTTAACATGTAAAACAGAAATGAGAAGAAAGGGGGTCACTAACAAGCGTTGACTAAAACTGGAGCAGTAGAAGGAAGTGTCCTCTCCGTAACAGCTCTGTTATGAGCCATCTGCACCCATGGAGATGTATGTCCAGCACTACAGCTGTTGTTACCTGCTTGTTACCCAGAGTGCTGATCAGACTGGGGTTGGCCAACTGACCAAAGTCTCAAATAGTTCTCCTGCTGCCAGCAGTTTCACAGAGTATCAACAAACACTTCCAGATATTGGGAGAGTAGTGGCACTGTGGTCTACAGCACTTTGTTATTTCCATGCTTAAGAAATTCTATATCCAATGGAATCTCAGTGGCCTCTAGTTGTTAAGAACATTGCCTGATCTTCTGGCTGGGATTGCTCTTCAATTACTGCAAATTAAGTAATCTGTTATTTTGCTCGCTGTTGCCAGATACAGCAAGTAGCTGAAATTTGGCTCTAGCCCTTTTTGTAAGGAAGCAGTGCTGTTTTTTCTCTGAGTTGGTAACTTTTCAAGCATAACCTCCCATTCCTCCTCTGCAATTACTCTGTACATCTTGGAGGGGCCTGACTTGGTGTGGAAACAGAACACACTCTGGATGCATCACAGCCATCCCTACAGAAGTTTCAAGGGGAAGTGCTGTGGTATGCACCTTCTTGGTACAGCTAAAACTGGGCTGTAGCTTCCATTTGAAGAGTTAAAACCTGTGATGGATGTTCTGGAAGGACTCTACCAGGACTCCAAATGACACCCTGTTTGCACGAGCCGTTGTTTGTAGATGGAAGGAAGTTCCATGGCATCCCCTCCCTCAGCAGGTGACATTCCTGCATACTGGCTTAGTTGCCACCTGCATGTCTTCTTCTCTTGGCAGTAAGAATCTCTAAATCTGTCTATTCAGAGCTAGAGAAAGCACTAGTGAGCACTCTACTCTTTTCCAGAGGGAGAATTATCTTAAATATGTCAAAAAAGATGTTTTAAAAGGAACTAGATACTAGAAGATCAAGCTAAACAGGAATTAAAAAACCTGCACGACAATAGCCACTTAAATGAGAGCTGGCAGCCCCCTGGTGCCTTGGCAAGCCCTGTGCAAGGGAACAGCCAGAGCAGTATGGGTGTTAACTTTCTCTTTTCCTCCTCCCTCCAGCATGCAGATACTGTGGGGTGCTGTGGGACCAGTATAAACTTTGTTCCAGTCAGCACTGCCGGCAGCTTGTCCTGACATGTCCAAGTTGTTGCAACAAAGGTCTTACAGCTTGCTGTCCTGTTTGTCAAGAGAAGGAGCTCAAGGTGACTTCAAGGGCTTCAGGACAGACAGTTAAGGAGGAATGTGAATGTACAAGGAGACGGCCAAGGGTACCAATTGAACGTGTCTCACCAAGGATGCTGGACACGGGGAAAGATTAAACTGTTTCGTTGGTTAATCTGGCATGTGCTCATGTGAAGGGCTTCCGAAGCCAGATCTCTATCTGTTAAGTCAGTTAGGTTTGGAAATTATGAAAATACGTTGGCTTGGAAAGTCTTGTTCAAATGCTGCCTTTAAACATGGAATACACCCTGAAAACCATCCATTACTTGCCTGTAAATTACCAGAGTGCCCAATCCATCACCAGCGCTACAGGATTCCTCTGGGTACAGTCTTGTAGTGTGGCCTTTACCATGGGGATTTTGGAGCAGAGTGTCTGCAATGTGACAGAGCTGCTCACAATTCAAAAGAAACTGAAGGAATTCAAGAACAATTCCGTTTTTTTCTTCCTGCATGGAGATCAACCTGTTTGACCTCTCCAGGATCATGCATCTGCTTCAATAGCTTCTAGTGAGGTGTGCGAACAGCAGACTTATCAGTTTGGTGTGGGTATGTGACCAGATTAGATCCTGAA
>VXBQ01011408.1:0-18575 GCA_013400175.1 Phainopepla nitens | reverse complement strand
TACCCTCCGCCCGCACTCGGGGTGGCAAGCGCGCTCCGTCCATCCCCAGGGCAGCTGCGGGGCGCTGCGGAGAGCGGCAGCAAGGGCGGCATTTGTTTCCATTTGCTTTTAATGATTCAGGCATGCTGGAGCATTGCCTTTTGTCCCGTGGCAACGTCCTACCGAGTGCCGAGCCAGATGCTTCGGCAAACTGCCTTTTTGGGAAACCCCACAAGATTTACACGCATCTCCTTGGGGATCCAGGACACTGCAAAGCACCCCGAGACTGCGGCTGGAAAAAACTCCTTCCCGGCAGGAGTGGCGCAGCGCTGGGACAGGGGAGCAGGGAGGCCTCAAGGCCGGACCAAGTCACGGCCACCCAGGCCCCGGGCTGGATGGCCCCACTACCAGCACCGCTGGGGACCTGCAGCTGCAGTCACGGGCACTTTATAAAAGCTACTTCCCCACGAATGCCACCTGTATCAATGCACCTACTAATCCCGTGCCTTGCTTGACTCCCTGTCACTTTGCCCCAATACATCCAGTGACAGCCACTAGAGCTGCTCCAAGTCTGCAGTCAGCCCAGGAGAGCCGCCTTCCAGTCTCATGGTATCAAATTTTAACATCGCTGCCAAATCTCCTTTTCCTTGTTCCACTTTCAAGTCACTTTATAGTCCCATGGATTTGTCCTTTAATGATTTTTTTTTACTAAATCTCTCACTAAGTGTCAGCCCGAAGCTCCTCCTCAGCTCTGCTGTCTGGTCTCCACAAGCCAAGAGTGGAGAGGGCCCAGGTTCACCGGAGGTGTCCAATCCATGTGAATGCTTCTCCACCCCCTTCCTTCCCAGACCTAGTGATGACCTTCATCTGAAAATGCCCCCAGTTGCCATGAGATAGTACTTGGGGTTTTTTTGGTGTGACTTGCCTGGCACTGAAATTCCATGTCCTGTGGTATTTGGAGGAAGATCTGCAGTTAGCTCTGAAAATACTGCTCCCAGCTAGGACAAATGAAGGATACAAATGGGGGCTGTGCCAAGCACTGGACTCAGTGCATGTCTCGTTGAGGTGGGCAGGATTATGGCCCAAGTCACTGGCATCATCCCAGCTGCTGGCAGGAGAGAAGAGGGTGCTTGGAACCACTCAATTCACCCAAAAGCCTGAAGAAGCCTGACAGGTACAAGATCAGACAAACCTGGATGCCAGTTTCTATGCCACCTGTTCACCAAGTGCCTTTCTCCACGGTGTGCAAGCCGGGAGAAGCTCAGGAAGTGATCCACTGGTACCACTGATCTTCCCCAAAAGCCCACATTGGTTTTGCACTCAGAGATACATTTGATCCACTTTTCTTTTTATCCCATCTGGCGGCTGTCAGATGTAGCTTTGTGGGCACCAGCACCTCAGCCAAGGTGTCCTGGTCCTCTTCAAATGCACTCAGCCTGTCTCCATCAGGCAGGACATGGACCCAGCTTCTCAGCACATTTGTTTTCAGTGCATCAGTCGTAGTTCTTTCTCAGAGGTTTGCTGTGACACTCTGCGGTAAGGAATGCTGCAGGTAATGTACAACGTAGCACTTTCCACAAGACACCAAGTTTCACTAATCCCAACTACAACTACACCACGGCTCTCAAGGAAGTGGCTTGGCATGCTTGAAGCATGTCCACTCCGGTCAGGAGCTCCTCTTGCCCTAGCCAAGCTCTAACATCACAGAGCAGCACAATTCTTTTGTTTAAGAATTCCAGTCCAATCTGAGAACATCAGCAAAGAACAAAAGAACACAAAAGGGAGCTTTCAGGCTTTTGAAGGTTTAAAGTGATGGTTTTTTCATTGCATGGTTTTTCATTTTCTTGTCTAACACAGTTGACACATGAGAATCCAGGGTCTTGGAGGTTCGCCTGATGCCGAAGTGTGTAGACAAAGGATGAGTATGGTGAAAACACAGAGACAAAAGATCTTTGCAACAAAAGTCTTCCAAAATAGGGAAAGAGGAGTCAAGGATTGGAAAGGTAAACTTAAACTTTGTCAGCTTAACAAAATACAGCTGAGATGGAATAAACAGAAAAGAGGAGGTTTGCGTGTGCTTATTGTTCACAGCCTTGGCTAAGTAAGAGACCTGCTTCGTTTGTTTGTTTCAGTTATTACAGCATTATCTGTTTTCTCTAGGTAACCAATGATCATTTTCCATGCTGCATTCCCTTTTTCTGGTTGTAAAGTTATCCTGGGTGGGGTCCCAGGAATTACACATTCCAAATCCACATTCCAAGGGACGATGAGCTGGGCTTCTGCAGATACATCCTACACGGTTTTGGCATTTATAGTGAAACTGGAGTTCCAGTAAATTCCCTGGTGGTGCACCTTTCTTCCTACAACTGAAGATTTTACATGCCTTATTTTATCTATATATAAAAATAGTTATCAGTGAAAACTTCTGAGTATTCCCCTCCTTAGCCTTCTTCCATCCAGACCAAGTGCAAACCCTTCTGTTTAAACCAGACTTTCTAGACATTGTTGCTTTCATCTGGATTCTCTGTGATTAATCCATGTCTTTCCTGGAGGACAGTGCCCAGAACTGCAGGCCGGCTTTCTAATAGCTGTCAGAATGGAGAGTAACTCCAGCACCTGCCTGGCTCAGACACGGGCCATGGATGCAGCCGTAGTGAAGCGCCATGCATTCATGAAAGCAGAAAAACCATTCACAACCACCCTGCAACACCAGACGCCGAAAAACTGAAGAGCCACGCAGCATTCTGTGTGCACTAACAACTTCCACAGAGCAGGTGTGTCTAGTACCTCCTAGGGACAGCAGACTAACTAATAATAACACTATTTCATGGCTCGGAAACTTCAGCAATCTCAAAGTCCTCAATACCGTGTATGCCCAACTTGGTCTGCACATTTTTGAAAGCAGAGCATGAAATATGTCAAAGAGCATCTTGACTTTCTTGAACATCTGCCAGGGTCTTTCCTCTACAGGAGGAGAATCACAAACTGCCTCATCTGTACAGATGTCAAATAAACTTCTGGCAAAGAGCAGATCCTCAAGCCTTAAAGGATGCAAACATAGCATAGGTACTTTTCATGAAGCTTTAAAATAGTTCCAGCAAAATGCTCTGTTGCCATGAAAATGGCTTGTAGCCATCAGCCTGCACAATTGTGAAGGTGAGATGTGTTCTTAGAGACATAGGAAATCTCTCTTCAGGAGCTTGTTATTCTACTGTCCTACATGATTCAAATTTTCAGACTCAGAACTCATCCTACGCAGAGGGAAACTTTGCACTGAAGTTTATCTTCGAGTATTTCATCACTACATGGCTTCCTTCAGTAGCATTCCTCACCTTCTCCACCATGGCAGCTGAAGAAGTTGGTTTATATGGAAAACTAATTACTATCTTCATTGTTAATGCTACCTCTCTGTCAAGTACACTTAAGAGTCTCAGCCTCAGCACACTTAAATATGGAGAGGACCATGTTAAGTAGTAATTTGCATTAGAGTAGCAGTTTTCTGGTTTATTACTGCTCACTCTAACCATAAAGGCTCTCCTATACCAGTGTACATCCAGGCAGAGAGACAGGCACCAGACTTCCAAGAAGACTCCTTGCTGCTTAGCCCAGACCTTCTCCAGACCTCCACCAGAGTTGGACTAAGAGAGTGCAAATCTAAGTCTTATATGCTGAAACAGCTTGTTTGCTCAGAGTATTTGTATGCATTTTATTTCTCCCACCCTACTGTTACACATGCATGACACCTTTCAGTCTTGTTTCCCTTTCTGTCCAGTCTCCTGTACTCCTGCAAACAGCATTATAGCAAAATTTCTTAGCTTGGCCTGTGTACTACTAGAAATTCTACAAGCCATGCACAGCAGAAAAAAAATCCCATTGCTGGCATTCGTCGTGTAAAGCTTTAATATTGTGTTTAACAATCTAGAGGGACTGTGGCAAGCAAATTTAAATTGAGACAGCAGACTATGAAATATAATCATGTCTACACTGCCTCTAAATATTTCTAAGACCAAAAATAAAGTAGGTTCTAAAGTAGGCTGGAAATACTGTGTTCAGAAGACTTTAAGCACCCATCTGCATGCTTATAGGACACTGCTACTGCTTTTTCCTGTCTCCAGGGAGCAGAAGGCCTCTGAAGTTTCTCAGAAGCATACATGAAAACAAGCTATCAAAAAAGAGGGAAAGGAATGCTTTGAATTTAGCAGCTGGTCAGGGGGGTGGGGTGAGGAGGGGAGCAGAGAATTCAGGAAAGCGGTATCAGTGCTAAAGAACGTCAAACAGAGCAGTGAGTACACAAAGTGCACACCCTTCTGTGAATGCTGCACCCCACAGATGGCAGTATGCCAAACAAGGCACTATTCAGAGCTTACCAAGTTAAGGAAAAGGGAAAAACTCAACAATAATGCACGTCTCTGATGACAAATTCAGAAATAAAAAACACTTGTTGAAGGAAGGACTACCCTGTAATGGCTCTGCGTAATAGCTATGAGATAAAAAGCCCTCCAAAATTAGGGAACAATCATAAGAATAAAATTGAACATTTTATTGATAAATTGAATGTTTTATTGATAAATAACTTTCAAAATAATTTAACTCATATATTCTAGCATTACAATGGTAAGCAACATGAAAATTTTCAGAAAGTCAACTGAAGTCAACAGAATCCAAACTTGTTAAACAAACACAGATTTTTAAATTTTATCCCCATTATGTTTTCAAGGCCATGTAGTAGTTATATTTCTCTCCAAAGCCTGTTACTTATTTTATTGCTAAGCTGCTACATTGCAGAAGTGATGATTAATCACCCTTTGAAAACTCCACAAGACTTTGAGACACAAAATCATGAATCCACGTATCAACATGTGGAAGAGATGTGTCCACAAGAAAAGTCACTATTTTTCGATCCCACGAGTTAGTGCTGTCATTAACTGCCTGTATCTGTGCCACAAAAGGTTTCTTCTCTACGAGATTCCGAAACACTATTGATGCCTCTTCTGACCACTGCTGGTTTTTGACTCCTAGGACAAATGTAAAGCAAAACAGAAAGTCATTTATAGACTAAAACAATCTAAATTTATAAAGAAGTGGCATGAGTTTAAATACTTAAGAAAACAGATTTCAAAGTGCTAATGAATGCAACTTAAATCTAGAAAAGAAACACAAGCTCACTCATCTCCCACACAAACAAGCTTAATTATTACACAGACTAGGACACTTCTTTCTTCTTGAAGTCTAAAGATAATGAGGTGTTTGCAGAAGTGAAAGGCAAATGCACTGACTCACTGAGCAATTCAGGGAATGTTAGCTGCCTTGCATGACCAGGGCTTATCAGGAACCATGACAAAAAGGAAACTAAGGATCATTTCAAAACAAACTTTCTTCATCTTCGGCCTAAGGGTGCTGACATTATTTGTCCCGTTGGTCTTGCTTTACATTTTCTTCATCTCAAAGCAGCATGAGTTACTAAAACACCTACCAAACCTTCAAGTGCCAAACTAGGCATAGAGGGGAGAAACAAAGAGAAATTATGCCTAAATGCCTCACAACTGCTCCTACTTTTTTCAGAGTAGCATCCCACAAAGTCAAGTCTGCTGGAACCTAAATTGGTTTTTGAATATGGCTGCAATCCACCTAGAAATAAATGGCTCCTGCAGACGTGAGATTCAATTCCCCAGACCACTGCTGGGGTACAGCATCTAGACACAGGGGCTCAAATATCATGCAGAAATACCCAAAAGCCACATTATGCATAACAGAAGCAGAAAAGCAAAATTACAATACTTTTACTATTAGCAGCAACTTGCCACCGAAAGGACAACACAGGAACACAGCTGCCTGTAGATTACAAAGGGAATTGAAAGCCAATAGTTAATCAACACTTAGGAAAGGGTAATTAATGCTACGAAACACTACAGTGGAAGGAAATGGGGTTTTACAAGGAAGCAGAGCAGAGACTAAGAGGCAGGAGACACAAAAACAGAGAGAAAAAAGTGGAAGAACAGCAGGACAATAGTTGGTGATCTTCCAGGCTCAGATGGCCAGCTTTGACAATATGAAGCATATCAGAGGCAATTTAACTAGCTACTCGAGAGACTCTGTAAAGCTGGAAAAGTGTGTGACTTGCAGGCTTGCTGAACTGGATCCTCCAGAAGGCAGACACAGCTAGAAATCGGCCACATGACAGCACAGGACGCCGAGGACCCCAGGCTGTCGGTAGCACATCCATCACCCATCACTTGTTTAAAGCAACCCCCAAGGTTACACTGAGACTATGCAGGAAAGCAAATCCACAGAAGGCACAGAGCATTAACTCTGCCACCTGTCACTTCCAACAAGCATACCCTGTGACTGAAATCTAGAGCAGTGCTGACCAAACAGTGTCAGAAAGCAGCAGCTGACCAAGAGAAGACGCATACTTCTGAACACAACACAGAAATGAAGGGAAAATTTTGAAAGGAAAGACAGCAAGGAGAGATCAAGTTTTATTTTTGAAATTCTCTCAGATGTATGCGCACTTTCTATGTGCCATATTCTCTGGGAAATTATCTTACGTAAGCTAATGGAAAGCCCCATCTCCTCATGGAATTTATTGTTTGTTTAAGAAAACCAATAGATTTCAGGCAACTCTGGATTCCAAACATGCAGTGGAGAACTGTAAAGTACAATACGGTCAAGATATATATATATAAAATCTCTAGAAATTCAGCATCTAGGTTCCTAACTTTATGTAAACTATGCTGATCAGAACATTAGGTTCTTATCGACAGACACATCATAACTTTCATATGTGGTAATTGGCTATGTTAAAGATCCAAAAAACATTCAGTTTTTATTTCCCCGTGTCTTTTGCATAGTAGATATCACACAGGTTAACAGTACATTTTATAATAATGAAAAGTAGCTGCCGGGGAAGTTTAAGCAGTCTTCATTCTCAAAGACGGTAACTTAAAGTGCTGCATTAAATTAAGCAAACAAAAATAATTAAGCAGAATCATCATCGCCTATGCCAAGAATAAAAGCAGGACATAAACGTCTAGAAAAAACCCAATTACATAACCTTTTCCAGTTTACATTTCTGCTCATCTCGTATGCCCAGTGATGTAAGACTCTAACAAAAACAACTGCAAATGCTTGACACCTACCTGCAAGCTGAGCTGTGATAGCCTGGAAAGGCAGTCTTCTGAACGTATCCAGGAGTGGCTGCACTTTCCGTATGCTGACAAACTCGTGTTTGCCGTAGTCCAGCTCGTACACCGACAAAAACCCGTTTCTAAGAATTCCTTTTATTATGACCCTGTACCACCTAAAAGGGGGGAGAACAAGAATAGACCATTTGAATTCGTATTCACACACTGTCAAAGCACCAGAAAAATAATGCACAACCAAAAAAATCCTAATCAATATGTCTCAGGCTTCCCAAATCTGGATTTAGCTGAATAAAAGTCAACTATCCCAGCTACAATCTGGAAGCATGAAGAGACTGCAACCTCATTTACTCCCTTAATCTCTCAGATATCATTGGACATCTGCTACGTTGTTAACAATGCGGACTAAGCAAAGCTAGGCTTGCTTAGCTTAGCAGAGTTAAGCTTGCTTTCAAAGATGGTAAGTAATTTAAGCATCTACTTACTCGTCTCCAATTTTAGCTGCATACAGCTTGTTTTTTTCAATGTTCACAGGTTTCTCTTCTGCCCTGCTGTAGTACAAGATCATTTCCTCCATTAGGGCGTACAGGTTGTTCAGCTCATTCCAAGGCTGGACGATGAAATGACCGGGATGGCAGGCCACCGAGACGTAGATATCCATGAGGTCACCAGGCTTTGGCAAGGGTAGAGGAGGAGGCATATCAACGGTGGACACTGCACTGCCAGGTTCTCTGCCTGAATCAGGGAAACTCTTCTCCAGCTTCCCACTGGAAAACTGCAGAGCTGAAGCAGCATCATCTATAGCTTTTGTGGAGCTAGTCCCACTGGGTGACACACTCAAGAAAACATCCTTCTGATGCTTCCACAAGTCTGCATTTTTGATCTGTCTATTGATGCTACGATCCACATCTGGGAAATTCTCTGGAGCAAACAAGTAAATGTGTGCAATTCCTTTTGAAGCATCCTGTTTAATCACCTTGGAAGACAAAATGCCATTTAACAACAAGTTAGTAACTATTAAAGGCACATCTGATTTTATACAGAAGACTAAAGCAGCAACAGTTCACTACATTTATGCACAGAAACATTTTCAGTGTTCTCCCAAAGATATTGAGGAAGTTGTGGATAATAAGCTGTTCACAGCAGATAAAAAGAAAAAAAGCACCTGCAGCTATTTCACTAATTTAAAGCAAACACAAAACTTGAACTGAGTTTTGTGCCGTCTAACAGGTTCAATCTTGGTATTGTGTGGACAATTCTAGTTTTCAGAACAGTAGCCAGGGTCCACACTGATGTAAACAACTTATTACATAATAATACCTAATCCTTTAAACTATCTTTCTGTCCTTATGGAAATGAGGCCTGCTAAATTAGACGAAAATCAAGATGAAAAAAGCTTCCAGTTTCTCTCATGTGTAATTTTCAAGCACTGACATAAAAATATTTCCTATTTACCATCAGATATGCTAACATTATTAACAGTAAAGCACTTAAACTTTAATTTGACAAAGCATGCAACATTCCTTTAGTGATTCTTCTGTTGATGTTCCTAGCCAGGAATAAAAACTTCCAGCAATTAAAGCATGTATCTGCTGTCTATTATTTAATACAGCAAAAATTATCACCAAACTCAAATTTTCTTGGAAGAGGAGGTCTAGAAAAGCCAGGTGCAACAGGTATAAGTCTCAGAGTAGAGGTATAGACTAAAGCAAGCAAAAAGGTTACAGAAAGTAATAAAGCACTTTTTCAAAGTGTCTGACAGCTGGAATCAAAAGGTAAGAGGAAATTATCTTTTCTTACTCTGTAGTTAGTAATAGATTTCCTTTGGGAGGGTATTTTCAGTTGCTTAAACTGGCTAGGTTACACTGCAAATAAAAATAATTTTATCTCAAAGATAAGAGAAATTCTAAGTATAGAAAGCATATACTAAAACAAAGTCAATTAGAAAAAATAAAACTGCTTCCAAAGATTAGAAGGAGAAAAAGCTTTGCTCACAAGAGGCATAAAAGTAATTCAAGATTAACTCAGAAGTTGTGTATTTTTTGTGCTGAAACATGACAACTGTGTTACTTTCTTACCAGTGGCCAAATAACTCCAGCTGTATATTTGGACTTGGACAGCAAAATAAGAAAAACTGCTGCAGAAGTTGCTAAATTCATAGGAGAGGGGAAAAGAGAAGATTCTAACAGGCTTAAGCAAGTAAGTTTTAAGACAAATTTCCTAAGAAAAGAGCTTTGTATAGAATTTATGTTCTTTAGCTGGTTACAAACTTCTACACTTCTCTAACAGAAAGCAATCTGATGAATTGTTAAGCTTTTAAAGCTGTTCTTACCATTGTCTTTTCACATGCCTTTGTGATTTCAAGTCTCACAGGCATTCTGACTACTTACCTTCATGCTAAATTCAGGACAATTTATTACAGCATCTCTCAGCCACAGTACAGCATCTGGAGTCCACATGCCAGTGTTAGGAGGCAGATCTGCCAGGCAGCATTTTAAAGCCTAAGAACAGAATTAAGTATACAAGGTATAATTTAGTAACATGAAAGCTGGTCCATGAGTTCCAATTGAGAGAATAATGCTGAAAGAGTTGATCATGAATGACAAACAGAAAGAGACAGAGCAAAATGCAAATCCAGTACCATGACACATACACCACATCCACCAACTCATAGGACTACATTGTGATTTATTCCAGGCAAAGATGCACACTAAAGTAACCCTGTAATGCTGAATGCTGTGAAACAAAACAGAATTTCCGTACATAAACCTGGAAGCAGCAGCACTACAAACACTGCCAAGAGATCAAACACAGGTTAACTTTAACATGTCTTTATACCTGAGGAGGTATTGCAATTACTTCTCTCAGGAATTGTGGTGGGATTTCTTTGAGCTCTGATACTTTTACAGTTGCAACTGTTCCACTATCCATAAACTGCACATCAAGTGCCCTTCTGGTGTGAATAATTTTTATCTGAAAGAAGAAAGCAAGAGTGTAATTTTGAGGTTAAAAACCCAACAGTGAAACACACATTATACAATATTTCATGGAAACTAAACATTCAGATTGAGTTGAACAGAAAGAAGAGACATTTCTATGTGGGAAAACTCTAGCTGCTTTTTGAATACTTCTTACCTCTACACGTGCCCATTTTCCTTTGGAAGGAAACAAGCAGATTTTGCCACAGAAGGGTAGCAATACATTGAACTCAGATGTCTGCTGCAAATACAAAAACAGAAGTCAAAAAGCACGGAGCTATTACTATCTGGCACTCAACTAACCATTTCAAAAGAAGCAAAAGGTCTGTTTCAAATAAAAAGTATCTTTCAAGCAAAAGGTCTGTTTCAAATAAAAAGTATTTTTCCAGCTTCAGAAGCACTTCTTATCACATTGCTTTAAACTTCCCCAATTGGTAAATCTTTTATTCCCAAGCTCTGAGAGAAACTGGGAGAACACAAAGTGCCAGGGGTAAAAAGCCACATTTGGAAACAGACTAGGAAATCACCAACAATTACTTGACTTGAAAAACAAGAGCAGTTAAGAGCTATGACAAAGAGGTGAAGAAGCTCCTAGCTTATATTCTGGAACATACAATTTCTTGAGATATAAAACAAACTGAATTTATTGCTGACTCAAATTAAAGTCTCATAGGGTGAGAAAATCCTAAACAACATAAATAGACAACGGCTACACTACAAAAAGTATGGGGAAACACCATCTGAAAAAAAATTAACACCTTACTAGGTTTAAATTCTTGGGCAAAATGAGTTAAAACCATCCAGATAAGCTGCAAAGTCTGATATTAAAAGCATCTGAATAACAGTCTCTTTCTTGATAGTAGCAAGAAAACAAGAAGTACTCTCTCCAAAGAACACCAATTCTTGAAACACCTATATGGCTGCCTTCCTTAGTGTCTTTGCATTGCTAAATATTTTAGATACAATTTCTTTCCGTGTTTAGCTTGCTTGAAACTGAATCTTGATAAATGGAACACGTTTAGTATAAAGTATTTCCAGATGGTTGCACAACAGGTTTAAAGCTCAACTTCTACACCTAAAGCACTTTGACAGAGTAGTTTCACAAGCAGCAGTTCTAATAAGACCTCCAAGGATTTGCATTGCGTGATTTGATTTTGTCAGGCTCACTGAATTACAAAATTGATTCTCTTAATTCTTACGAATTAGATTCTCTTAAAATTTCTTCTTTCATGTGTCAGTAAATGGCTGGTGGAATGCCAGACTTCTCTGCCACATGCCTATTTAAAAGCAACTTAAGATTTTTCAAAATGTCTCCTATACATCACTTGGATGTTGATACGAGCCACAAGATTCAAAAGCTAAGGATGCAAGGACAAGATATTCAGAATCAGATATATCAGATCAAAGCCACTGAATCTCCAAAGATGTCATGTTAAGAAGAACAGAACTTGATTCTGCTGTTTTTACTGCCACTTTGTACAGACTTAGCTGTTTATGCACCAACTTCATAACGTAAAATTTCCAGGAAAAAAAAATTATCTCTACAGGCTTTACACCAATCTCATGCAGTTTCCATTGGCAGCTTCCCATTAAGAGCCATACTGTTAACATTCTACCTATTCAAGGACAATTTCAAGTAGTTACTAAAGCCTTAGAGAGTGCCTTTTGAAAAAGAAAGCATCAGAAGACACTTTTCACACTGAAAGGTGCACCCCAAAAAACCCCAAACTAGAAAGAGAACTTTTAGCCTTTCTGAATAGTCTATGGCTACCAGAGAAACTTGAACTTATCTGCAAGGAAAATTATTGGTAATCTCTGGAGAAATGCTGCGTGACTTCACCACTTCCCTCACCATGGAACTTACCTTGTAAAGAAAGTAGTCTTCTAGTTTCTGCAATATTTCAGAAAGTCTAGACAAGCCTTTGGATGGCACTTGACAATACAGGCTCCCATCAGAGGAAACACTGGTTACTCTGACGTTGGTATATAGTGCATCTACCTGTAAAGGGAAAAAAGAAAACCCACACAAAATTTAGCAAACTTCTGACAACTGTTTTTTGTCCATCTAAGACCTCAATATTCAATGATTTTTAATGATTAAGGAGGAAATGGGACAATGGTACCTGTAGGTGTAGTTCAAGGGACTTGTCATACAATGCTTTCAGGCATGTAGCATTGATGTTGATATCATCTTCTCCAGAAGTGTCATAGAGAACAAGAAGAGGAGTATCACTCTTTTCCAGTATTTCCACAGCAAATATCTTGAAGCATGTCTGTGATTCCACAGCCTTTACTAGGACAGGATCATCACAGAAGGCTTCCAGTCCTGTAAGACACACCGTACCTTTTTGTATACAGAAGTTGTGCTGCACCCCTACTACTGGCAATCTACTTAACTTCTCCCTTTTTATCAAAGAAAGCCATCTTTGGGGGCAGGGCAGAATAGAAAAGAAAAAAGACCCTCTTCAGAAAGAGTCGAGGCAAATGTGCAGAAAAAAATTGAATGCATCCAAGTATTAAAGAACCACCAACCAAAAAAAAAGCCAAGCTCATTCACAGCAATTTCGCATATTTAAAATGTAGTATTTTTAAAAAGTTAAAAATGCCTACTAGTTTTAGAAGGGTAAATAAATTCCAGCAGAATCAAGGGAATCTGCAAGCATGCAAGTACTGAAAGGGGAAGGATCACTTCAAAATAATTAAATAGGCTCATATTTAGAAATATTGCCTAATCTGGCCACAACAGATGTACTTCATTTACGGAAAAAGATGTGGAAAAAGTGCTAGTGTACACTGCTTCACACGACAAGTTTCCTTTACTTTGAATGTTTCCTTTTATTTCTTTAGGCTCACGTATGTTAAAGGGACAAAGACATCCATGTTAAGTGCAGAAACAATTAAGCTCCATTACAGAGGTACAGGATAAATCTGTCTTCCAGTATCAATATGCAATATCAAGCATTCTCTGTAAAACTCTTTCTTCACATCCCTTCTTCCTTCCTTTTCCTTTTTTCCATGCATACCTGTGTCTGCTTAGACTAGCTGAGCTGAACAAAAGCTACCAAACACACACAGTACTATTACAAACAAGAATCAGAACTCCCAGACCCATAGAGGCTTCAATCCATAAGCTGTGCCAGCAGCAAGTGTAGCACACACAGTGTGCAGCCAGCACTGGCTTCCTCTTACCTGCCAGTTTACATTTTGCAGCTTGAAAAGGAAGAGATCTGAACTGTTTCTGTAGTCTGCACACATTGTTGCTTTCAACAAACTCAGTGAATCCATGATCAACATAGTATACCTGACAGCGGAAAAGGGAATTAAAAGCATAAGATCATGAATACAATTGTAAGTATGTTTCCTTGAGCCTAGGGAGAATGTATTTGGTTACCACATTCTATATACAGCCACAGACAAATTACTTTTTGCCAGCTGAGTACCATTAATTTCATGTTTTAAGGGAAAGCCTCCTTCTCAAGATCTCTATAAAACCATCCTCTCCAACTGTTCTACAGAATCTCAACTTCAAACGGGAACAATGCTGGAAGAATTCAGCATAAATTATCTCAAACTAGGTGAAGAAAGGTAATAAAGTCGCAATTTTTATTTACAAAGTTTTGAAAGTGTTGAAAAGTGAAATACCACTTAGGTGCCATTATAAGTTTTGCCTATTGTTTTACAGCATTAGGAGAATAATTTTGATTTAAGCTTGTCTTTACTTTGATATGAATACCATAGTCAATGCAGGAAACTAGTATGGAAACTGCTACTGGCAGCAAATAACTGGAATAAAAGTTAGAGAAAGAAGGCTTTGATGAGACTTCCTAGAATTTTTTTTTTCTGAACTCTATCCTGCAAAATGTCTGCATAGCAAATATTAAAATGAGGTCTGAACACTGTGCCAGAGGACAATTGGCAAAAGCCGCAAAAAAGCAGCAGCCTTCTTTTGGCTGATAGCTCTGACTAGGGAGAAATTAGAGGCAAGCATGCCACTAATTTTCTTGCCACTTCTCTAAACCAAACAAACTTTCACAAAACCAAGTTCTGACACCCCACTCCAAGTTACAGCTGAAGGTTATCATACTAACTTTCAGAAAAAACTCAATTCTAATACATGTGCTATTTCAGTATTTTTAAAATGATTAACTCTAAAAGTATATTAAGCAGGGCTGGGTGACCTAACTAGGGAAAGAAACAAAAATATTAAGGAGTATATCATTAATATTGACTAGACAAGAAATAACTGAGAAGTCTTAAACTTTTTTTATACATCAAATATACGTTCTAATTTCACTAAAGATAGCAAGAAGAGTCTGTTAGGAACTGGAAAAGTTTAACAGAGGAGTTAAATAATGTCAGTGGAGTTTAACTAAAATGCGTATAGCTCCCAAAACGCTAGATCTCCCTGGAAGGGGAAAATATACTACAGTATAATCTTTCTCTTTTCTTTTTTTTTTTCTTTTTGCGATTTACTGCATGTTAGAGATATTTTAGTACAAAACTTCAGACAAGATCTAGGAGCAAATGACTGCTGTCCTTCTCCTTCTCTTCCTGTGTCGCCCTGAAACCATTCCTCCTATCAAAGGTACATTTTCAGTACCAAAGTGCTATAGGGCCCAGCTCCTTTTTAAAACCAAAACGAAAGCTCCCAAACTCAAACTATTTATGGAGAAAAACCTGAAAGACCATTTAATTTTGTCAATTATGTAACTTCTACAAGGTCTGAATTTCTCATATACCTGAAAACAGAAATACTTCAGGGCAAGAAAAGAAAGAACACTAGAGCACCATATTTAAGAATTGACTGTGTATTCAAAACCACAAGCTTGTCTCAATTCTTTCTCAAAGTGCCAGAAGAGGTAATTGCTTGCCTTTACTCTGTTGTCTTCTAGAGAAATTATGCGTGCACGCAACCAGGCATCTTCTTCAGCATGTACTGCAACAAGCTGCCCAACACTCAGAGACTGAGCTGGTGACACTGTACTGTTCTGATTGTAGTATGTCTTCATTTCATCTTCCATTTGTTCCTGGGCAGAAGAATAATCTTTGCCCACATATCTACAATATTTTACAAAAAAACACAACAAAAAAAAGCTGAATAAAAACATAAGAACATTTACATGCATGTATGAATAAATGATATACATTTTCTAAGACATTTGTGTCCAAACTCTTCTCTTTTTAGGAAAAAAAGTAACTCTGTCACTAACAAACACCATCTTAATCTGGTTTTCATTAAGGCTGATCCAAACCAAAGCATCTAAAATATCTTTAAAAATTAGCTCTTAAACCAAGTGCTATTTTCTCTCATACTACAGTTTTATCTTGCTATTTGGCTGCTGACCTAATGGTTCATATTAATGTTGTTTGTGTTACACAGGTCTTCTTAAATCAAGTCTATAAACTTTCTGGAAAATCCAATGGGAAGTTCTGAATGCTTCAGAAAGTCAGATTAGAGCAGACAACAGGAAAACTTACCTACAAATTTGTATTAGTAGCTACTGTTTCAGCTTGTTCATGGAGAGCGTGATACTACTCAATTCTACTACACAGTTTAGATTATAGGCCCAGAGATAGTGCAAATATTGTAATATAACATGATATCATAACTCTGTTATAAAGATGACGGTAAATCTGACCACATTCCAGGGAAATGTATTCTCCTAGAAACAGCCTTTTGGCTTCTGTGCTAAAAGTTTCTTGAACATTTGTTTCATAAAGATACCTAACAGGCAGTTGGAGTAACTCAACAGAAAGCAGAAGAATCTTTCAGAATTTCCTGCCTCATTCACTATTTTATTCATTATTTCTTGTGAGAATTCAACTGCAGTACCTAGTGTATCATCTCTGCCTTCAAACACTCTGTTGTGAATGTCTAGCAAATATCTAGGAGTGTTTCTATCACCTCACTTCTATTCTGACTACAGCAGAATTCTTTGAGAATTGATCCATGTCTCAAAACACAAAACCAGCAGCAAAACCAGCACCTTTCAGCTTTGCCTTCATTTGTACTGCAAGTGAAAGGTTTCAGACAAAAAACTTGGCCACATACCAAGAAATTAAAGAGCTGTTGCTCCATCCCTGAGATTGAAATAGGAATCTTGATTTTATTGTTCCTGCAAAAATCAACATCAACCAGCAACTGCTACATAGTTCTTGTGTGGGTCAGCAGAAAGAGACTGGTAGGACATATAAAAAAAGAAGAGTCCATGCACTGTTTCCTCCCTATACATCTTCATGAACATTTTCTTGTCATGGCAAAGAACTCTAATCTCTTCAGGGCCAGTTTTATCCTATCAGGATAAATCAGGACCCATCAGGACCTTGCCCATGAAGTTACATGGATAACCCTGAGCAGTAATTTTTGTAACTAGGACCAAGAAATCACCAATTATCATCATGTACCTACACAGAGCTGACAAACTGAGAAACCTCAGTACTGTCTATGAAACAGGGTTCAAAATTTGGGAAGTGCTGCTTTGTAGAGAAATTGTACATAACCACCCTCAGCTCAACAGTGTCATATGGCATTTTAATTCATAGTACTCAAAGCATTCATCCCAAATACTTAGTGGAAACATGCTTAAATAACAGACTAGAAAGCTAAGAACCATTAGTCCACATGCACAGTAAGTTATAAATGATGTCAGAACTAAAAGGTGTACAGGAAAGTTTTGTAGGGTTAAGTCACATGTATGTACAGCAGGCTGGAACTAACAGATGTAACAATCCACTTCTTGCACTGTCCCCTTAGACTATGTTGATTAGGAACCAAATCAAGAATCACTAGTTTTTTGCTGGATGAAAGCTCATCTTTCCATAAGTGGAATCAGAGTAAACTTAAGTCACGCCTAGTAAGCTATAGAAGTAAAAAGTATTTTAATAAGCACAATAGTAATATCTGAACACTATTTTGTGTTGTAGTGAGATTACTGTATAAAGTCTTCCAATGCCAAGTCAAATCTGTCTTGATTCTCTGACAAGCTAAAGCTAATGATATAAGTGATTGGTTCAGGATAGAAAAACTTCCAGAAAATTTCCATTTAAACACAAACAGAAGGATTCTTAATTTTCATTAGCAAAATAAGCAAATAATAAAGTCCTGAAGCCTCCTGTTCATCTATTCTTTTCTGGAAATCCTGCACAATATGAACATATGGATTTATAAATATAGGAAAAAAAGGTAGATTCCAAAACACAAACTTGCCTAATTAAGACCTCATTAGTGTTTTTCAGTTCTAACACCATGATGGACACAGATCCTTCTGATGGAATGATTAGAGAAGGAACAGTTATGTTTTCTAGGTACTGGTCCTTGGATTCTTCATACTGCTGTTCAGCTGTGGCCTTCATACCATCATGCCTCTTGACTTTCTCAGTGACATTCAGATTTTCATCAATGCCTCTTTGGGGTTTAGCATAGAGGATTGCCTTTCTTGGGACTTCAGATACATAGTCCACAGTACATACATCTGACAGCAACTCCAGATTATTCAGAATGTCTTCTGGAAATTTTACTTGGTAAGCATCTTGGTACACTTTGGGAAGTGCATGAGCCCAAAGACCATTGGAATACTTCAGCAAGATGCTAACAATTTTTGCCTTGAAGTCACTACTGAGTGATGCAGGTGTGGTCTCCATATTTGGTTTTAACAATGGGTCTGCTTTGGATGAAGTAACATTCTGAGATGCCTTCTCTTGCTCAGTATCACTTTTTGCTACCGGTGGTATTTTCTTAGCAGGATAAAGAAATCCATCCATTGGATCATCTCTGTGTATTTTCTCCACCTTCGAAAACAAATCAGAGTCAATAATCAGTTGCATCTCAACACTAAATAATTTTGCCAATTACACTTTTATAACATGAATTTTATACACGCTTTGAAAAGAACATCCACAGAGAGCTAAGACTGAGGCAGTTACCAGAGGTTAGCATTTCCTGTAATGCTTCCTCCTCTGTTTTGAAGGGTTCCAAATTCAAATGAGTACATCAGTAATAGGCAAATATCTAATTTATGCAATACAACTGGGACGTGCTTCCAAAGAAGTATAGTCTCTCTTTCCTCCTAGGAAGACCAAGAAGACTGTGACACCTGTGGAAATCCTGGACACAGAGAATGTTTCTCTGCCTGTCCTGAGGGGTTCTGATCCCCAGGAAAACACTGCTTTTAACCTCTGTCCAGGCTTCCAAAACTTTGGAATGAACTTGAATCAACAAGTGCATGAAATAGGTAGTAATGTAGTTGTAGTTTGTCACAGGGTGAAAAATTTAGATTTTGCGTTTGATCTAGCATGGATGTTGGTGAGAGACCAAGATGGAGGATTTCGGGTGTTGTCCCTACCTCCTTCTTCTACCTACTCCATTTTCTGCTGTGTGGGGAGCACAATTTCATTGGATGAAGGTGCCCGCAATGAAGGTACCGTGTGAACAGATAGATAGCTAGGAACAGACAGGAAAAGAATAATAAACTACATG
>VXBQ01011406.1:579134-624038 GCA_013400175.1 Phainopepla nitens | reverse complement strand
GCCCTGAGCAGCACAAAGGGCTTGGTCAGGAAGGCCACTCCTTTGCAGGCTTTGCCCAGGAGCCCTGGGTGAGGGTGTCCTTGTCCTGTGTGCCCTGCTGTGGCTCCCTGCCAACGCTGCCTGCGGAGCAGGAGCAGCGCGGGGACGAGCAGGCCGAGCACGGTGCCCGTGTGCCGCTGGATCTTCCTCTGCAGGTGTGGTGAAGGCTGGGCTGGAGCCTCCTGAGGGGCTTCCAGGTCTGCAATTTCCTGCTCCAAGTGCAGCTGGTGCAGCTGAAGTCTCACCTGCACACCTTCATCCCCTGGAGGGTTTCTTCCCCGTCCTCGGGAGCAATTCCGTTCTTTCCCGAGGCCTGCAGCGGCTGGTTGCTGCCCACCACGGCCATCAGCACCAGGCACATGCGCAGGATTCCCTCACCATGGGTGATCCTCCCTTAGAAGAGAGAGAAAGCACAAAAGAGCCGAGATACAGACTATATTCTCTCAGGAAGAGAAAGGAAAGCAGCTCTTTACTGGAAGAAAATCTCTGGCGACCTTGCTAGTCCTGCAGAAAAGCTGGAGGCCAGAGGAGCTCCTCAGGGCACGCCTGGGGCTGCAAGTTCCAAAGGCCGCTGCCCAGAGAGGCTCCATAAGCACGTGGGGAGGAGGAAGGGGAGGAAGGTGTGAGACACAGGGACACAAAGAAGAAAGTGATAGGTTTGAGGAGAGAGAAGCTCAGCATTGAGGATGACAGGAGAAACCAAACCCAGTGCCCCAGGCAGGGGGAGGAGAAGAAGGGCCCCCCAAGATGGCTGCAGGCAGACAATGGAGACCTTGCCCAGATGTTGCCAAATGGGCTGATAAGAGGGAATGCAGGGCCCTGCATTCCAGCCGCTCCCACTTCTGACCCTGGCACTGTCTTGAGTCAAGGCCTGGTGGAATCCTGCTCAAAGCGGGCTGAGCCAAAGGAGGCAGCTGGGTCCTGGAAGGGCCGGGTGTGAGGTCAAGGCTCCCTTGCCCTCCCAATGGCCTTCCCTTAGCAGCCTTGGGCAGAGGTTTCATTCTTCCTCCCTCCCTCCCTCCCTCCCTCCCTGCCCCAGACATGCTCTGAGCACTGTGTGGGCACAGATTCCCTTCTCCGTGTCTGTCCTCAAGTGTGATCCCAGGTGGGTCAGTGGGCTCTGCCCTGAGCTCCCAGCGCCTTGCAGGCTTGCAGGTGCCTCTGCTTGGCCACTCCATGGCACTTGCCCGCAGCAGCAGCAGAAGCACCAGCAGTGTTGGCAGCAGCAGCAGCAGCAGCAGCATTGCCAGCCTGCAGCAGCAGCAGCAGCAGCAGCAGCAGCAGCAGCAGCAGTGCCAGCCTGTGGCAGTGCCAGCAGCAGTGCCAGCAGCAGCAGTTGCCTCTCAACTCTTGGTGCTCCTGCACTGCCGCCCCTCCCACTGCCACCAACGTTCTCTGGCAGTCCTGGAGGCAGCCCTCGAGTCTGTCCCTGGGTTCACAGAGCCATGGATTCCACACATGGACTCCCTGAGCCATGGAATCCTGGGGCCCTGGGCATCCACACATTCATTCCGGGGCCCACCTTTGGTGTGAAGAGGATGCAGTGAAATGTGGTTCCTGAGGGGGCTCTGCCCTCCAGAAATGATCTGGATAGTTTCAGTAAATTATCTATCTGTTGTCAATTCAGATGTAGAATTCTTTTTTTCAATCCTTCAGATTCTTGCTCCTTGATTCTTCTGCTTGGGGAAACATACTGAAACATACTGAAGCATGTTAAATGAGTCAGGCGAGCCACAACCCCATGCGTGTCCCACAGCCCACCAAAGCCAGAGGTGGGACTGGCTTTCAATTTCAAGGAGTGTTGGAACATCCTACATCTATTCATCCCTTTTTTTAATGAATGGTTCTCATTTCTTGGTTATGTTGCAATGCTAAGGTACGCACAGTTGTCACCCAGAAGCCTGTGACATATTCCACTGCAGTTATTCCACAGAAATACATTTTAAATTGAAGTGGCTCAGAATTCCCATTTTCATCTGAAAAACACTGTTGTGCTTTTACCTGAGACATTTTTTTACCAAACTCAGTGTAATCATGTGTGCAGCATTTTGGGTAATTTGCTGGTGTCTGGTTTAAAAAGTAATCTCTGCATGTTTTTCCAGGAAAAAAATAAATTAATAATATTAATGAATAAATAGTGTACATAGGTTATGCCTCAAATAAAAATTCCTAATTTACTTTTATTCTAAGATAGAAAGACACAGAGATGCTAAATATATTTTGTTTTTGAAGAGACATAATTACTGTGTAATTTTCCTTTGCGTGTGACTGAAAAAACTACACGGCTAAATGCTTTCTCTGAATGGGAGTAGATCAGTGTTTTTTAAGCAAGTCTTGATATTTCAACAGGATTTCAGAAGCATTCAGAACCCTTCCGTTCTCCTTCAGGATACATTATTATATGACACATTTTCACTTATTTTTGCTTTACTTTCACTTTATTTTCATCTTTCTTAGTGCCGAAGAAATTACAAAAAAGGTGAAAAAATGGCGGCTTCCTTATTACAAAATTTATTGAGGAGGCCTGAAGGATTAGGGAAATTTTAGAGCTCAGTTTTGGGAATAATTTTCTTTTGCACTAGGCATAAAGTTCAAGGAGGAGCAGCTTGACATCTCTACATCTCTAGCAATGCTACCCAAACTAGTAGAGAGATTTGTGTTTGGAAAGGAGAAAAGTTTGAAATCCTTGAACTCAGTATCCAATTTGTCAGAAGATTTATATGTGCTCAAGATTTAGTATCCCATTTCTTCATTTTGTGTGGAACAATGCACATTTGATGACTTCCAGTAAGACATAAAACCAAAACAAACGAATTTTAAAAACTATATGTAATCATGTGTCTGTACAATTCTATGTAGGAATCACAATCCATACTTTTCCAGTCTTAGATTTTTCAGAAGTTGACTTATATGTTTTATTTGGACTGATGTCCAGCTGTGGAATTTTTTGACATCTGTGTGTTTTAGACATTGATTTCTAGTGGTTTTTAATGTTTTTCAGCAGTTGAAAGTGAATTAGAACAGCAACTAGAAGGAAGTTACCTGTTTTTCAGCCTTGTTTCCAGTCTATGTTTGTAGTGATTGCTGTAGATTTCAAGAATGTGCAGTTAAAGTTTTTATTCATCAGTGATCTTTAACTGACTTACATTCAGAGATTAATGCAGTGGCCTTTTTTTTCCCCCTGCTTGATACTTGACTGTTATCAATAATCAAATCTTCTGTATTTGTTCTTTGTGCTGCATTAGACAAACTCAATCACATTGGTGGTTTTGTGTTTGGTTTTGTTTGTTTACCAAATTTTAATAGAACTGTACAGACACATGGCAACATTTTAGCAAGTTACATCCTATCATATATAGAAATTGTGTAATAAACAATTAAATTGTAGCAAAAAGTTCTGCAGAATTAGAAGTGCGTAAGGTAGACACTCAAAATTTAGAAATACAGATTTGCTAAACAGGTTCTCTGGAAATGAGATCTAACTTTAATTTTTTAAGGGAACCACTGTCAAAATTTCAATTTTATGAAGAAAATTTGTGATTTTATTCTGATGCTTGTGTGGGGAAAAAAAATTCTTACTGCAAAAGTTTTGTTTATTTAAAAATATTATTTATCATCAAAGCCTTTTTTTGCTGGATCCTAAAATGTAGCATGGAAAACACATAGATATTTTAAAGGCAGTAATTAATCATACAACTGATATCAGGACCTGTCTAACATTTGTTCTGTTATTCTCTCCCTTCCAATAGCTGGCCCCCAACCTCCATCTCGGGTGATGGCAAAAATGTTCTGTTCAACCATCACCAATGAGCTCTCTATCACAAGGCTTTATCCACATACCTTTCTTTTTAAAATATTTTTCTTTCTTTCTTTGCTTGTGTATTTCATGTCTTTTTTGTCTCCCTTCATGATTTTTTAAATTTCTGGATGACTGTTAGGAATTGTTGTCTGCCATTAGACAGCATCACACTTTCAATATATAAAAACCACAAAAAGCTTCTGATGTAAATATTGTGAATTATTAATTAAAAATAAATCTATAGGTTCTTCATATTACTGCTTTGTAAGAAATAAAGAAGTTGCCCCTTCCTTTTGTGAGGAGCAGCCAGGTAAATTCTGTATATTGTCCTCTTCAAAGGCTAATGAATGCTAAAATCAGCCAAAAAAAATTTGGGAAGCTGTGTACCAGGTTAATTTGTGTCAAAGAATGACAACTGAGACGCATCATCTTGTAGGAGGTCTTGCACATCTTCTTTTGGAAATTTATAGATCCTATGGAGGTGGTTTTGAGATTGGAATGAGGGAAGAAACAGGCATAAAAATAAAACATTTTTAGCAGTTCCCAGTATATTGCTCTTGTCACTACTTGTTTTATTTATGAGCCCATTGGACCCAAATACATACTCATTCTTACCTGTGACAAACTGACAAGTGGGATATAAAAATGAAAAGTTTTTTCCCTCCACTGGTGGCTAAGGAATCATTGATCTTCCCTAAACTAACATTAATCTTGGAAAGGCAGCAAGAGGCTTATAGGTCTTCCATGCAGTTTGAAAGTGGTAAATTGGGAAAAAAAAAAAAAAAAAAAAGGATATTTTGTCCATATTCCTTATTGTTGGGAATATTTTATGACACTGTGGTTGCCAGTTGGTCATTACTTGTAGTTCATTAAAGTTTTATGCTTGGATCATAACTATATACTCTGTAAAATAATTAACTTACGCAGTGCTCTATAACATAATTGATTAGAAAATTAAACTTCCTTTGCTGCCTGTGTCATTAATAGAAATTCTCGGATAATGAACTCTTAAAACAATCCTCTGAAATATTTATTATAACAGTCATTAGTGAGAAATTCCTAAATAGCAACAGACAATATTTTATTTTCTTGGCAGATCAGGTAACTTAAAAGATCACAATGTACATGGAGGCAATTATTTTTAGCTTTCTGAAATCAAAATAGCAGGGCTTGGGAGCATGATATGCAGACATTTGGGGGTGTAGGTTGTGTGTTTTGATTGCCATGTCATCTAAGTTCTTCTGCATTTCCTCAGTTCTGCAGGACAATTTTATGTAACCTGTGATGGTTTTTTTTTGTCGTTATGAAGAAGAATCTGAATTAGTAAAACTGAATTTGGATTCCAGCTAGGACAGAGTCTTTTTGAAGAAACTGTTGGTATTTCAAATTTTATAAAATGAGTTTGTATATACGTCCTTATGTACAAGTGCATGGACCTGGCTTTTAGCTCAAAATTCCTGTAGAACCTGGCAGCAGCAAATGCAAGAATTTTGTATCTTCTTGCCTCTGTAATAAAAACAAGACCCCTCTCCCAGCCCCCCAGTCTATCACATGGCCATAAACAGACTGCAGTTTGGCAACTTTCTTTGTCTCTGCTTAGGAAAATATGTAGGAAGAAACAACTTTTTCTTATGCAACTTGAGAACAATTTCTAAAGTCTCCTGTTTTTCTCTGACAGATCAGTCTCATGCAATTTATCTGCTGTTTTCTGTCCACTAATGCTTGGGCTAGCTCATGCCTGTGCATGTAAAAGGGGTTTCTAACCATATAGCTGTGCCCTTTCATCACTCTGGAGGCATTCACAGGCTGTTGTCATTGCTGCAACACATGAACAGCTCGTAAGTGAAATCTGGACACGCTAGCTGTGTGTCAGAAGAGTGGAATATGGCTGAGAGTGAATCAAATGTCTTTCTCTGGCCATGTTTGGCCCTGCTTTTTGGAAACACATCCATTTCATTGTAGCTTCACCTCCATTAACAAAGTCTTGCTGATCTTTTGTAAAGATCCCTTTTTTAATATACTTTTAGGTTCTGAAATTTGCCATTGACTAAGACCTGGCTGTCTTCGTGTTTTTGAGTACCAGTTCAGGATGGGATTTTGATGTGGCCCTCCGGAGCCCGGCTAGCTCTAGGTCTCCTCTCACCCACACTGATGTTCTGGAGGCAGCACGGCGCCAAGTGTGGGGAACTGCCACGGCAGGCGTCGCGCCGGTGGCAGAACCTTAGAGCCAATGCTCTGCAGAGAGGCTCGCTGTCAGGGGAGGAATAAAGAGGAGAGAGGCAGCTATTGTGCCCTGGAGAATCCAAAGGAGCTTATTGCCGATGAAAGGGGCAGGATGCGAACAAAGAACAAAGGCTTACAACAACTTAAACACAGGGGAGGTCCTGGGCGTGGGTACAATCATATAACCAATCATAATACGGAGTGGGAGGAACACAAGGTGGGTCTTAACATAACATGAACCAATAGGGGCGATGGTGGGAGGGGAACAAGTCAGAGGTGCACATCATATTTGATATAGGGGGTGATTGACATAGAGGTTTCTGGAAGGAGGGGAGGAGTCAAGGAGGATTGGCAAGGGTCTGGGAGGGGAATCAGGGGATGGACAGGGAAGGTTCTGGAATGAGGGGGGGAGATACACTTGAATGATAGGTGTTTCGGGGAGGATACAACCGAGGGAAGAGCCATTTGGGGATAGGAACAGGGGGAAACTCATAGGAATAAACCATATTATTATAAACAATAAAATTATGGGCCCTGACAGGATTTGGTTTTCTTTATGTGGTAGGCCCTGATTCAAATGGAGGGCGTGTCTTAACCTGAAGCTGTGCTATGTCAAGGTTTTGTGGTTGTTGATGAAAGGGAACCAAAGCCTGAACCATTCCTGAGTTTAGCTTTGCAAATGGAATCAGGCAGTTTTTGGAAAAGTTCAAGTTCCCCAATTTAGCCCATTCTGTTTAACCCAATGTTTTAAAGGGAAGGGAAAGCAGACACAGAATCCCACTGCTCTCTACAAATACATGAAAGAAGGTTGTAGCAAGGTGAAGCCTGGTCACCTCTCCTGCGTAACAAGAAACAGGACAGGAGGAAATGGCCTCAAGTTGTGTCAGGGAAGGCTAAAACTGAGTGTTAGGAAAAATTTCCCCACTGAAAAAGTGGTCAGGCATTGGAATGGGCTGCCCAGGGAGGTAGTGGAGTCAATGTCTCTGGAGAGGTTTATAACACATGTATGTGTGACACTTAGGGACATGTTTTAGTGGGATTTGGCAGTGCTGTGTTAATGATTGCACTAGATGTTAGAGGAGTTTTCCAATCTTTTTTTTCACATTTGAGTTTTCCATTTTCCTCATCTCTCAGACTGTTCTGGTGATTAAATTGTACACTACAGTGAGTTCAGATTAAGGGTTTAAATTGAAATAATTCAATTTTTGCATGATTATACAGTAAATTATATATAAAACAATGCGTATAATGTATGCTGTGAGGTACCAAGTCATCTAATCCTAATTATGAATGTAATATGTTTACCCATATAGTAATGACATGATTGGAAAGGTTTATAATTGCAGCATGCTTTTTCATGATGAACAGAGGCTCCAATATAACTCTGGAAATGTACATATTAATAGTTTCCATTGTTCATACATGAACAATATATTTTGATGCCAGGGGAATTAAATTCTTTTGACTTACTAATTTGGAGGAAAATTTTGAGAGTTGATAGCATTTTCTTTTAATTATAAAGCACATATAATATTCCAAATGTGAATTGTGACTTCTATAGGGAAAGAAAGATGAAGAGATCAGTTTTGTAAGGCTGGAAATTTACTTGATACTAAAAGTTAATGGATGAAGACATTTATAACAGCACGGTTTCACATCTTTTATTCATGTACAATTTTACCAAAGTATTCCCATCAGCCTGCTATTTTCATTTCCCATATATTTACATATACTTTCTCAAATAACGTAAAACATCTGTGGAAAAAAGATTGCTAAATTATTTTTTTCGAGAGCAAGAAAATGAAAGTGAAAGAAAAGAGTGTCAGAAGTGATACTCTGGTATAAAATATCAAAGAAATTAAAAGCTGGGGAGGCTGCTATGTTTTGGCTCTCTATTTTCTATGTCTTTGTGTTTCAGGTCACTTATCTTAGAGCACCTTTGATTCTCATTGTATTTAGAGCAGAACCTCTTTCCATATACCTCATAATGGGCACATAGATTCCTATTTCTTGAATGTTTTGCACTCCTCGGACTACCTGTTAATTAATAGACTGTACAATAAGAGCAAACCAGCGCCTCATGGCAACACATTGGTCAAAGGAAAAGAATCAATTACGTATTCTGTGCTGCGAAAGGCTGTTCATGGTGTTCTTTTGCAAGGGAGAAGAGGCAAAGTTAATTCACTGAATAGTATGTTGCAAGTGTGAGAGAACAGAACCAATCATTAAAAAGCCCGAATTGCATTCATGAGGTCATTCTGAGGGCCTGGGAGAGGAGGGCAAAACTTCAGAGCAGTTATTTGTCCTTGTGCAGAGATACAAACACACCTGACCGAGAAAAACAGTAACAGTGAGTGATCTTTGCCTTGGGGCAGACAAGCACCTGCATGTCCATCACCTGGTGACTTCTGGTGAGGTAGGACAAGGCCAGGTTCTCAGAAAGAGCCCAAGAGATGGTTTTCTTCTCAGAAATAAAATGCTTCTTTCTGCAGTCTGCAGTGAACATCCTAAGAACATCCTAAGAATCCTTCACTGCCTAAAGAAGCTGTGCCATTCTGAGGTGCTAAGTAAATGTTGGACTAGGGTTGTTTTGAGTTCTATAAATAATTGGTGAAAGACATAGGTGTTGGAGAGGAACTTTGGTGTAATTAACAGATCAGCAAATGTCTGTATTCAAAAAGGAAGGGTGTTCTGTGGGAAAGGATTGTTTTTTACAACCATATTTATACCATGGGAAGGAGGTGGAGATGGGTGGAACAAGGTGCTTATATTAAAATAAATCTGCAATCCCATAATGATCCCTTTGGTCCAGATATTCTCAGCAAAAAAAAAAAAAAAGTGGAGAAAAGGAGGAAGCAGCTCAGTATACAAATATGAAACAAACCTGTTTCAGACACCATTTCCAATGACAATCATGAATGGAACATGTGTAGAATGATGATTCTTTCTTAGTTTTAGCTTTTAGTTTGAGTACTTCTTGTGCACCACCTTCGGCTTTTTAAGGAACAAAAAAAAAAATCTCATTGTTGATGAGCATAAAATATTGTGCTGTAATTAGAGAAAGCTTAGTGTGTTACATTGTTAAGCACTCTGAAATTGTTCATTTATTTATAAACCACACAACATAATAAGTGAGTTTTCATGCCACATATCAATTCTCACTTCCAGGGCTGTGGCTAGAATTTTATATGACTACAGCTGGTTATTTTGAAATAATAATTGTCTGCTTTGGAATGTTGTAAGTCAAGGTTTTCAAAGGGAAAAAAAAAAAAAAGCTCTTTAATGGATGAATTGCCAAACTTTTCCAGCTCCACCTGTGTTTCTTGGATGTTTTGGAAACAAATTTATAGTAATGAGAGGAATATTTGGGATTGTACATTTTGGAATTCACCTATTGTATATTAGTGACATCCAGAGAAGACAGAACAGGCTCCCAAGGTGACTTAGGGTGAGTCACCGTAGACAAAAGATTTTGACTGCCTCACTGTGTGATAGTTCTGTTCTCATCACAGATGAGTTACTAAAGTAACCTTGAGCTTACTGATATTCTTAAAATCATGCAGGTCATTAGAGCTCAGCTGGTAGTCCCACTATTTTTTGCATGAAGTTAATTTGTTTGTTTTTATAAATAGAATTTTTTAAAGGTCGATTTTAAGGCATTTATTTTTACATTATCATTTTAAAGGCATGCTACTCACAAATTGATATGAAGGTAGGTCAGGTTTTGGCCTAACTAAACATAAGAGGTTCTTTTACCAAGAATTTAAAAAGGAACAAAGTCTTTAAAAATTGCAGCAAAACATTCCTTTACATGATGTCGTAATTTAAAAGAAAATGAGAAGTTAATACTAATCATTACATTGTCACATTCTGTGGGACTTCTAATTGGAAAAGTTTATCTTAAACATTTCCAAAAAATTCATGGAATGAACTGCCCTAGTTTGTCTTGGCTTTCTGTAATATTTTTTCAGGAGATTTGGACAGTAATCAAATCCAGATCTACTTTGTCTCAGAGAAAATAGCAATTTCTCTTCTCAACAAAGCTAATAGTTTTGAGATATTATTTTCATAGCTGTAAAGGCATCTACCCATGGGCCAGACATTGTGTCGTGTGCTGGACAGGCAGAACAAAGCCTTTGCTCCTAAAAACAGACAACCTGAGGGTGGGTGGAAGAGAAACCCATACAAGCAGGTCTGTGTTGTGGTTTAAGCCCAGCCCCATGCAGCTCCTCGTTCACTCTCCACCAGCGGGACTGGGGAGAGAACTGAGAGGGTAAAAGCTACAAAACTCATGGGCTGAGCTAACAGAGTTTAGTAGGGAAGGCAAAAGCCCTGCACACAAGCAAAACAAAACAAGGAATTAACTCCCTGCTTCCCACAGGCAGGCAGATATGCAGCCTTCTCCAGGAGACCAGGGCCACATCACAGGTATTGGTGACTTGGAAAGGACAAACACCATCACTCCATATGTCCCCCTTTTTCTTATTCTTGCCCNACAAATCCAAACACAGCCCCACATCAGCCACCGCAAAGAAGATTAACTCTACTCCAGCCCAAACCAGCACAGCCTAATATTACTAAGCAAGTGCAAGAATTAGAGAAGGAGAGCAGATGAGAGACCTTTCTGTGTTGTGTGGTAGAAGGAAAAGGTGGGAGAAGGGAAAGAAGGTGAGCAGAATCAAAGGAACCTGAACATTTAGTCAATTCTTGTTGTGAAAAAACATGCAAAATTCTGTTTGGGGTGAAAAGTGGAAGGTGCATTTGAAGAAGTAGTTTTAGAAGAGACCTTAAGGATGTGGTGTCTGATTAAAGTGGGTGAAGTAGAATGATTCAATCAACGAGCTGAGGGATAACCACACAGCTGACATTTGGTAGAGGTAGAGATGCTGAACCTTGATGAGCACAGAGTGTGATAACCTGGGCTTGCTCTCTCCAGGGTCCTCTGGCTTTCTGCTAGCTTGAAGTATGAGTTTTATGAGCCACCACAATCTGCCCAGCTCATGGAAACTCCTTCCTGTGCTCCTAGGTTGAATGATGGAGAGAGCTGAGAGGAATAATGATGGATAGAGCTGAGTATGCAGTCACTGACAGCAATACACAAGAATGAAAGAGAATAAGAGCTACAGAGTAAATGGAAGAGGAATTAAAAACTGAAAATGACACCAGATTGTATAGAAAGCTACAGTCTGGCATGAAGCAAGAGGAAATTGCTGCAAATTATGAATTAAATGAGATAATAATGCATATCAACTAATGAACTTCATAAAGGTGGCTGAATTTATTTTAGAAATTGTTTCTAAAGTAGGTGATCAGATCTGAAATGTGCAGCTTTGTTTATTCAGCTATTATTTTATATAGCTATCTTCTAGAAAGCCCAGGTGTGAAATCCTTTACTTGCTCTCTTTTTCCCCTTTTAGTTACAGAGCTGATTACAAAGGCTGTTGAAAAGTTTCCTTCCTCAACAAAATATTTCAAGTTCATTTCAATCCTTTTGAATACAAGGTTAATTGTTTTCCTGCAGTAAGGCATTATATTGAATATAATTGAATTTTGATAGCTTACTGCATGGCTTGCTTGTGAATGTTTACAAGTAACCAATTTTTTCTTCTACAAGTTCATACATAATAAAATCGTTGTGATTTCTTTTGGCTTCTAGAGATGGAAATTGGCCTGATTGCATGAACTGGGACCAAGATGCTCTGCAACCTAGGGGCACAATCAGCAGTTATTGTGGGGAAAAGGTTCTCAGTGGCTGAGGGTTTGAATTCAGCTGGCCAAGTGGGCACACAGTGCACAGGGTATGAAGTAAAAGTTTTTCAGAGTATTAATTTCTGTTTTGACTTCCCAGTTCTATCCATGTGTTGTGAGAGTTAGACTGTTACTTACCCTTTCGGTAGGAAAATCAAGCTACTCTTGTAAAGTCCAGAGACCACCCAGTCCAGCTCTCACTTCCCCTTTCTCTCTTGGCTGTTCTCAGCTTTACTGCCCCAAGGTAAGGAAAACAAACAAATACCAAAGCATCAGAATCCAATAATGGTTTCTCTTTTTATCTGGGAAAAAAAGTGTTCCTGTCCACTTATCCATGGACAATGGCCAGGAATATAAATAGCTAGCCATGCTGACATGGAATACTCAAATAAAATGGTCTGAAGACACAGATCTGATCTGCTACATCCTCCCCAGAGAGCAGAAATTTGCAGAGGTGCTTCTAAAGGACAGAATGAGGCCTTTAAACTGCTGCTGCAAGCCTCCACAAGAAGGCTTTTCTTTATAACTGCAGGTCCCTTTTGATTAATGTCCTTGTCTTGCACATGCCTTAATACTGCTTCCATAAGGATCTACTCTATAATCTTCACAGGAAGTCAGGTCTATATTTCCCCAGGTATTTCTTTCTTCCCTTGGTAAAAACCAGGAGTTTCTGGCCTGTCTAGTTTGATTTCTTATGCACTAGGACGGAAAGTCCTTGTGGTCCTAAAAAAAGTGGTCCTAAAAAAAGTGGTCCTAAAATGTGGCCAGCTCTGGTCAGCTCTCCTGGCTCCAAGGAGAGCTTCCCAGGAGATCTCTTCCATAAACAACTACAAGTTCACTCTTCTGAAATTCAGGGTCCTGATTTTGCTCTTTACCAGACCCATGTTCCTTGAGATCAGGAACTCAGCCAGGGCAGGGTCACCACAGTCCAGCCTCCAGTCCTAATTCCTCTGATGAGATTATCCATACTGTGGGCACCAGGTCCAAAAATACTCCTACTCTGATTTGTCTCATACCTGGACCTGAAGGCTTTTCTTCTTGTTCTCCTGGACAGCTGCATTTCTTTCCAAGGAGATATCTGGGTGGCTGAAGTCCCACACCAGGATGAGAGCTTGGGAGTGTGATGCTTCCTGCAGCTGAAGTAAGACACCATCAACAGCTTGCCCTGATTAGGTGGCCTGCAGCGGGCCTCAGGCACAAGGTGTGCTGTGCATGATCCTTCATTTTCACATTTCACAGCTCTCAGCCTGTTCATGGCTGCTCTTCCCAATCTATCCATTCCTTAACACCACCTGCAACACCTCCTCCCCTCCTTCCCAGCCTCTCCTAAAAAGAGCAGATTCAGAAGCAGAGTGTCATTTCAGTGGCTTCCAAAACAAGATTATGTAAATGCATGGTGATGAGTTTGCACCAGGTGACAGAGAATTCAAAGCTGGTTTTTCCCCTTGGTCACATGCATTGTCTAAATAAACTCCAGGTTTGTTGTTGGCCTGACACGCTCTTGATAAACAAATATTGGGATTTAATGAGCGAGCGTGGAGTGTAGAATATCACAGGAGAAACAACACATGAGTATCAAAATTATTCTAACGGACAGTGAAGTCTGCAGCATAAATGTAATATCCTACACTAAGAGTCTCTGTAGGTAGCAGGATAATGTTCTTTGATGGTCTAACAGTTTCTCCTCCTCAGGGATACCTTGTAAAAGAATCTTTGAAATGTTTGTATCAACCCATTTTCATATCCCTTGTCAGTTTTAGATGGTTCTTTTCAGTTTAGTTAAATGAATTTCACTTTTGACATATACTCTGAAGTGTAGTTCTGCTCCATAAAAATGACACTATTGGGTCCTATATTTACTTTATTTCAGCAACTGAATGTCAAATATATTTACTGTTGAAAGTGTTGCTTGATAAATCCCGTATCTGAAAACTCAGGCTATATTGTAATGCTGCATGGTTTTTGATCTTTTTTTTTTTATCCAGTTTCACTGGTGCTGGAAATGTTCTGCAAGAGAAATTATGCTGCTGGACTTGCAGAAGTATAGCTGACCAGAACTCATTGGATAACTGTTCTAGTGATGCCCAAGAAGGCAAATAAATCTATTTTCTTGCCCTTTTCTGGGAAAACTATAACGTAATATAATATAATATAATATAATATAATATAATATAATATATGATATGATATGATATGATATGATATAATATAATATAATATAATATAATATAATATAATATAATATAATATAATATAATATAATACAATATAATATAATATAATATAATATAATATAATATAATACAATATAATATAATATAATTAATGTAATGCAATGGGTGCTGAAGCTGCCTGGCCACAAATTTGCTGCTGATAGGTCTTGTGTTGCCTTGATTAAAGAATGAAACTAATCACAATAATTAGTCACCTTTGCAGAAATTACATGTTCAAAAAAACATTTCTAAACATGCTGCATCAGCTAATAATGAAAGCAAAATATTTTCCTTAGCAGTTATGTGTTGTAATAAGAACAGATATTTTTTCATTAACACACTGTGTTTTAAAGGGTTGGAAAACAAAGCCATGCAACAACTATTGGTACTTGAATGTTTTTTAAAAGGCTATTCTCATTGGGATTTTATAGCATACTTCCTACTGACATGGAGGAGTTTTGTTTGAGTGAGCTGCACTGTTTGTGGTTTCCCAATTTTTTCTTCATTTCTCATCAACAAAGCCTGATGTCTTAAGAATCTGCAATCCAGGCATTCCTGATCATTTATCTTCCCATGTTTTAAAAGCCTGTGTCATTATGGAGCAACTGCTGCCTTGCTGGTGTCAATCTGAATTTTAGACTGGAATCTTTTTCAGAGGGCGTGACATTTTAATGCCTTAGTCTTCATCTGTCAGATTATTTTGGGTTTTTTTTGTAAAATGAAATATTCCTTTAAAATCATTCACTTTGTTAGGGACAATCTATCTATGAATGAAAGGATTTTTAAAAAAATGGTTCTTACCTAAGGAATAGCCTATCTGAAACCTGGAAATGTTTATCTGAAAGTAGGTAAACAAAGGTACATGATGAAGTTTTAAATTAGCATCTTAATCTAAGAAGCTGATCTTGCTGCTTTTCTGACAAAAACTGTGTCCTGAGGCTGCCCCCAAAAAATGGATTTCAGTGCATGGCTGATGAACCTGCTGAATTTGGATTTACTTTATCTGATAAACTTTCTGGTTTCAGTGCTCCTCAAGTCAGGCTGACTGTAGTGGGACTGATCCTGGTGTCTCCAAACACTGGAAGTTGATGCGTGTTTTTCCACATATCTGGAAGCTGTGCTGAAAGACAGGTTGAGTGTATCAGAAGGTGAATCTTGTAGATAAAAATGAGACTGTTTAGGTGAAGGTCTGTTTTGACCAAATAACCAGAAATATGGTAATGTGTCTGAAGGTTTGGTGTTTTTTAATTTGCTTTGATTGTTCAATTAAAAAATTATAAGCATGTATTGATCTCAGTGTGATCTTGTGCAACTGGTTACTTGATATTTTCTATATTTATTTTTCTTGGGGTGCAAGGAAGAGATGGAAAGCGTGTTCAGCAACTTGTGAAACTCAATATAATGTCTGGTCCCATATCCCCTTACCAAAAATCCTGAGAGAACAATTTGTGGTCTGGCCAGGTAATATAACAAGCTATTCAAACAGAGGGTAGCAACTGTGCACAATCCTGGATGGATTTTAGCATTTAAGTGAAATGCTCACCGATAAATGGTGCAGGATTGTTGTATATATCTCTTTTAAAATATCTCGAGTGATCTAACACTAGATGCTGTGAAGGAAGACACCTACAGTGTTTGGCAGTGTATTCCCTGATTTCTGCTTCTGTATCCATTGGCTTTTTTTGTGTTCCCTGTGGAAAGTGGGCCCCAAAGGGAAGGGGGTTGGGATGGAAAATGTTACTCAATGACACAGGAAATGCCAAGTGGTAGCCAGACAGACATGAAATACTTCATTCCTGTCTTAGAAATTGTTAGATAAGATTTATACAACGTATAAAAAAATGAGACTTTTTGTGTTAGAAATGGGCACTGTTTGCCACAGGACTGGAGAGATCACTGAGGTCACTGGGGAGAGGAGAGAGGGCTTTTCAGAGCAGAGCATTTCCCTCAATGGGTGAGGTTTCAGCAGCTTCTTTCCCACACAACAGCTACCCCATTCTGTTATTTTTTCCCACCATTCAGAATTGATGGATTTCACCCAAACTGAGAAAGATGCTGCTGTTGAAAATATTCTGAGAGGGCAGCAAAATCCTCACAGCAGCCGATTTATGTTGGACACTGGATCTTGTACTATTAGGGGCTGAGTTCTGCCAGCACAGAAATGTGTTCTGAAAAGCCAGCATTTTGTGTAGTTTATGACCCTGGTCTTGACTTTTCTAGGTAGGACTTTCTTTTCTTGTTTCTGTTGATAGTTATGAATTAAGAATGAGTATATTCCTACAGGTATGTAATAAAATATACAAGAAAGGCTCTGCAATGTGTCTAGTCAATGGTTTTGCAGACTCTAGAGCCTTTGACATTTCTCAGCTTTGCATCTCAGTTCATTAGAGATTAGAGTTCATTAGCACCTTTCACTTACTTAAAGCATGAAGGGGCATGAAAATGGAAATGTAGAGCAGACTGTGGATTGCTGTGATTATTCTTGTATCTGTAGGAACTCTTTCTCCCAGATTCAGTGCTGTTCACAGTAAAACAAAAGTGGTTTCTCTCCTATATGAGCTGCAAATTTCCTCCAGAATAAACATTTTAAAGATATTTATTTGACTAGTGTGTCTTCCTTTAGCACTTCAGCATTGTCAACTGCTTCTTTATTTACAATGGTTTTGGCTACATTTTGGGTTTGAACTTGACCCCCATGTTTGTATATTCTGGTGTATATGGAGACTTTCCACGACAGTAACTTTTTCTCTGTATTTAGTACTTGGAAATCTTAAAGATTTTTCTTTTAGAACAGACTGTGAACAAGTACAGGAAACCATTTTCCAGTTGCTCTGTATTTGTTCCTGTGCATATCTTGTTGGAAGGAATCCTTGATAAAGCTACTCTACACAATCACTGTGTGATTAGTAAGCATTTGACTTTTGGGTTCTCTGCTTCCTTTTGGATTCTCTGCTTCCTTTTGGATGGTCCATCCACACAAATCTTCCTCTCAGTCTGCTGTATGTAAACAATACGGTTTTTCTCTGAATTATTTGGAATATTTTAAAGTGCCTACTGGAAAACTTTGTTCCCTTTACAGGCAGTACTTAAAAACCCAAAGGCTTTCCCTATGAATTCTCACTGGAGGAAAACATGGACACAAGGCTTCATTACAAAATGAATGTATTTTTATTTAATCTAAACAGGATCAGATTTAGAAGCCAGAGAATGGATGAATGAGGTTGCCCTATAATTGAAGCGTATGAAATTCATAAAATTATCTTTAACTTTTTTCTTTCTTGCCTTTCTCCATTTCTAATTTACTGTCAGTGTTGCTGAAATACAGAGATTAAACTGTATATCCCATGTGAGGAATTATCTGATTTTCATACAGGAATATTTTTAGCTAAATGTTGGTGTAACTTCAATGGGAAAGTTCCTCAGAAATCAGGCAAATGGAAGCAAACCTTTTTCTCTCATTCTTAAAATTAAATCAGCTTTAAGCAGATATCCAACTTTTTTTTCTTTGTCAGTATATTCAATGTTGCTTTTTGTACACTTACAGAACTGCTTATTAACATTAAGAAAGCAAATCCTGCTGTAATTTTAATTACTTCTTATTGCAGCTCCTTCCCCGGAAACTTTACTGCAGTGAGTTGTGTTACATACAATGTTAAGCTACAGCTGGCACACAGGAAAATGATGCAGAGAGAGGGCATTACACCACCCATGGTTTTAATGCCACATAATAAATGACATTATGGGTCTCATGGAGTTTAGGAGGAGAGCAGCCAGTTGTTTTACAGCACCAAATCCTGATCCCATTAAAACCACTGGGAGCCTTGCACTGGCTTGGTTCATTCCAAGATCTGAATTGCGAATATTGGTAACTGTTCAACTACAAAACAATAGCAGAAGTATTTAAGTATTTTCAGAATTAAAAAAAAGAAATCAAACAAACCCCAAACCTATAAAACAGTAACCCAACAGCCAATGAAACACCAGCCCCCTCCCCCCAAAAAAAATCACCCCCAAAAAAATCCTTCAGTCCTGCCAAGGGTTTTTTAACAGTTGTATTTAAGGCAGAAAACAGAGCTACCCATCTTCTCCTGCAAGCAATGTAGGTATGAATTTATATAGGTAAAATACATTAAAATTTTAAAAAAAGTGGCATAAAGACTCTTTATGGCCCACACAGGTGAAGATCAAACACCCAGCCTTAACAAAAGCTGGAAATAAACACAAATTTCAACAAATGAGCAGTTCTGCAGGTTAAAAAGTGGGCAAATGTTTCTTTCTGGTACCAAACATGGCTGCATATATGTTGTAGCAAATTGCTGTTCCCAATGCAAATGTTTCTTGCAAAAATCATTTAATATCTCATTTTCTCCTCTGATTTTATGCTCTTCTTATTATTTGACTCTTGTCAATTTGCAGTAGATTTAGCTGAGCTCTCCTGCTTCAGAAGCAGACATGGATTGGTATCAGTAGATTGGTATCAGTTGAAAGAGCTTCAAAAGCAAATGCTAAATTATTCTGAATGTGAATGTCCCCCATGTGATTTGGAAAACTAATTATATCAAAGTTTGTAAGAAAAAAAAATCTATTAAAGTTTTGAAACTTAGCAGAACTTTTCCACTGTGATGAGCAACTATAGAGTTCTTTGGTTTTTTAATGTTGAAATTAGTAGTGGCTATGAAATTTTCTTCTAATTCAAGATCAATATGCAAAAATGCAGCATCGGGTCTTGTGTTATGAATTTACCCAAACACAAAATATTTTACGAGAGTCCAAATGTTTAGTGAAACTTGTTTTCTTGTTTTACAGTTGAGAGAGCTCTGCAGAAATAATTCTACAGTTCCCAAGGTTTCTAAGACTCCTTTAGTTCCTTAGGAAATTTAAGTCTTGAAGATTTCTAAACTTAAGTTTCCAAGTTTTCTTATTCTTTTTGGGGACTCTTGTGTAATGTCATATCATGGGATTTCTAGCAATTATGAATAAATGTAAAATTTGGTATGTTTTTGGGGGGGATGTAGTTTGTTTTTTAAATTTTACCAAGCTTATCAAACTTACTGCAGTCATGATATATTGTGTAGTGTTGTGAGGTGAAAAATAGTTCCTGGTATTGCTGTGTTTTTGCAAATTCTTTCTCTTTGAAGGCTAGAGTTTTCATAAACAGACAACAGTGGTTTCTGTGGAGTAAAAACTAGAAAGAATCTTTCAGTGAGAAGTAGATTGCAGCCCATTAGAAGAATGAGATTATATTTTATGCAGTTGTCAGAGACTGACAGTGAAATTTTTAGGGAAGTGGGAAAAAATATTGAAGCCTGTATTAATTAATTTGGAGTAATAAATAATAACAAGTTATAAAACAAGTTATGTTTGCTGTAGAATATGTAAACAGAATTTTGCTTTAGAATAATGTCAAATATAACTTGATGATAGTAACTTAATTTTCAGAAAGTCCATTAAAGATTAATTTTTGGTATTAAATTATTTCAGCAATTGTTTATAGTTTTGTTGACAGGCAAAAGTTTTTAAGTCTTTCACATATGTGGAATACCTGTGGAAGTAGTTTTAGTACTTCTTATTAGCATTTTCTCATTTTATGGTTCTCCTTCTTTTTTTGTTTTCTTTTGCTGATTTTTCTTTTTTGTACAAAGATTATAAATTGGAGAGAAATATGCCTGTTTTATCTGAAACCTCATGGCAGGCTGGTCAACAGAACAGTTTTAACATGAATTTTACTGCTGGCCTTGTAAGTTGAATAGAAGTAGATGTGGAAAGTTCTAGCATTGGCTAGGAAAAATGGGTGTTAATTTTTAATTTAATTTTTTTAATGAATAATTTTGTCTAATATAATTTCTGTTTCATAGGAATAGTTGAATAACTGGGTTGTTGAGCTGAAGTGCATCGGAAAATGAATGTGAAATGTAACTGTGGTCTGAGAAGATACATAAAAATTCAGAAGGGAAGAAATAAACCGTGTTGTGTTTGATCTGCAATACTTTTTCTGCCTCATCTTATTTACAGCTGGCATCAGGCTCTCCAAAAAGGTAAATCCCCTGAGTGGAGGCTGTGATTAGTGATAAGCAAATGTCAGCAGGTGTTATGAACTCTATTATTAGTTGCTTCAACTCCTGAACCATTTCCCAGCCTTCTGAGGCTTTTATCAAGCCACTGACAGGTTCCCTGAAAATTAGGAAATTTAGAAGGGCTTTTAAAAAGGCTAAAAAGAAGAAAAGTCTTCCAAGAATCGTAACAAGGATGTATATGAGCATTTGTGGAGCAGCCTTGGACAAAAAAACAAATTGGGAAAGGGCATTGAAATGCAATAAAAAATGGGCAGTTACCTTTCACAAACACTTTTTCAATTATTATCCACTGGTATAGAAAAATAACTGAAGGCTTCACAGCACTTCTAGAAGTGCCAGGGTTTCCTGTTCTTTTGAAAAGATCTTATTTCTGCCTCTTCCACATAAGAAAATACTGGAAATTGCATTTTTTTTCTCTTGGAAGACCTTTCTTTGAGAAGAATATGCTTTGAAGTTGTCATTTTTTGGTAGTTATATTTGTTTTTTTCAGAAAGGAAAGTTATGATTTTTCACTTGTGTGGGCTGACAGGATGTTCTTAGCATACCATTCTCTAATGACCTTTCTTTTGCAATTTCCCTTTCTAGGCTGCATAACTTTCCGACCCTTTGTGTTTCTAGACCAGACCATTCTGTGGAAACTTTCATAAGAGATATTTTGGTCTAGAGTTAATGTTTCCTTCTTAAAGAATAACTGGATAAAGCAAGGGAGGGGTTCTGCCATAATTTCTATGATCACATTTTAGAGCAAGCTTAAGCTATACTGGTCAGCTACAACATTTTTTTTTATGACCAAGTGACTTTAATTGGGGTTGTTTTTTATTCTCATTGTTAATGTAAGAAGGCTTTGTGAGTAAAGCTTTATTCCTTTAAAGCTGATTAAAAAAAATAAAATCTCTCTTCTGTTTCACAGAAAATGAGTTGCTCAGAGTAAATTATCTGCATGAACTCATATGAACAAATCAACTCATTTGCTAGGCATCTATGGGGAATAAACTAATTTTTGAGCTTTTAGGCCATGTAGAATTTTTTTCATTACTTTTCATTTTTTGGTACACACTACTACTTTCAAGTTTCAGTTATACCTGTCAGGATCAAAGCAAAGTTAAAGTATTATTTTGGGATTTTTCTTCTCTTTCAATTGGAAAGACCAAGACATCTTTTAGGTCCTGTTCTTGTCACAATCTAAGATCTTTTGTACAAAAAATTTGAAGGATCTGAAGTGGTGTGTAGTGTTTCTGTGGCTGGAACATCCACTCTAAATTCACCAATGAACAAAAAAATCCTAAGTATCGTAAAAACTGTCTCATGTATGTTGTATTTCTTCCTGTGTGGCTCAAGGCCAGCAGACCAGTCCTGACATTTACTGGTAAAACTTGCAAAGTTTTTCACCTTGCCAGGTCATTCTTGTGATCTGTTGTGTCTGCAGATCAGAAATGTAGTCATGGATTAAAAGATTTTAGGGTATGCTATGATTTTTCAAGGCCATCCATACTTTTTTAGCAATTAATCTTCTGACAATAGTCAAGCTAAGCAAATAACATGGGCTTGATTAGCACATGGATATATTTGGATTTGCAAGATTTCAAAATCCTACAAATGGATTAAGTAATTGACTGCATCCCACTACGGATTTAATTGTGGTACATCCTTTATGCATCTTCATATACTTGAACATTTTTGCTAGTCTTGCTCATACCACCTAAAATTTATCTAGAGACTAAGTGTCTTTTTGAGGTGGAAACCAAGAATTTCTTAGCAGCACAGAAGTAGTCTTAAAAATGGAAAAGGAAAGGCTGGGTTTGGAAGTGGGATGGAATGGGGGTAGGCAGGAAGCTGATGACCTGTGTGAAAAATGAAGTTCAGTCTCCTGGTAAAATTTAAAAGGTTTAATTAAAAAAAAAGACAATAGGAGACAGAAATAAAGCAAAGGGTTACAAACGGACGGGTGCTTTGGCTTTTACACCAATAAAGCACACTCTATCTCAGAAAACATTTCTTTAAATACATCAGCATGTTGTATATTCATACACCTTCATGCATTATTATTCAACAACATTCTTTTGGGTTCCCCTACCCAATCTGCACCACCTCCTCTTGTAAATCTTGCACTCGTTCTTCCTGTTATTGGTGTTCTTGGCTCGTTGGTCTTTTTTTTGTTGGTTTTGTTTTGTTTTGGTTTTTTTTACTGGTTCTGATAAGGATGATCGAAACTCCTTCCTTGAAGTTCTGGTGTTTCTTATCCAGATAGGATAATCCAAGAATGCAAGGAATTTTTCTGTTTATCCTTTACCACTCCTTGAATTAGTTACATGATCAAAAAGCCCCTTGTCCTCTTTTTTTTTTTTGCATTACCATTTTATCCAACAATATATATATGGCATTCATTTTAATACTTGTTAAAAGCCAAAAATATAATATGCACTTGTAACACTTGCACGGGGTCAGGGCAGCAGTTCAGGGCCTCTGGTTTTACTAATTATGGAAAAGTGTTTTTACAGGTTATGGGTTTTACCCACTGATGCTGCAGAGATGGTCTGCTTTGGTTCAGAGAGGAAGTAATTTCCTTCAGCCATTTCTCCTTTGTGTCTCTCCGATGGATAAATTAATGAAACTCTGGGACTGGTGGTAAAAAAATTTCGAGGGCTAAAAACCTTGCCTGTAAATGGAGGAGAAACTCGTCTCTCTTCACAATTAGTGAATTCATTTTTTTCTGTGCGCAGAGTCCCTTGAGGTTTGGAAACACCACAGCATCGTCAGCTATTTAAACCTTACGTTTCCAAAGGCGGAAAACCAGGACCTGAATGTGTTTCTTCCCGCCTCTCTTTTATTCCCTAATAGACAGTCTTTATGTGCAGGTTTGTAGGAGCTGTGCTGCCGCGGAAGGGCGTCAGAAGACAGGCAGACAGACAGACAGACAGACAGACAGACAGACAGACAGACAGACGGAAGGAGAGCAGGCCCCGGCCATTCCCAGGGGTTGGAATGGCGGATCCGGCGGCAGCGCCGGGCACGAGCCCCGCCACCTGCTGGCCAGAGCCCGCCGCTGCACCCCCCGTTCATTGCCGGACATCCGCGGCCTGTCGGCTGAGGGAAAAGCAGCGGGAACAGCTGGGCCTGGCTGTGGGCTAGCATCGATTAATACATCTTCCTTTTTATTTTCTCTTGGTTTGCTGCAGGTTTAGTGTTGGAATCCAGGGCACAGGGAATATTTCTCTGCCTGTCCTGAGAAGAAGTCCTGATCTCCAGGAGAGCACTGCCTTTAACCTTCATCCGTAGAGAAAGCTTCCTAGACTTTAGAATGAATTGGAATCGACTGTGTGTAATAAATAATAAAATACTTATAGTTTATCACAGGGTGAAATATTTAAATTTTAAGTTTTTTCTTATATGATAGTAAATAAGATACAAAATAGAGGATAAAACATTGACTCTATCTTCCTTCTTCTTCATCTACTCCATTTTCTACAGTGTTAATAGCACAAATTCATTAGACAGAAATACCCGCTTTGCAGATGTTGCATAGACGGACAAATAATTAATTAGTAATAAAATAAAAATAAAATACCTTTTAAATAGAAGTTAATTAGATAATTTATCTATATTAGAATCCTTAAAAGTAGACATTTTATGTCTTACTAGCATGTCTTTGAAGTATGCAAAACCTATCATCAACCAAAACAATAAACTAATAAGAAAATAATAAACTATCTCAAGACCAAAATTCCCACAAGTCCCATCTGCCTCATTTCTAAGCCCAACACAGAACTTCTCAGGGGTTTCCCTATCAGGGGACTCCGGGTAGGGATTCCAACAATTTAGAAGCTGGCCTTGCCACCTCGCCGCCAGTCCCTTTGCTGGTGGGGGCTTGCAGAGCTGCTGGTCAATGTCACATGTATCTGCTGGGTTGGTGGCACTGAGGGAGAGGAAACTGCCGTCATGTTTTACATAAATACACCTAACGGTGACAGAAATCTGATGCTCCAGATCCTCAAAGGTATCCATGCACCTAATTAATATACTGGAAATAGACAGCTTTGGGGAATTGGCCTCTGACTTGAATGGAGAGTTGCAGCAATAAGGAGGAGAGATTTGGATAAATGCTATCCATTCCAAGCCTCTTGGGATTACTCAATAAATATGAGATATCTAATCTGTGAGAATAGGTTGTCTGCTTTGCAAAGCCTTATTCTTTTGTGTGTGGCCAAACACAAATTTAATCTTGTTAAAAACCATCCAACCAACCAACCAACCAACCAACCAACCAACCAACCAACCAACCAACCAACCAACCAACCAACTTAAGGAAGTTTTTCTTTGAAGAGTTTTACAGCTGTACTATTTGTACAAGGTGTTTACCAGAGAACAAAGTACTGTAATGAAAATTTGGGATTTTACACCAGTGTTGGTAAAAATTTCCAGATCCAGCATGGTAATAAGCATAAGGTTGATTTTCAGGGTAAGAATGATAAAAATTTCTTCTAATATACAGGCATAATGTGTTTTAATCTAAGAGGTGACTGGAAAAAATTTTGGCAAAAATAGTTTTATGTCTTTCTGATTAATTACTTTGCATTTCTGTCATCTGACATCTGACCTTAGTTTTGCATAAAAGACACAAACCACTGTCTTCTACTTGAAGAAGGTGCTCAATTTATATAACTCATAAAAAGAATAAATCATTTATGTTCGATGGACATAAATCATAAATTTTTTGAAGATATGGAAATTTTGGTGAATCTTCCAAATTAATTATATTTAGTCATGAACTATAATTCTGTTGTTTTTTGGTTTTTTTTTTAAATCCAGATTGTTTTATTTGCCTCTTAGAAATGTGTCAGAATATTTTGTGTCACTGATATTTTAAGAACATGTCTGGATCTGGAGGCAAAGAATGAAAATGGTAATCAAACTGTTTGAAAACAAGATGAGTCTTAATGTCTTACAGTTTTAATCTTCGTATGATAGACTTATTCAAATATCCCATTTCCAAATACTGCACCTGAACTGTAATTCAGCTTTCCCCATTTTATGGGCAGATTTGTTGAAATGGTTCCCACTGAGTTGCTTATTTATCTGATTTTCTGGGTACCATGTGTTAAGACATCAAGGAAGGGAAAATTCCAAGTGCAAGTGACTCATTCCTGGTTGCTACGTCACTAAAATATTTTTAGTGGATTCCTTTCATTTTTGTGTAGTAGATAACCTTTAGCTCTGTCATGCAAAAAGCTGGAGCTTTGGGAGGTTATCAGGTTTTGGCACAGAATTCTTTAGCCAGAAATAAAGACTTGTTTTGAAAGCACTGAATCCCTCAAGGATTAGTGGACTTCATCCCTGTCAACAGATTTGGGGCTGGTAGAAGTATCCCCTCTTCACACCATGTGTTATCTTAAAATTTGAGAATCTTTTTTATGTTCTGTCAGGCCCTAAGTCATAAGAGAGAGATTAGAGAGACTTGGGGAGTCTCTATAGAGGCAGTATATATATATATAATTTTTTGGCTCATTCTAAATTTTAAAAAAAAGATAAATATTAAAACTTAAGTCTGAAATTAGGGGAAGATCAGGTTGAATGAAGTCAGTCAGGTCAAATAATGGTAGATATGACCATGGAACCAAGAAAAAAAAAAAAGCAGTAATAGGTTATTATCTGTGACCTGCCTAAACTTTGTGCTGTAATTGAAAGAGAATTATGCAAATATTCTGTTGGGCACGTGCGTGTGTGCATGACTTGCTGATATTGCCTAAGTGTTGTTGTCTCCATACATCAATAATATTTTTCAGTCCCAGCTTCTCAATTCACAATGACAATTTTTCTAGGTCAGTCTTAAGGAAATAGGATATTTGGCATCAGAATTTAGGACAGAATTTATTCCTGTCCTAAATGTCTGCATCAGAATTTCTGGATTTTCAGTACTCTCTGGAGGATCTTTAATTATCCCTGAGGAAACCTTAATGATGGAGATCATCTTCCCACCCTGGGACAAGGGTACAGAACTGTGTTGGTTGTTCATAAACCTCCTGGAAACCTCAGGCACTCAGACTAATAGTTGTTAAAATACCCTTTCTGACATTCACCTAAAAATGCAGATTCCCTGCTGCATCCCACTCCACAAAATTAGCTAAGATTGCCTTTTGTTAGGCCTGCATATTAATTGAAGTCTAGTTGCTGAAACTTTCATACCGTCTGAGTAGTTTTTTTTCATAAGAAGTTATTTTGGGGAGTTTGGTTTTGTTCAGCTGGCTTATAAAGGCAATTAGAATTAGCATATATCCCTTAAGCTGTAATATTTCTTCAGGGAATTAAATTTTCAAGTAAATAGAAATGCTTTGATTGTGTTCAATATTTGCACTTTGAAATCTGAGTTTGGCTTTTCATCTTGGGAATCTAAACAAAGCCCATCATTTTTATGCTTTAGGAACATTTGTGCTCTAGAGCTGTACTTGGTCTCTAGAATAAGTTATTTGCAAACCCAAATACTGGAAGTTGAAATCCAAACATTTTCCTTGGTTTTTCTTTGCTCCTTATGCTTTCCTCTGAAAGTGCTAAATAGATTCAGACGTTTCTCAGGCTGTAGCCTAGTCTTTGTTGAAAGCTTTGGGGGATTTAACACACTTTTCAACAGACCAGCCTCCAGCTTTTGGTATGTAAATAATCTGCTGCTTAGCTCTTGTGTTTTATAGTTTTGATATAACAATTAAGGAGAAAATTACTTAAACGCCTTCTGAAAAAATGCCCTTTCTAGGAACTGGGAAAGTCAGAGAAGTTAAATTCTAAGCCAGTAGGCAATTTGTGCTAAATCCTGAATCATAAAACCACTGTAGGATTTTGAGTCCCTCCTTGTTCCCTGATCAAAGGAAGACTAGTCAGAAGTTAAATGTAATTAAAAGAGTATTTGTTCTTTGTTCTTTCAGGATTACTTTGATAAGCAAAATATAATTAATATGGTTGATGACATTAAATATTGAATTCTTTGAGTACTAACTCTCCCAAAATAATTTCCCTAAGAATTTTCTCCAAAAGTGATGTAACATTTTAGTAGTCAGTCCAGGATTGACCTGGATTTATTAAAATCTGTTTAAATACCTCGCACCTACCTGCTTTATAGAAAGATTCTTGGGAAATAAAGTAGAGGTAGGAAGACTTGGCTTTTTCTTGGATTGAACTAAACCCCTTGTTCTGACATTTTCTGATTGATGTACTGTAGAACATAAATCCTCGATAACTAGAAGTGATTATCAGGTAGGAGATTTGCTATCCATAGGACATTACATTATTCATGTGACAAAATTAATCATTACTAGGTACTATGACAATACAGCAGTGAAGGTCACTGTGAAGATGCTTTTAACAGTTCAGAGAGGAAAAATTTGTAGAGGTGCATGAGCTAAAAATATAATTTAACATAAAATTAAAAATATGTATGTTTTTACCTTTATTCCTTTCATGACCAGTTGGTCATGTTCTGTGGTTCAGTCTGGCAATGAATTTATTCAACCTACAGAATATAGCCTTTTCCCAGTGCAGGATGCCATTTCTGCAGCTTGAGCCATGTGGTCCTTGGCTCTGTGAACTGGGATCTGCTTTTCTTAGGATCAAAGAATCCTAATCCACCATGACAAAAAACTTTGGGCAATGACTACTCTTGGAATGGAGTCAGGTTGCATTTATGCCTAAATATTTCAGGCCAATGCATGACAGCAACAACAAAAAATAAAGAGGATAAATGATGTACCAAGAAAATATAACTTAGTGGGACAAACTGATGAAACATAGTATTTTATAGAGAGAATTATTCAGTTGATGTTTATGGCATAGGTACACATATATATAACATTGTTAACTTTATTTTAAATACACTATATACTTCAAGTCTATCAGTTTTTTACTTTAAAAGTGGGGTTTTTTTTGTGATGCTGGGTTGACATTTGGAGTCCCTGGGTCCATGATGTCGGTTTCTATTTAGTGTACCTATGCATAAAGCAGGGAGAGTGTGTACTATGAGAAAAAACTGGAAATCAGTGCAGCCTACGCAACATTACAGCATGCATAAATTTATGGGTCTGGCTTTCACTGGAACCCAGGTAGTTTATTGTACCATTATCCAGTTACACTCCTGTGCTTCTGATTTTCAGGAGTAGTTTCTTTTAAACATCAATCTCGTCTCTCAAAATTGCTGTGAAATTCTAGATTTGAGGAACTGACACAGAACAGACACTGCCATTGCTTTCCTTGTCAAGCAAAGCACATAAAAATCTGGAATGAACTCTGTAGAGCTCTGCACAATTGCCAGTGCCACCGACTGTCTCTTGCGTTAAGGCAACCTTTGAGTAAAAACATGAAATGAGGATTTAAAAGAAAAAGCTCATTATTGTTTCTAGTATAATTTTCATCAGCTCCAGTAGGAGTTAGAGTGGGTTTTGAAGCTGGAGTGAGCTTGTCTGAAGGCTCATCTGTTTTCTGAAAATTGAATAACTGTTGCCTTTTCCTGCTTGCTCCTGCATTGCCTATCTGCAGCTGGAAGCACAAATGCTTGGAATGGTGTGCAAGGAGCTGCTGCTGTGGGTGGTGGGGTCCTGAACAAAAACTGGGACTGTTCAAAAGCAAATCCACACAAGTGGTGTGCTTAATTTTACAGGCTCCAGGGTGAGATGAGCTAGAGAATTGCTCTTTATTGCATTTCACTTCTCTCCCTTGGCATCCCTCCATAATATTGTGTATCTATTTATTACATTTTATATTCAGAATCTGAATGAGCCAAATAATGCTCTTCTCCAGCATCTCCCTCTGAGCACAGACACCTGAAGCACCATGCTGCAAACACCACTTCACTGAGCACATTTCTGTGATGGGCAAATCAATGTGCAGAGAGTCCTTGTTCTCCCTTTCACGATAAACAGAATCAGACCAAAGTAAAAACACCATGGTGACAATCTGTCAGTTGAATGTTGTTTGCCTTTCAGTTAAATGTTCATGCATGTAGCTCATACTCATGGTTGAAATGAGTGATTATTGTCAAAGTATTTTTGATGAGCAGGAAAACATAAATTATATTGTTCTTATAACCTACACATTCTGACATTGAGAACAAATGCAATTAAAAATAACAATAGAAGTGCAAAAAAAGAATTATTACTGTTATAACACCTCATCTATTTGAAATTATGCCCACAGTCTTTTGTGGAAATACTATCTTCTGAGACAAATATATAATAAAATTGTCATAAAGTATTTCTAAACATTGTAAATTGTCTTCTTCATAATATCTCATCCTGCTGTTGAAAGAACTGAAACTGAAAGAAGCCTAAGTGATTTGTCCATGCTTAAACTGATATATTGGAAAAAATAATACTGAGTCCTGGGTAAGGGGCTCAAAATTCCTTTATATGGCCTAAGATTTATACAGGAAGTATGGCCTATCTCTTGGCAAAATTAATAATTTAGGCAATATTGAACACCTTCCTCTGGAAAGACCAAAGATTAGATAGAAAGTTTATTCTGATTCCTAGAAATTAAAGCACTGCCTCAAACAAGTTGTGTGGTTGTCATGCTAAGCACAAACTCCACCAGCATGAAATAAAATCCCACTTTGCATATGACCTGTCTTGCCTCAGCCCTGCTTTGAGCTGCGGAAATAAATTTGGGGCTGCCCAAAAAGAGATAGTGCACTGAAGCTTATTGTACCTTACTAAGAGATTCTCTGGAATGAGGTGAATTCTGGAACTGAAACACAATTTCTAAATAATGTTTTATGAACCCTGTTTTTTCCGTGGTGTGTGTGTGTTTGTGCGTTTGTGTGTATGACAAATAATCACATTTTATAAAGTGACTATTTGACCCGGTCACTGAGGGTCCAAAGCTCAGTGAAGGCTGGAGGAAGTTAGCATCAAGGTTTGATCACTGCTGTAAATATTGTTGCTTCCAGCATCTTCCAGCTTTGCCTGGAAAGAAAATGTTGGAGGATTTCTAAAAAAAAATGAAATGGACATAAAGCAAAAGGCACAGATCTTGCAAAAGTGTTTTTATGGAGCACATCTTTATTCACAAAGGTGAATATATTCTTCCATTTTAAGACCAATTTGTATTAGAGGAAAAAAACTTGGTGGAGACCATTTTTAACCACATTCATGATCTTTTGTAAAACTGATGTGTATTAAAGATTCAAAGGGGTTAAAAAAATACCAACGCCCCCCTCAAACAGACCCTGTGGTATCCGTCAAGTGATGCAGCTTTTAATTCTCCCTCCTCAGACTGGTTTACTTTAATTATCCGTCCAGCTAGAAGGCTGTTGCCATATGCACTTAACAACATAAACCAGAAATATATTATGATGAAACTGAGATATTTCTGGTATCTAGTAACGGTGCAAAGCATGTGGCATGATTTTCCAAGTGGCTCAGGAGACAAGTGCCAGCCTTTTTGATTAGGAGCTCTCCTGCATTAATTCCTTCTGGAATTGCACTGTTTTAAGACTCTGTTGTGATATTAAGGTTGTTTATTATTCTGTGTGGTTGCTTATAACTAGACATTTTTAAGCATCTGGTGGGTGGGTGGCATTGACTGAGGATTTTGAGATTCTGTAATTCTGGCGCCAAAGTTACCCTGTGGGTTTAGCACCGTTTTTGTATAGGAGCCTGAAATGACAGAATCCATAAATAATGTACAAAGCTGTACATTACAACAGAAGGATGCAAAGTTATGCCTCCTGTTAGCATACATTGGTTTTCTTTTTGAAAAAAAAAAAAAAAAGAGAAGGAGCCATCTGAAAAAGTGCAATTGTGAAATTAGAGATTGGCTCACGGATGCGTAGGCATTTCTGCTTAGCTATGACTTAAAGTACTCTACCAAAGGGTGTAATTAGATATTTTTATTTAAAAATCTGATGATAGAAGGTATATTTTTGAAAGAATAGGCAAGATCCCTCTTAACCTGATGACAATATATCCCTTTGGACTGGAGATGTTTGGGTTTCAGCTTTCTCTGGTTAATCAGTGACTGCTGATGAACTCGTCAGGCCATTAAAAAATATCTTGACTGTTTTGTCATGCAGGTGCCATGGTCATCACGACTCTAACTTTGACTAATACTTTCCAAACCCTGCCACTTCTTGCTGAAGTGGTGGACAGCTCTGAGCTCAAGTATTTTCCAAGTCGCCTTAGCTAGGCATGAAGGAGGCTTAAAACACTGAGGAAATCCCATTTTTAGCATCACTATGCACAACATTTTTATTCTGTAGTTTAGTATAAATAGTTTGATTAGTTTTTTGCACATACGTTTGGAATGAACATATCTGATCCTTTCCAAAATCTGTTGCCTCACTGTTTCTACAATATTCAGTGTTGTTTTCTGCCTTCACTAAACATTCAGTGTACACTTCAAGTTCTCTTTGCAGCAAGACTATTGTAACTTACGTAATGGAGCATTTGCCTGCCATTACAACCCAAAATACAGCTTCCCCACATTTGGCAGAATATATGTTCTGGGGGAGGGACAATGGCAAAGACCTAAAGAAATCTAAACATCTAAACAAGAAGTGAAACAAAGCAGCACAATTCATTAGTGGAAAACCACTTTGGGCACCAGTTAATCTAATTCTCCACTGCTGTAGACAATTATAATCCCAGAGGAAGGTTTCCCTGGCAGCATTTCAGGGGAAGGCTTATATTTTCATTATGAGGGAGTACACTTGAAAAATATCCTTAATTAGGTCAGGACTGACTGAGGTTTCTTTAACACAAACTACAGGTATTTTTACTATTGTCAATCTGTTTATTGTAATCCATTACATAAAAATTAGAAGAAAGCTGATAATAGGCAAAGAGTGGTGATTTGGACACCAGTCCGTTGCTCCACCATCTCTACTGAGTCATAGCCATTTTTTCACCTTTAATTTTCACCTTTTCTGAAATATATTATTTTCCTTAGCTTTGGTAACAGTCAGTAGTATAAGATGTTTTGATATCTTTTGTAGCTCAAAAATATGCAGTTCTGCAACAGCTGAATCATCAGAACCTTTTAAAAGTGAAGATAGAATTTTTACTGGGTTTATTTTACCACCTAAGACTTATGTCTCCACAAACCAGGCTCCTAAACACAGTTCCTTAAAATGTCCCCGGGTGTGTTTGGTTTGGTGTGGGTTTACTGCCTTTGTGAAATGTTAACCTGTTTTTCAGAGGTGGTTTACCTTCTTTCCATGTCCAGAGAAGCCTTCTGATCGAGCAGGAAAACATATGAAAAAGTCTTAAAATCAGTTTTTAAGTTACAAGAATGGAATGAGATGCCTCATATTCATATGAAGATGGTTTGCCCATAATCTTGGAATCATTTCTGATAGCTGCATCTCAGAATGGGACAAACTCCAGCCAGAGATCTGGCACTCTTTCTTCACAGCTTTCAGATTATTACATATTATTAATCTGTTCTTTCTCTGAGGGGCTCTGAGACCACAATGACCTAAAAATTATCACAAAGTAACTTTGACACAAATGCCTCCTCTTTTCTGAGACTTTTTTACCTTCACTTCTCTAATCACTGAAGCTGGATCTTGTAAAAACCACATTTCCCTTTATTTCATATCTAACTCACCCAAAAGGCCACCAGAAACACTCAGATACTGCAAATGAGTCCTGGAACTAAATATTCAGGGCTGCTGTATTTTTTTATTTGTTTTACTCACCTTGCCATTGGTTCCTCCAGTCTACACTTAATTTTATTTGGCTTTGACAATCATTTTGTAGGTCAGTTATAAATATGTTTCATCAAGTTGTTTTTCTGCATTTGCCAGCTTCACACGAGACTTTGAGAACCACACTGAGTAAATAAGGTGCTGCTTAAGAAACATATTTCCCCAACTCATAATGGTTTCAAATTTTTTTCCAGAGTGATGTTTTTGGCTTTTGAATTTTTAAATGGTTATTGTGCACCTGCAGTGGTACCACCTTTTATTATTTAGTGTGTTATTTGTGGTAAAATCAAAGTGTGACATTTATTTCCGTCTTTGAAAAAAAATTGAAATGACGAAACAAACATTCTAAGTGCTAAATTTGTTGAGATTCTTGGTAATTAAATGAATGCTTAGGCATTAATGACCGGATACTCTAATGTCCTGCGCTTGCTGTAGTAAATGCTGATGTCTTTACAAAGGGAAGGTAAATTATGTTGTATATTTTCACAAAGTATTTAAGACTTTGTGTGCGTGCGAGTGCATAATTTAGCATCTGTGTCAGGTTGCACAAAGAAAACACTGAAAAAATGAGATTATAAAAAATATACAACACAGCTAGGTTCTTAATTCTTTCAGGACATCCTGCTGATGTCTTTTCACCTTTAGGTATTATCCTGATACCTTTCATGACCATTGTTACTGATACTCTCTAAGTATCATCTGTAAATGGGCCTCAAAAAGCTGTAGCTCTTTTAATATGTAATTTTAAAGCTATTTTTGAACCCTAGTTCACTTGTGGCCACTAACTCCAGGTACACAGGTGGGTGTTATTTACTCATAGCTTACAGTTCCTTATTTTTTATTGTCTACTCCTCTAGAAAACGTGAGGTGCTGGGTATTCTCTGATTTTGCAAAAACCTACTTGTATTTGTCTTTCCCTCAGTATGTTTCAACAGTTGTGATTCAAGCCTATTTAGTGCTTCCTATGAGCCCTCACACACTGCATAAATTAAATTGTGAGGACCTGTATGTGACCATAAATTCTTGCAATCAGTAGAGCAAAGGAATATGCTAAGAATTTGCCACTCCAGGCAGTAACTTTAGGTCTAATTTTCTCACAGAAAAGTATTTATGAGTGACCCATTTTGTCTCCAGCTGTTCCTCAGGATGCAAGGTACCTTCTCTCATGAGCAAAGATTTTTCTAAATATTCCACAGTAATTTTTCAAAAATGCAATTTCATCAAATGTAATTTAGATTTTTCCTGTGTGTGAGATATTTCTGCTTCAACAACCTGTTGTTCTTTTAGACACATCTTCCCTGTTTCGGTGGGAGAATTTGTAAGATGCAGGAATGTCATTGTACTTTCAATTAGGGTGGAACAGGCCCAGTCAGGGAAATCACAGGTTCTTTTGTTAATCTTTTCACTTCCACTACATATAAAGATACCCAAATGAAGGTATTGAATTTGCACAGTATGTGTAGCTCTGACCTTTCATCTGGAATTGAAGTGAAATTATGAAATTAAGTGTCTAGAGAGAGCTAAGTCAGGCAGCATTTTGACTCCCAAAAAGCTCTCTCTGCATTTGCAGCGTGTGGGATAGTTTTTGCTTCAGAGGTTGTGTGTAGTCTCCCTATATGGAGATTTGTCCTTTGATGAAATGTCCAGGTCAAGAAGATAGCTTTTTTCATTATATTTCTCACAATTTCAGTAATCTCAGGCTTTGGATTTTTAAAAAAGGATATGGTTTCCATAGTTACAAGTTTAAATCACCTTTGATGCTATTACCTTTGTGCACATATCTTACAAAAGTATCTTGCTATGTCTTTAGACAGCTTCAATTTTCATATAATTTCTGAGGACAAGTAAAATGTATTTTATTTTCCAAATGCTTTATAATTTTCAAAAGCTGTTACCTATATGTCTAGAACTTGTAGTAAAGAGACTGCATGTATTTTTTTCCTTATCAAACAGTGGAAAATAATGTCCTACTAGGCTAGTTGGGATTTAGTTAGTGACAAACCAAGAGAGGTACTTCTGTGCATGTTATTATAAACCTTAACAATGCAAAATAAACTATTGAAAGTTTTGTAGCCTGAAAAGTGCATTCTTTGCTGTGAAGTTTCATAGGATTGTTCCTGTGATCCAATCACATTCGTCAATAGCACATTTGTCAATAGTTGTTATGATTAATTTTTCATAAATGGATTTACTTTGGAACGGAGTGAGCTTTGGAACTGAGTTTATAAATCATAAATATGTTTAATATCACCGAGTGAAAGAACATAAAGACTTTCTTTTTACAAAATACTAAAAATTTCACTTTATGGCTCCTGGATTACTGTCTCAAGTTATTTGTGGTGTAGGTAAGAAGCAGAGGATGATTGTGAGCTCTTAATAATGAGTGGATACAAAAGTAGGAGAGATATATCTATGTGCCTCTTAATGAAACTTATCTGTGTGAAAATTATGTTTTTCACACATTTTACTAATGAAATCATTTAACTGCCAAGGAGGGGAGAAGGATGCACCAACCCAACTGTAGATATATTTCATCCCTGTGATAATATCATAGTTTGTTAACCTTAAAGTCAATTTAGGATTTTCAAAGTCTTCATGCAAATAATTTGGGCAGCTGCCATCTTATGAAGTTTATTTTAGCACAAATTTACTTGACTGGTAATTTTGGATCAGATTTCTGGCAATTATAAAGACTTTTGAAGAACAGTGTCTACAATAACTGTTTTAGGCCCATTTGCCTTGAGTTTGTTCTGACAAAAATAATAAAATGAGCAAATTGAACCTCTTCCAATTTTAGTCTGCAGTAATTTTGATCTGCAGTAATTTTTTCTATTTTTTTTTTGTAATTTTAACTGCACTTATTAATGCAATTTTAAATTTTTTACTGCAGTCATTAGTTATTTTAAATTAACTATTAGCAAGTAATTATTTTAAATTAACTTAGCAATAATCTTATTAATTAATAAAATATACATCATTGTATAATGTACATCTATAAATATTATATATAACAAATTATTTTTATAATTATTACTTATATATTTTTAATTATTAAATATTTTAAACACCATTATTAGTGTAATTTTAAAATTTTAAATGCAATCCTGCTGAAGACATCCAGGTGAATCTGTGAATTGCTTTTTTGGTCTGTTGTATACTGGAAATTTTAAAAATACTGCAATGCATGAATGTCATACCATTTTTAATGGTTTGTTCTGCAGGCTTCTATAAAAATTAATGAGGTATAAAATAATAAATAATATCTGTATTTTTTTTGACTGCTAATGCTTTTCAAAGGTTATTTGGACTCAGTGATCCTTGTGGTCCCTCCCAATTCAAAATATTCTGTGATATATATCGGTCCATATGCTTATATGCACACCATTTTATCTTATTTTCTGTGATTTATAACTAAAATATACAGAATGCAATTACAACAGACCATGTCTATGTAAATGCTATGTACAATATTAGAATACGATATGTTTAAATATTTATTTTTATGCATAATGCAGTTTCCATACAGTACAAGTTTTTGATGGCCAATGATGTACATTTGTTCATTTTTTTAAAAGACATTTTCATTGAATCAGCTGAAAACAAAGTGCTCTTGACTGCTGAGCTTGTTCTCAGTTCCACAGTGCAATTTCCTCCTATCCTTACATTTGAGAGTAAAGGACTATTTATTTCTCATAGACCCTTTCATCATAACCTTCTTGTGGAATTGTTTTACTCTAAGAAAACCTTGACTTTAACAAAAAAAAATAAAATAGAAAGGTGATTTTACTTGTTCTAAAGGGAAAATACAATGCTTATGAATTATATTCATTGACATTATTTGAGAGACTAGAAGGGAAAGAAACAGACTATTTTGAAAGAGAGGTTAGAAGTGAAATGAAAGAACATTTTGAACAATAAGAAGCAAATTAAGCATATTTTACTAACAGCAGAAACTTTGAGAAACTTTTTGAGACACTTTTCTGCATAGAAAAGAAAAGGTATAAAAAGAAAAGATTGTTTATTTGGACACTGGTGTTTTACACTTGACTTTCTTATGTGACAGTACAAAGTAAAAAATCTGAATGACTGAAGGGGATTGATAAAATATGGAATTATGTGCTTTGCACAGGAGAAGGCAGGACACTTGGTAGTTTGAGAAATCCATGCCCTGTCATTGCTTCTGTGATTTAATTTTAAAAAGAAAAAAAAAGCTGGATGTGTTTTGTAACTGTGTTGGATTCTAGGCTTGTTTTGTACAGTGGACTTAGAGCAGCATACATAATTCTGTGTCCAAAATTTCCCTTGATAATTCTTCTGATTCAGACATTCCAAGTGAATTTCTGTCAGATTTCAGAACCAAGATCTGGATGGAGCCTGTCAGACTTCATTGTCTGCTCAGGCTAAAATGTGACCTGGGAAGCAGATACTGAAAAAAACCCCACAGAAGTAATTTGCTGACAATTTTCCCTGTGCTTGAGGGTACTGATGGATTGTGTGTCAGGGAAGGGGACATCCTCCCCCAGGATACAGTGAACCTCTGGGGAGATCCATCAAGCACACAGCTCCCAGCTGCCATTCCCAGGCATGTCCCAGCAAAGTCTCTGCCTCTCTCTGTTCATACCATGAAGGAAAACTTGGAAAATGCTTTCCAAAGTTGAGCTTGCAAACTAAACCAAAATTTAGTAAAATTTAGGACACCGAGACCCAGGAGTTTGCTGCAGACATTGTTTTCTGGTGTTCCCCAGGACTGCTCTCCCACAAAACTTCCCTTTATTCTGCAGGCTATAAAATATCTCTCTTTCACCAACTCATCACTGTCCTCCTCTCTCCCTGGCACCTCCCTCCTTCCTCCCCTTCAGCATCCTCTTTACTTCACAGGTACCAATGACCTCTCTCCTCAGAGGTCTTCTAATGAATGTGTAGCCAGCTAAACTCTGAGAAATCATTGTGAACATGCACTTAGCTTTGTAAAATAACTCATTTTCAGACCTGCAGAAGGGCTGCTGTGTTTGAAAGCTTGGAGATTTTTTTTCAGCCATATCAACTGCTCTGGGAAAAGATATTTCCTCCTCCCACAAACCATGTTCTGCATTACCAGCTTGCAATTTTAGCCTTGTATGCTGATGACAATTAAAATATGTCCACAGAACACACAATGAAGTACATTGTTAACATACCTTTGCCTATTTGATCTTCCATCTGTTTACTAAGCAAGAAATGGTAACTTTTAATGTGTAATAATTTTTTCCCCATGTATATGAATATCCATATTTGAAATGTCTTCTTATATGTGTATTTTACCCACTTGCTGTCAGATAGTTTAGATTCCTTTTTAAATTGAAGACACAAAACTTCCTTTGATATAAAAAATATGTGTGTCTGCAAATCTTCAGAAGATTTCCCAAAGCTCCTATAATATTTGAGTTGGAAATCTGAGATTTAAGAAACTTTCCTGGAGAACTATTGGGCTTTTTTTCCAATATCCCCAACTGCAGAATCTCTCTGTAGGGATTCTCTGGGCAGTCACTATTTGCTGTTTGTCTGAGCTCCTGGTCATCCACAGGAATATTGAGCAATACTTGGCATAATTTGAATTTCACAAATGAACTGAAAGAAAACTTTCTAAAAACCTTTTGTTGTGCAAAAGCTGCTTTGTGCAAAAGCTGCTTTGAAACCACATTCTAATACTTGTAGAGCTTTAACCATTGCAGTAATACTACACAGGTATTGTCTGTTCTTAGGTGATGTTTTTACCTGGAGATGTTCTGCTGGTCTGTCTGATAAGGAGCTGAGCTACAGAGAGATGTGGTGACCTCAGTGGCAGAATGAATTCTGGAATCAAATCTCCTCTTAGTCCTGCATTCTCAGCTTGGCCATGCTCTCTCCTTGCTAGGATGTTGTGTCAGATGAACACTTCCCCCTTTAGAATTCATTGTACTTCCAAATATTTTTAAATTTACATCAGACTGGAGGTAGAAGTGGATGATTTAGATTCCCAGGGACAGTGGGTCTTGTAAGGGAAGTGTCAACAGCCCATAAACCACAGGAGTGCTGCACTTGGCAGCCCGAGGTTCGAATAAACCTGCCAGCTAATGATGAAAGAAGATGCAATGGTCTAGCATGGTACAGTAAATATTTCCTTTAAAAGGAATGGCTATTAAATACAGCAGGAGAACATGGGCAAAATAAATTCATAACGTGTAGCAGGAGGTTGTTGCAAAGAGCGTGCTTTGGGAGACAATTCTATCCTGCAAATATGAGAGTGCTTGGAGTATAGCCCCAGTTCCCAAATGTTCACTGATGTCATCACCTTGTATTTATGATTTATTCTTGGTTTTGTCTGTCTCAATTTCATGGTCAATGCCAGAAACCCCAAAGAATTTTTCATCCTTCCGTTATCCGCATGGTAGTGAACTTTTGTTGTTTTTTACTTTCTGGGGTGGTTTTTTCTGTTTAGTTTTCATTTTGAGGTTTGTTTTGGTCTCTGAAGATGATGTCATTCTTGCTTTTGGGCCTGTTGTGTTCATGGGATATTTTCCTTCCATACTTGCAGTCTAATTAAGACCTATTCTAACCAGAGTTGACAGAATATTCAATTACTTACTATATCCCTATAAAAATGCTTTTTGAAAAAGAGGATGAATTGATTGAATAAATAATGGGCATGTGTAAAATTTGGTGAGTGGCTTTTTATAAGTTATTTGTCTAGATATAAACCATTTTTTTTTTTAGACAGTGTAAGATGATGTTTTTTATGTTCTTCCTGGAAAAACATCCAGCCTGAAAATTAGTAAAGAAAGGTTTTCTTCTGTATGCAAAATTTTATTTATATTATGACTTTGAGAGCTCAGCTACTGATAAAAATAGGAACAATATCAAGTACCTCATGTCTTGGAGAAATACAAATACAGGGTGAGCAGGTGAAAGTAACAGCCAGTCTACACGTGTTGAGCAATTCAAGGACCAAAATATGGTGATGAGAAAACACTGGATAGCTGACTCTGAATGGCATAGATGCCAAAAAGCTGAATTCAGTTTGGTTATTGTTCATTAGTATTTTAGCCAGATACAGTCAAGTTAGAGGTCAAGGCAGATACAGAAGAACATGCAATCATGTAAAAATCAGTGACAGGTGATTAAAAACATTATGAAGATGCTGAATTTCAGGTTGGTTTTGAGGTTTTAAATTAACACAAACATCTGCAGAGTTATTGTGTGGCTTAGTTGGAAGGAGCAGAGATGAAATTTTGGGGGGAGGTTTTATGGTTTTTTCTGCCCTGTCATGGAAACTGGGAAGTTCCCAAAGGCAGAGGCTGCTAAGGGACAAAGTTGGGTGTAATTGGAGGAGATGTGACCTAGAAATGACTGGTGCTGCAGATTTAAAGCACTGAATTTTCTTAGGGGTAAATGAAGCTCATACTGGCCTTGGAGGAACCAGTTGTTTATTCTGCTCTTGGGAGTTTTCAGGGATTCCCAAGATAGAACTTTAGTAGCTGTGTGGGATAAAGGGAGATATTTTTTTAAGAATATATTTATTTTCTGATATTAGAAAGAACTCTGAGTTAAATATCCCAAGAAGCCTGTGTCTTTCTTTAGCAATCCTCCTCCCCAAAATAGACTCTGTGTGGAAGATAAGCGTCTGTCAACTTTTGATCTTGAAAAATCCATTCAAATGTGGCCTTAATTTAAATCACATTCTGCCTGTGTTATCCAGAGAGAGTGCTGGACAGACTTTTCTAGATCTTTTGCAGCCTCTGTGCTGTTTCAAAACTTGTGTTTTGTGCCACAATTTTCCAGCCTCATTGAGGTTTTGCCCCAGTTAAGCCCAGGAGGAACCTGAACAGAGCTGCTCTCTCTGCCTCTGTTTCTCTCAGCATTGCAGTGCTCCTCCAGTAATATATATGATGCTATTCTCACCATGTCAGGGACAAAATATTTCTATGAAATGGCCTGGAAATGAAAACTCTCTGCATTGTCAGTGAGAAAATATGCTGAAGGCTTGCATGACTGGACAGGCAAATATAACGAGCTGCTGGGAAGTTTAATTTTGGAGATACATGGTATTGACTGACAGCGGTGTAAATGGTGAACAGACCTCTGCAAACATTTACTGTCATTACTTGTCACTGCTTGGATTCTTAAGAGAAAAGAAGTGGAGAACAGTGCTACAGAGAAGTAAGAAATCATTTTAAGTGTCTCCCAAGCTCTTTACTTTGTCTAATAGGACAGCAGATATCTCTGGATCCCTTTCTAAACATGCTTCAGACAGCATGAACTGTATTAGAAAAGCCTCATTCTTGCTGTAGATAGAGGGGGGGGGTTAATAGCAACAGGGTTATTATTTCATCTAAATCAATAGAGGGAGTTTCTATCTTGTTTTAGAAAAACTGACTGACTACCGGAGCAGTGCGAAAGGAGAGACATGCAAATTAGACTAACAGCTAATCTATAGCAAGACACAAAGGTCTGAAAATGAGATACGCACCTTTGAAAGTGCAATCCTTGCTCTCACAGGTTTTATTGCAGATTGTGTTGCAGTGTTGTTTCGCAGTCATCCAGAGCACTCTTCCTTTGCCTGGACAGCAGCATCTATAAGCAAGGGAATATTTAGCTCATAAGGAAAAGTCAAGAGTCACTTTTGGTGACATTCCTCAGCTGATGTCTGTTAATTTAGTAGAGGTATTCAGAATGCACTTGTTGCAAACTTTTGATGGTAGGTGACCACCTGGACCCCTGGAGAGCTTTTGATCCCAATACAATTAATGTCTGAGGAGAAGGAAAAGGCAACCTAGATCTGTCTCCAGAAAATCCATTCTAATTGATACAGCATCCTCAATCTACTTTCTCCCGTTTCAGCATCAGTTCAACTTTAGAAGTCTAAAATTTCTGTGAGGGACTGAGAGTGCTTTGAGAAGATTTAAATTTTCACAATTAGCAGCTTCCTGAGAGATGAGGATCTGAGGACTTGCAAACCAAGCAGGGAGCTGAAACCCATTTGTCTCTGGCATTCTACAGGAATATTTTAATCATTAGCTCTCGTGGAAGAGTGGGTAACATTCCTGCCAGACATCTTGTGAAAGACATGTATCCCATTGTTGTTATTATCATTACTGTATTTATTTATGGAAAATACTAAAGCTCCTGGGTTAGGAAGGTGAACCCTACAGCCCAGAGAAATTGTGAGATTTAGGGCATCTGCCACCCTGATGTTTCATTTTGGCTGGGTTTTTTGGCCTCTGCTTTGTGAACTGGCTCTTTTAAGGGGGTATAATATTCATGTATTCAGCTTAGATACTTACCTGAGGCACTGGTTTACTTTGAGGTCAAGGGTCTCTAAAATCTGGCATTGTGTAGCCAAGCATTGCATTGCACATTGTTGCTTTGTAGACAATTCCCGAGACTTCAAACGACTAATTGAAATCATAGAAGCAGAAGGAAAAAAAAACTATTAAATGCCCTCTATCATATCTTCCAGTCAATACAGGGGTATTCTGCAGTAGTCAGTGCAGTCTTCTAAAATGCCGCTTGAAAAAACAGGTTCCTTTACTGGGGAAGCAAAGAAGTAAGAAAAACTGCTGCCATTATGGAATGATTTTTGTTTGTTAGGAAAGCCAAATTTGTGGAGGCGAGGGGGAGGGGAGAGAGAAAGTTTCCTCCGACCATTACTGCTCCATCAGATGCAATATTATCCCAGTACTGATTGTTATGCCTAATAGTCATGGACAGCAACTTTATTCATCCTAGGAAGCGCACAAAGGAAAGCAGCACTGTAGTCTCCAAGCTACGAGGCTTCCTCTGTTAAATTTGCCATGGATGGTTGGGCTCATCAGTTTGCATGCATCTCTGACTGATACATCATGCTGGATGCTTTAGGCAAACACACACTAATTAGTAGAACAAATAGAAAAACCCCGAGGATGCCCGTGCTTAATGACATTGCCCATATTCTAAACTGTCTCTACAACAAATTACTCATTTTGTGGCTGCAGGCAGTGCAGGTCAATTTGTCTATATCAGTTGCGAAGTTGAAGCATTCACTTTTAGCAAGACACTGTGTTATGCCTTTCTAGGAAACTTCACAATGCTTTTGAACAAAAAAAGTACCAGAAGTAACAGACCAGGCCATTTCGGGAATTAAAAAGTAAGAGACATAAAATCTACTGGAAGCTAAGAGTCAATAGATGCTGATGAATTAGTTACCCCATATAAAACCCAAAAAAATCTGAAAAGGATTAAGAACACTTTGAGGGATATTGAGTTAGAACACAACACTGGCTCAAAACAAAGGTGGATTGTGCAGAAGCCTGTGTAGTTCCTGTGAGGAACGCTTTAGTCAGGTAATTGCTTTTCAATCAATCTCAGCAAAAGAAATGAGAAGTCAAATATGAAGAATTAATCAAATTCACAAGCATCTTTGACTGAGGAACCTGCATAAAGCAAAGCTTGTTCTCATAAATGAATGAGGTGAAGACCATGGTCAAATGAGACCCAAGAGTTTATGACATTGCTGAACTGTAGTTACTTAATTACCCACATGAATATGGGTCTTTTCGAAGCATGAAACTAAATATTCTGCATAACTGTGCCAACTCAAGGCTCCAGTAGCAAAAGCAGGGTGAATACTGTTGCCTTGAAGATGAAGGATCGATTTGCCCTCGCACTGGCAGGTTGGGTGGGAGGCAAACAGTGAAGGGAGCAGACTCAGTGGAAGCAGAGGACCTGGTGTATTACACTGGGAAGTCAGGATTTCTCATTCTCCTTCCTCCAGCAGGATGAGAGGAACAGAAAAAGCATCTTGTGCTGCAAAGATCTCTTATACTTCCCCCATCAAACTCTTCTCAGCAGTGAAAGTCTTTGCAGTCAGGCCCAGCCACTGCAGCAGGTGTCTAAGCAGGCATGTCCTCACTAATAGGATTGTGCCACTCAGTTTGGTACCAAAGCTTGACTGCCACCTCTTCACAGATGTGGAGGGACATTGCCAGGAGCTCTGTGTTTGCAGCAAAAGCTAAAATCTCACCCAACCAATCCCATCTTTGTTAACATGATCTTTAGTGAATGAAGAATTTGAGGCTGTGTCAGTTTATGTTCTTTATAAGCATGTAACAGAGACTGATATAAACAAGTTTACAGGAGCAAAACCCTTGGCAAGTAATCTTTCAGAAAATAAAGGTCCTGCATCCTCACAGACACCTTAAATAACCACCTTTATTTGACACACAATGTGAGGTTGTTGGTAATGAATTTCCAAATGTAAGGTAGGAACTCAAAAATTTGCAAATCTGATGCTAACAAATGCCTTAGTGGGGTCCAGGATGACTTCAAATTGCTCACTGTTTCTCATACTTCTTGGGAGTTGTGCATAAATGCAGTTGTATTCATCCGTCTGCTACAGTCCTATCCTGGAGAAAGGGGTTAGAAAGGGATTTGTGCCCTCTTGTGCATCTGTCATCCTGAAAGAATTCAGGTCCTGCTTGAAGACCTTTCCTGCTTTCTGCTTCACTTACAAAGCAGTGGAAGGAGAGAGAGAGAGAGAGAGAGAGAGACGAGCATTTTAGGATCAAAACCCTGGAGTTAGGGACCCCAGGGGTCTAGGTTCACTTTCTTTTTTCCACCGTTGTAATCTTCTTTTATGGATTTAGATAAGTCATTCAGCGTCGTTGCGCCTCAGCGTGCGTCGTGCAAAGCCAAATAACGAGCCCTGCTTTCTCCTGCTTGCATCTGCGGGGATTTTCCCGAGTGCTGGAGCAGACCTCCCACGCTCGCTGAGGTGAGCTGTGCTCGCAGCTGTTGCGAGCACACTCTCTGGTGTGCACAGCGGCAGGCTGGCGTGGAGAAGGACCTCGTGTTTCTGGCACAGCCGCCTCCCCGCATCTCTGTCTCCGTTCCGTGGTACCCGAGGAGCTGCGGCCGATGCTCCTCGCTCGTCGGGCGCGCAGCGAGCGGGGGCTGTTTGGTTGGTAATGTTTGTCGTGTCTGCTGCTTCGGAGAAGGACAGGAGGGTGGAGGGGTGTCGGGAAATTCTTTGAGCCTTGTTATCCCTACAGTAACTATAGACTTTGGCAGGAATGCGGGTGATTAATTTCGGGTCTGTGGGCTCAGCTCTGCGCTGGGTGTCTGGGAGACAGC
>VXBQ01011406.1:557194-578800 GCA_013400175.1 Phainopepla nitens | reverse complement strand
GCCGCAAAAAGTTGCGCGGAGCGCTGAGGATGGGAGCGCATCTGCAGCCGCTGGCCCTGCGGCTCCTGGCGCTGACTTTCCCCTTGGTGGTGAAGGGTTTTCCTGATGAAACCTTGGAGAAAGCCGCGAAATCCGAGGGATATTGCAGTCGGATCCTGCGAGCCCAAGGCACCAGGAGGGAAGGGTACAATGAATTCAGCCTCAGGGTGGAGGGCGATCCAGAATTTTACAAGCCTGGGAACAGTTACCGGGGTAAGTTGGACATCCTCTGCATCCCATACTAACGCTGATGGTGAGGATAAGTGGCTCTGGAGCTGTAAGGTGTCTCTGCCTGTCATCTCTGGATCCCTCTTGGCGCGTGTGTGTGTGTAACTGTGTGGGTTAAGGCAGGGTAATAGACCCCCACGCATTACTTTATTGGGGATGCTTCCATGACAAGTGAGAGGAGTTGGGTTTCAGTGTATCACTTTACTCCCAAGCATTCCTCATTAAGAGGAATTTCCTTTCTTTTACGAACCCTTTCTGCCGGCTCCGCGCTCGCACAAGATTATAAGTTGCAGCGATGCAAAGCACACTCTTCCCCCGTTTACCCACTTCTGTGGGATTTCTTCCTATCCCTTTAAATATAACCCAGTGCACGGGAGAAGCTTTAACATTCAGCAGGAAGGAGAGGAAACTCGGAGCTAATCGTTCTTGCCCTGAAATGTGAATGTTAATATAATGAGTTAGCATATGGGCAAACATGATGCAGCACACTGCCAACTTCCCACATTTTCCACTTACGTTTATGCCACCCCTTTTTTATATTTTTATATTTTTTCTGAGTAAATGAACAGATGGTCCAAACAGGAAAGAGGCAGAGACAGTGCTAACGACCACTGTAAATAAGAGATGGAGGCATTCGTTCTTCCCTGAGCATGTCACATACAATCCTTGGAATGAATTTCCAAAGCACATTTTGGGTGTATTTTACTAATTAATAGGCAAAGACAGGTTTTGGTCACTTTTTCTGCCTCACTATATAATGCCTTCAGAAATAAACCTTCTTGGAATGTACTGTTAACCTTGCGTTTTAAAAGCACTTTGAAAAGAATTTGGACATTTTTAGGTACCTAACATACTCTTAGGAAAAAAAATAATATTGGGAGATTCTTCTAAGTGTTTCTTAGATGCAGGGTAAAGAGCAATGTTTTCCCATTGCATGAACATGGGAATCTTGGTATATATAGGGAGAAAAATTGTGCATGTAGCATAATCATTGTGTTTCTTCAAAGGCTGAGAAATACATCTGCAGCAGTGGTTTGCCTGTTTTGAGCACCAGTCTGTAACTTTGCATGCTATTGATTTGATTTTTTCTCAAAAAAATGTTTTATTTTGACATGATGTGAGGAAATGCACATTACCCACAGGCTGGGTAGCTGTTCCAGACATTAGGATTAGTACCTTGAGTCTGAAAGATTTCATGTGACATGTTAGCTTGACACATCTACTAAGCAGGACAAAGATGTGCCAAGTTTTTTGATAGTGACAAATGTGAACATTCTTTAAAAGTTTTGGAATTCACTTCTGTGAAAATGTTACTGAATATTTTCAGTCATCTACCAAAGAAGTTTCTATTGCATAGTAATGTAGGAAGAAAGAAACTCCCCGATGAACTAGAAGAACTAATTTGCTGGAGATATTAGGTCTTGGCATTAAGAACTCAATTAATAAAATCACATTGGGCTATTATAGCTTCTTGAAAGTCAGAAAATTACAGCTAATAGCAAAAAGTTAAAATATAGAACAGAGTATGTGCCTACATTTCTGATACTTAGGACTGAGGCATTCAGGTGACACATTGGGGTATGATTGTTCTTTAGGGACACATTCCTGAATGGTTGGAAGAACACAAATAAATGTTGCTGTAACAGCAGTAGTTAAAACTGACAATATACAGAAAGTTTTGAGAGCTTGTTTTCAAAGGCATTTCTACAGTCCAACTGGAACTTTATTGTTGTTTTATGCAAAGGATGAAAAATCAACTAATGATCAAAAAAATGAGATGTTCTGACAGGTCTGTGGGATTTTGTTTGTTTGTTTGTGTTTATTTATCTGCGAATTACTCTGTATGCAACCTGGCAGAAGACTTGCATGACCTCCTTAGCACTGGAGCCAGATATTCCTGTTTCCATGGCCCCTGCTTGAGTTGATGCAGTCTGCATCCTTGGCACATTCCCTAGTGGGCTCTTGGAATAAACTAGTATTTTCAAGGTGGATAGCACAGGAATTATCTGTACATGCAAATGTACTCCACAAAAGTGTCAGTGTAGGGACATCCATCTATCTTCATGCCATCAGTTGATGTGTCACATCAACTGCAGTGACTGGAGGAAACATCTCAGCACATCTTGCAGTGTGGGAATCAGGAGACCAGCAGTTCACAACTGCTGTTTGCCTCTGGGGGTGTTTTTATGGCTCCCCTGCAGTCATTCACCTTTAGATCAACCAGAATCTGTTTGCCCTGAGGGGAAACTCTGGCTGGATCTGTTTGCAAGGAGCTGTGAAGCCTCGGTTTTCCACATCTGGAGCTGCTATGGAAAACAGGTCCCTGGTTACCGAATAACTTCTCCGAGGGGGTATTCACCTCCTCTGGCTGCCGACACTGACAGCAGTAAATAAGGGCACGTTCTCCTGTCAAACAAAAAATGTCTTCCTGTAGGACCAGATCTTGCCGTAGGACCAGGCTGGTGAGCATTCCATCCTAGGGTCGAGGTCCTCTCCTCCCTGCTGGGTACCTTCGACCTTGATGGAGCTGCTCTCGCTCCCACTGAAGGTCAGAGTTCTCAATGCATTCAGAGGCACAAATGAGCCTTAAGTTTGGATGGTGATACAGAGTAATGATCCTTGAAAATACTCAGTCCTGGCTTTATTGATTGTAGAGTTTAGGTTAACGATTGCATGAGATTTCCATGAAAAAACTGGGGTAAGTTTCATGCTATTAAAATGTAAATAAACTTGCTTCTACAGAAAGGCAGTAGTATGCTCATTTCACAAGCTAACATGCAGTAGACATACTTTCTGCTAGCATGAAGTTATTATTCTGAAGAAGAAAAGGAGTACTAGACTAGTTATAATCCTTACGTATACCTTCTGTGTGGATGCTGTTTCTGGTTTTAATGGAATTTCCACTTATAGGTCAGTTCACTTTCTCAGTTTTTGAGGGAAGGCTCGTTTAAGGTGTTGTGCTCCATTGCATTGGTTTGGGGACTTCTCAGGAATGTTGAGTCTTTTTCTTTCCATTTCTTTCTTCCCCCCCGGCCCCTGTCAATGTGTGAACACTTTGCAAACAAGCACTCATTCTCTAACTACATTAGCCGTTCCCACGTTTCACAAAATACGGATGAAATTTGGAACGTGTGGTTTGTTCGTACTTGTGCAATGTGGAGCACCGGACGTGCAGTTGTGCAGGATGAGAAAAGTTAGACAAAGGAGCAACTGCTTTGATCACCCCACCTTCAGCTTGGGACACTGGGGAAAGAGGAGCATGTTGAAGGCGTGTGCCAAAGTGCAACTTGTAAAGTAATTAGAGATTTGCCGGAGGGATGGAAGCAGACAAAAGTAACTGCTGATATGTAATCTACCCTTTTAAGTGAAATCTTTAACTCTGAGGCTTGCGCTGAGATTTAACTGATCTTTGCAGGAAGTTCATATTATTCAGTGAAAGTTAATTAGCGTGGACGCGGTGTGAGCAGGACACAGCTGTGGTTGAGAATGGCAGAGTTTAGCTCAAGAACTCTCAGCTCTTACGCAAAAAAGAGCCGCTCCCTTGTAAAAAACAGATGTGGTCTGACAGCTTCCCAGTGCTGCCCGTGCAGGGCAAGCCTCTGCCGCTCTGGAGTGCAGAGGCAGAGAGTCCAGAACCACCCCAGAACAAGCTCCGGACTTGGGACTGAGTGCTTGGGATAAACCCTCCTGCTGTGGTGTCACCTGAGCACATGGATATTTCCGCGCACTGACAGCGACCTTCCCACTCAGGTGTTCTGGCCTAGCTCTGGGCTAGCAAATCACGCATCCCAGATGTGTAAATCCCACAGCACAGACCCTAAAACCCCAGGAGCCTGCTCTGCTCGGGCGGGTCCCTGCCCTCCTGGCCCCTCTCTGTGTCGCCGTGTCCCCGCCGCTGGCAGGGCACTCCCGGAGCAGCCGCGCAGGGATGGACCCGGCTGAACCCGCCGGCTGGGCTTGGTTTGTTTGACTTTTGGGCTGGATGCGTTCCCGAGCCCAGCTGAGAGCACAGCTGCCTGGATGCAGGCTGGGGGAGGGCGGCATCCCTCCTCTTGGAGGGAGCGGGGATTTATTCGGGGTTTAAACGACTGCAACCGCAGCGGGGGTATTGCTAACCCCAGGCATTCAAAAACTATGAGTCAGGCTTTGGAATTGCCTTCCTTTTGCCTTTTTTCCCGATGTTTCTGTAGCATTTCAGATCTTCTCTGTTTTATAGCTAGGTGTTTAGAGTTTTGAAAACTGTTTGGTTTGATCTGTAACTTTGTGAGGAAAATGAAAACTGTTTAGTCAATTCACAGCTGGATTCTCTGTTTGCTTGCACACATATTTAAGTATTTCTGGTGTAACCTTTTACTCACAGTGATTCAGAGTCTTTAATTGCATATCATATGGAAAAAATTGTTATATGTAAAAGACCTTTATGGCAGCTAATTTCTAAGAATCACTGTTCAAGCAGGAGTAATGTGCTCATCTCTGTTGAGTTCAGCAGTGTGCTGTTCTCAGTTAATGCAACTGACATGCTGCCTGTGGGTTTTCATTTAGCCAGAGCTGCAGAAGTTTGCGAAATTGGACTAATCATGCTTATTATTGGGCAGAAAATGAATTAATGAATTGGAACAATACTCTGTAAAGTAAGCAGGAATTTTAATGGCATTATGCTGCTATCCCATTTTGGAATATAATATGTGAAATTTTCTTTCTTCTCCCCAAATCACGACATTTCACCTCATCATAAGGTTCCATGGAATGAAAAGTGTGTTGAAAATCTTGAGAGTTGGGGGACTTCCTATCATGCCAATTACTACCCCAGATTTGTACAGGTGTTTGCAGGTTTATAGATCAAAGTGTGGCACTTCCACAAAAGTTTGAAAATTGAAATAAATATCTACAATCCTTTTTGGTTTTTTGTTGGTTTTTCTTTTCACATATAGTCAGAAAAGTTAGGTATTTGTACAAACACTGCGAGCTTTAGACCCAAAAGCTGCATAATGGTAGAAATTTTCAAATAGCCTATTTTTTATTATTTTTCTGCTACTGAATTTCTCGATCAAAGAGCTCTCCATATGTTCTAAATGAACTCTGGGGCATATTTTGAAATCCATATCTTTTAAGGGTAATCTGTAATTTTTAGCAGTGTGATTCAACTCCTCGTGGCCTGTTTGTGTGAGAGGGAATCTCTTGTGGATACTCTTCTATGGTGAAGCCTTGGTAGTTGCAGTTCACTCTGAAAACTGTGGGTGGTCTTCAGTTTTTATTGTGCCTGTCAGAGTTGGAGAGTGTGACAATAAAGTACTACAAGCATCATGCTTAAAGTGAAATCTACTTAAAACATTAAGAGTTCAATTTTCTGTCTCTTTTAATTTAATTCTAGAATAATTTTTTTTTCCCTAAAATTTACCCCCGTTTCAGGAAAGGAATGCTGTAAGTTGTTGAAGACAGTTTGGTAATTTTCTAGGTCCTGCCTCGAAGTTCTGCCTCATTCTCTCTCTTTCTGATGGTGTTCAAAAGAGCCTCAGCTGATTAGAGCCTGGTGCTAAAAACGTGGGCTCACGCCCTGTCGGGACCATTCAGTTAAGAGCTGGACTTGATGTCTCTTGTGGGTTCCTTCAAACTCAGAATATCCTGTAGTTCCGTGAACTCCGGTGCTGCTGAGTGGTGCTCGGGGGCTGCTGATGGCAAACAGATAGATCACACAAAGCTATCTTGCACTGGCATCAAATCAGGGATTTAATCCTGCTGCTGAGCGTGGTAAAATCAGATTAGTCAGCGTTACATCACCTGTGCTCTGCTGGTGGCTCCAGTGCTGCCTTCCTGGTCAGGACGGATGTATGAAGAGGGGTGGTTGCTGGTGTGTGCAATTGGTTTTGCCATCAGAGGTGGCAGCACAACCTTTAGGGGTCAGCTTCAGCCAGGAGTTTAATTTTGTGTCCTGTTTTGCGCTGAGGAGGAAGCGGAGGAAGGATGTTTTTGAGATCCCCCATTTCCAGAAGCTGGAGTGCTGAGTGTAGTTTAGCTGGAGCAGGCAATGTAGTCATCTGGCATTGCAGACAGAGAGACTTTCTGTGTGCTAAAGTACTTTGTCCATGCTCAGAACTGGACAAAAAATGAAATCAAATATTTAGGGATGCTCCTTTACATTTATCAACCCCTCACCCCCCAAAACAAACAAAAACCCTCACAAAGAAAACCCCAAAGTAGAAAAACCCTTTGCATATGTGTCACCACCCCCAAACCATCACCAAAACAGCCCTCCTGTAGAACTGAGCAGATTATCAATCTGCTTTAAAAAAAAACAGTGGGGGAAAAAGAAAAAAGCTGAGGTATTTCACGCCAGTGTTTCTCAGTTGATGTGGAAACTCGGAATGAACAGTTTGTGTTCTGGCTGGCTTGGTTCCCTTTGTCAGTGCTCTAACTTTAGTTAATGCCAACTTAGAACACACACCTTTCAAGCTGTGAAATGATGTGCAAGCAGCTGATTTCACAATTAATGTTATATTTTCATCATTTCTCTGTTCATCACATCCCAGTGACGCTTTCTGCTGCCACTCCTGCCTACTTCCGAGGGTTCACGTTGATCGCCCTCAAGGAAGGAAAAGAAGGTGACAAAGAGGAAGACCATGCAGGATCTTTCCAGGTGAGAGAACTTTCCCTGACCTACGCCCTTTGGAGCCTTCTCTACTGTGTGCCTGGCTCAAAGGGAGATTTTATATGCACAGCAGAATGCAGGCCGTGTTGTAGTAAGCATAAATGCTTGTGGATGTTCACATGAGGACAGCATGGCATGTTTTATATTCCATGCATGTTCAAGGGGTCAAGGCTCCTGTGCCTGGACTTCAGCTTGTTTTCCTACAGTTAAAAATGTGCATCTAGGACACCTGAACCTTTTATCCAAAGTGAATATCAAAATTGTTCTATTAATATTTTGTTTTTTGTGTTTCTTTGCCTTGATATTTTTGTCCATTGAGATGTAGAATATGACTCTGAGAAGTGTTTGCCACAGCTGTAACGACTGTTTTATCATTCATAAATTAGATTCTGCTGTTTTATTTATGCTCAGTAGTACTTTACTTAATGAACACATTCAGTGGGATGAAATGTTTGTTATTAAAAAGATTAGAATCCAGAAGGATGATTCACAAACTGGTATTTAATTGCTACTCCATGCAGGGAATTCTGGAAACTGAGAATATATATCATATTTATGAAAGAAGGTAAAAATTATGTATGTAGGTTTGACTCTCACATGAGGTTTGACTGTTTGACTTTCCAGGCTTAGAAATATTGTTGAATTGTATTGATTATAATTTACAGGATGTGTAATAATATTGATAGTAATTTTAACAATGATATCTAGGTGGAATATTTGACCTGCCTCAGGTTTCAAGGTTTTCAAGGGAAATACTCAAGTTCCAATTCTGGTGATCTGCAAGGAGACAGGAATTAATATCTCTTCCCATATTCTATATTTTTGTATATAGCAAATATGATGTGCAAACTCAATAAGTAATTGCTCAGTTTTCCTACTGAATTTGCTTAGAGGCCTCTGTCTGGTTTTCAAACATTTTCTAAGAAAATCTAGAATAACTGAGAACTTCTTTGAGGTTGGAATAACTCCATCTTCCTTAAAATGAAACACATTTCTATTTGGGAGAAATCTTTTTAATATGGACTTTTTAATAAGGTTGGGTTTCTAAAGAACAAGCTAGTACTGAAGGATCAGCTACTGCTAGGAAGTAGAAATAGTGATGCTTATCTATTTTAAAAGAGGCTTGTCACCATTAATTTCTTTATTTCAGTTGTTAGTATCTCTGTGGCTGTGGCTAATGGGAAAAATGTGGCCTGAGTTTTGTCTTTATGTCTAATTCACTGGGAGAAACTCATGAAGCTTTCTTGAAGTACAGAGGCATTTTGAAGTTAGAAGAGTGGGAAGCAAATGGAAATTCTATATAGATGGCAAAGAAAAAAAGCCCAATGGATCTCAGTTGAGGGAAGAGTGTTTAATTAAGTGCATTGTATGGGCTGCAGTCTGAACTCTGTGTTCTTATTGGCAGGTGGGAGTTTCAAAGGTTATCCGTAACTAAATTTGTATATCTGTGGTTTAAACAGTACTCACCATGCTCATCCCACATTAGCACAATTCCCTGAAGTTTATTCAGATAGTTCTGCCTGTTCTGCCTCTGTGGATACAGATGTAAGATTCTCATTTCAGTATTCGAAGAATGCTTGCAGTGGTAAATACAGATGTCCCTTGTACCACGGCTGGGTGGTAGCAACCAGAAGAAAAAAGATGTTTGTTTCAAGTGTTTGCACTGTGTTTTTATTAGAAAGTGAAGATGCCAAGGGTGGCTAAACAGCTGTGCAGAGCAAGAAAAAGCTGTGTGTACAGGAACGTGAATGCCACTCGCAGTTCTGTTTTCCCTGTGCTCAGATGGAGCATATATCATTCAACAAGTCACTCAGTGCAAAAGTGCTCAGGGAAAATTCCTTAATAGTGGCATGAGACTAAATGCTGCGTTTGGACTACACCTCTGCCTCCATGAGGAGACATATCCACTGCTCAAAGAGTAGTCAAAACAAAGCACTGCATGAAGCAAGTGCTTCATTCACATTAGGAAACTTTCCGGCGTAACCAGGATAGAAGGAAATGGGAGCTGACCAAATAAGACTTCCCTTCCATGACTTAGAGACTGTAAACCACTCGATTTGCAAGCCTCTGAGTGCCACTCTCAAACTGTGAAGTGTGAGTTACAACAGGTTTCATGGAGAAAACCTGACTGCACTCTGCTCAGGGCCAGACCCCTCGTGTTGGACTGACCAGCAGGGCAGTGCCCCAAAGCTCTGTAAAGAAGCATGTGCCAGAGGAGCATGTGCCAGGGGGTGAAGAAGGGCTAACATCGAGGTTTTGACATGGATGTGGTGCCCTTAGGAGGGGAAAGCACTGTTTCCAGGGGTCCCAGTCCGGCTGGAGCTGGGGAGTGCTGCAGCCCATCTGGACGTGCAGTAAGCAGCTGCTGTAAGCTCTTCATGGCTCTGTTGCTCCTGTGTGACTCTGCAGGTCACCAGGTACAGTCAATCTTCATTAAGCACCAAGCTGCAGGGTTGTGATCCTATAAATAGCACAGCTGCTAAAATTCTTGGTTGAACAGGTATTTTCTTCTGTACACTTTCTAGTTACCCCTATGCTTGAGACTTTTAGATAAGTGTGGTGTGGACTCCACCATTCTAAATCTGTTCTCGTCTGGACAACTGAGACTTTAAAATCTGATTTTTACTGTTTGTTTACTTAATGCAGCCAAACTTCCTTGTTTTTTTTTTTTTTTTGTCCTTGTAGTACACACAGGACACAATCCAGCCTTAAAATAAATCACTTTGTCTCCCAAAAACACATGCTAAATAGCTAAATTAAATATGGCTAGGGAATCCAAGATGCCAAATTCAGCCATAGAAATCTGGGGATATAGCTATAGGGCTCTTCCTTATGCCAGTGGTAATTGTGCAGCTCAGTGAGGCCCTCTGAAAGCTTTGGGTATTGGTCCCGTTGGCCTCTTTACACAAACCATTCCGAGCTCTTGTCATGCAGACTGCTGATCCTTCTCTTTTGTAATGTTTAGCAACAGTGTGCAAATCGTTTGGAAGGCAAATTAAACCCGAGGGCAGCAATCACCACTGACTGACTACAGAAGAGTGTCTGTATAGACCACTTTAATAAACATATGTGTGCAATGTAATAGATTTGGTCTGATAAATAATGTAGAATATTAGAAATGTAGCGCTGAACCTCATCTCGTCTATCTTCCTTGTTCTCTGAGGAAGGATAAATATTCCAAGAAAATTTTTAGTGAATGTTTTGTCAATCTGTTCTGAAGTGTTCAACAAGAAGAACAAATTCATCTCTCCAAGTTTAAACACTTCAATATATTATATTTAATAGAAAATTTAAGGAGAACTTCATAGAACTTTTACTAAAATTCAAAGTGAGTCTTCACTAATAGTAGTTAAATTGCTCTCCTATGAAATTGTCTTCCAAAATTAAGAACTTTCTTGATACCTTATGAAGAAGGTAGTCTGAAGTTTCCTTTATTCTCCCTCCAATTCCACACACACTCTACTTGTTCCTTACTCAAATTTTCATATTTTCATTGCTGGCCATCTTCTTCCAGCTTTGCTTTTTCTGCAGTCAAGTTGAGATTTCGGTCCTGTTCTCCTCAGAATTGTACACAGGAGTCAATCTGGACTCAGCATAAAATCATAGAATTTGGATACAGTAATCCCTGGCGTAGCATAGCTTTGGAGTGCCTGGTGTTCAGGGAGAATCTTCTCAGTCGGTGGTTTTTAATTATTTTTTTAAATGTAGAACTTCATCCAATTTATCAAGGAAGTTATGAACTGCAATCCTGTCCTTCAAGATGCCATTCATTCCTCCAAAAAATGCTACTGTTTGTGAACATACCTGATAATTAAACACTCAATATGAAAAATGATGTGCAAACATGATCTGTTTCTTTCATGTACAGTGATAAACTGAATTACAAACACTCAAATTTAAGCACTTTCCTGTACTGCTTCGGCATAATCACTTGTTGGGTTTGTATCTTACACCTGCATTTTTGTGACAGTTTAGTGTTAAATGCATTCATCGTAGTAGTTCTCCTGGAGGTGTCCTTTTTACCTATTTTTTGCTCTAGAGTGAACCAGAAAAATTCTTAGTATAGGCCGCTGAATTTAACAACCCACCTGTGCAAAAGCAGTGTGAGAAAGTGAGCAAGCACAGCAGCAGCAAGAATGAAGGTTTCATTAAAGGTGTGGCATTTATAAAAGCTTGAGGCTGTGCTGAAGAAGAAAACATTTAAGGAAAATTGGAGTAGTCAGCTAAGTAAGGTAAGTAAGTGGTCCTTTGCCTTTAGTCCCTGGAGCAATAGCCCAGACGTCCTTTGTTTTTGGTCACCCCACTCTTTTGACGCTGTTTAGTTGATGTGCTCAGCAAGGCATTTAGATTGAAAGGTATTTATACAACCTCTTAGAAAAGCAGCTCCTCTAATGCTGTGTTCCAGCATTTTATAGGAATCTTACATTTTCGTGATACAGTGCATTTTGAAAGAAGCAATCTTAAAAGGCTTTTAGCCATTTCAAATTATTTATTCTTGTATTTATAAGCAAAGGTTGTTTTATGATTTTTAAAAGAATTAATGACTGCAATAATTTTTTAAGCTTTTAATATGAAAAATTCAGGTATACTTGGGTGATCTTAATGTTCTTTTAAGATTGTATGTATGGGGGTTTTTTTAAAGCTTGTATCCCAATATTAACTCATCAGGCTACTTTGTAAATAGCTTATTCTGGGGTGTATGAATTGATGTAGTTTTCTTTAACAAGTGCCCAGAACTTCCATGTATTTCACTCATGTTTGCATTCTCTGCATTCCCTGTCCCAACACTCATCACTGACACAGTCTGTCATCTTACTGCTTAAAAGCATGTGGAGGTAATGATCCAAAGCTATAATTACAGGAGTATTTTAAATAGGAAAGAATCAGAATATGCCAGGTATAGGATTTGTAGACAGGTAGACATGAATTCTGGGTCTGTAAAATTTAAATCTCTTGTTCTTTTGCATTTGCAAGAGTATTCCCAAATTTTGTTTCTATAACAATCCCTGCAAATATTATTCTAGGCACAAACCCCCTTTATGTTATAATGGAAAACCAATCTCTAGTTCACCTCTCCAGTAGGGTGGAATTGTTTAACCTTGATGAACACTTTCATACATTTTTCCAGAACTCCAAGTTCCATATCATGATATTCAGGGATTAAAAATGAGCTTAAAAATAAAAAATACCCAAAAAAGTATCTGCCACTGGCAGTTTTAGAACTGACTGGAAAATGTGAACAATTTGAGTGAGATTAAATTGAAATATCTCTGGAAATCTAGAAAACCTCAACATGAACCACTTATAGGCAAGATTTTGTTTAAGAAATTTTCTCAGGAGGTAGTTGTGCCTTGCTTTAGAACAATAAAAGGTAATGTAAGAGAGTGATGAGCACCAGGAACTTGCAGAACAGAAGCTGCTCTGATAGTCATTATTTGCTACTGATGAGGCTGGAGAAAAACCAAACTAGATTCCAACTGTGCAGTTTTTTGCTTCCTTTCTTTACATTTTTTGTTCTGTTTTCAGCTTGTGCTATGAATGAGACAAAAGAAAACCTTTACATCTGATGTTTTTTCAGGTTTTGCATGACTCAACTGTGGTTTGTTACACCTTGGGCATGCTCCCAACTAGTTGTGTACAGAGCTGCTGTGTCTTTTAGAATAAATGATTCATAATATTTCACAGCCAAAATCAGAAAAAATAAGAAATTTCCGAATACCGTTTTGTTACGTATTTTATTACAGTGGATCTAACATAGGTACAAAGAGGAAATAAATATTAAATTGTACTTGCAATGTAACTTAGTTCTGTTATGTGGAAAAGACTATAACTTGTGAAAAATTAGTTATAAGGTAGGCATGCATTTATTCAGCGCTGAGGCGCATGGGGGAAATCTCCGAAAACATGTGCGCCGAAACTCCAAATTGCTGCTCTATTTGTCCTCTAAAAGCCTAGGATTACACAGTATGCCTAATCTATATTCATTTCCTAGCCCCACCTACTCCTGCTTTATATTAAAATGATCCAAAAGTCCTTTTTGTGCTTGTGCCTCCCCAATTTGGAGGTCTCTGACGAAGGCTTCCAAACTCTTCATCGCATTTGAACCTTTCAACTCTGTTTCCAGAGCACGTGCCTTAGCCCCTTGGACGCATTCCAGACTTTGGGATTAGTTTTTCACTGGTTCAGGGCTCTGGATTTATTACCAGTAGCCATGTACCCCTCACCCTGTTTGCGAGTTCTAGCTCCTTTAATTTAAACCAGCCTGGCTCTCCTCCTGGTTTTTGCAAACACAATAAATGTCAAGCATTGTCTAATTGTCTCATTGTCTAATCAGCTAATTCTAATCATCTATTCCTTAACTCTCAATTCCCCATCTCAGTTCGCTGCTGAACAAAAATGGGATTCAGACTCTTAGGCTGGGCTCACTCTTCTGTTGTCAACTTGCTTATCTCAGCTTTGCTGGAGGGCCTTTTCTGTGACACCTATGGCTGGTCTGTAGCTGCACAAACAAAAAATTTGGCCTTGACAGATGGTTACTGGACCAGCCATCTTGTTAGCTCGTTGGAAGCAAACAAGTCTCTGAGCTTGCTAGGGATAGGCTGAATTCAAGTTCAAACAAAGGGACCTCAGCCAATCCCTTTGAACCGGGAATAATGCACCCATATCATTGGCCAGTGGGCTGGGCGGAGCTAAGACCTTTGTCCAATCAACTCAATCAAAATGAGTGGGAGATTTGGAGCTGGTCTAAAAGGAGCTGCCCTTCCGTAAAAGTTGGTGCATGAGCATGGTGTGTCTTGTAGCTTGCCTATCCCTGAAACTGTGACATTTTTCTAAAGGTTTTCTTGCTACATCACTACCATCACTTTAAAAACCAACTGTTTTAGTTAATTCAGTTTATCTTCTGGCATTTCTTTTTCTTCACCCTTTCCCTAGCTCCCTGCTTGGCTGTAGAAAAAAACATTTAACTTCTGGCCACATAATATTTAGTTCTCTTCCTTTAATCTAATCTAATTTTTCCTCTTCTTTTTTTTTTTTCTTTTTTTTTTTTTTGTCTGCTGAGGAAATGCTTTTTCTTGAGAATGACTTCAAATGGTGACTGTGTCTCAGAAAGAGCTTATGTTTTTATTTTTTTTTGGAAAGGGTTGTGCCTAAACAAATATTTAATTTGTGATGGTTCAAGTTCTGTTTTGGAAAAGCACCAGCAAAAACGCAAACCAAAGAAACCCTCTAGAAACAGTAAAACCAAAACCAGGAAGCATGATTTTTGAGATTGGTTAGCTGAAACTCCAGGCTCCTCTTCAGATCCAAGGCTTATCGCAGCTGGGTTATCTCAGGTGTAACTTCTGCCTGGCCTTGCACACTGCCAATGCAGCAGAGCCAGACTACGTCATGGTAAAATATCAGAATTGCCTAATTAAATCCCCTGTTCAAGAAAAATATCTATTAGTTTATTCTGTTCTTTGGATTAGCATTTAATGGCAAGACTTCCTGGCTGTAAGAGGCTTCCAAAGAAACTCATTAAAGAATTGTTGCCTAGAATTTGGCACTGACACTTGACAAATCAATCCTCAAGAGAGGAAATTGCACTGGAAGCACTGTTCCCTTCTGACTTGGAGATTCCAATCTGCTCTTCAGACATATTAGTGTTCAGAGTTCCATTCTGGGCCTCTGGGGGGTGGGGATTATTTGATGCCTGAAGACGGTTCTCTGCTTAGGTCTTGCTTCCAGTCTAGAGGCCAGTTTTGTGTTTGCAAGTGCAATTGTCTCACCCTGAGACAAAGTCTGGGTCCCTCTAACTCTGTTTTGTCAATCAGTAGGAGCTGTATGTTCTTCCCCAGCCAGCGTTTAAGTGGACATATCTGTCTCAGTGACTCTAAGGGGATTTACTTCAAATATCCATTTATTTCCAGCCCAGGTAAACTGCCTAACTCGTTGTTATTCCCCTCTCAGATAATCTTTCTTCAGATGGTGGCACTTGGGCCGTGTGAAATTTTAGTAAAGACATTTAACCCCTATGGCAACAATCAGATGCTTTACAGGTGCCATATGGCAGCTGTCATGGGTTATAACTCTAGAGGTATGTAGGCTCCAGGTTCATTGAAACATCTATTCAGCAGCTCTTTCTTCATTTAGAATGTTGCCATTAGGCTTTCCTTCCTAGATTTCCCATTTTGTCACCCATAACTCACCAGCTTCATCTAAGGCAGTCGTCAATTACTCTGGTTTGTTTCTCTACTGAGAGAGATCAGCATGCTTATCTCTCAGCTCCTATCTCCTTCTGAAATACTCCAAGAATTACCTCTGATGTAGTTTGCCATTCTGCAGCATCAGGAAACCTTCAGCATGTCAGTTCCAATCAATGGGACCTTAGAGCAAATGCTTGTTCTTTGTGCTTCCACTTTGCATCAGGTTAGAAAGCGTTTGTCAGGTATTCCCTGCTGATCTGGACTGTTTGAGCTATCACTGCCTGTAGTCCTCACTATGATAATATAATTCTGGACACATGTGCCACCCCCAGAATGACACAGAGCTTTAAAAGGAAGGGTTATTCTGGAAAAATATGTTTATTCCTCCATTTCTCTCCAAATAAGCAGTCAGCTTTCAGCCTACAATGACAGGCTATGGACATATGGAATTATGTCTGTGCCTGAGGGTCTTTTCTCATAATGTGTTTTCTTTTCCCATCACGTGAGTGAATTGAGACTGGAGGGATAGAGGAGAGAAGGGTGAATGAAGGTGATGATAAAAGCTGAGGCTCAGCTTGACAGTTTCTCCAGGTTACATGGACTATAAGAAAATCTTGTTTGGGATTTTGGGACTTCTGAAGGTACACAGATGCCAGTAGAATGTCTCTCAATTAAATTTAAATTGTGGTCTTTCTTTTATTCTTTTTTATTTTATGTGTGTGTGGAGGTTTTGTTGTTGTTGTTGTTGTTTTCCCCACTGCTGTGTTGAGAGGTTTTGGTGACTTAGAAGCAGAATGGCTCTTTTAAATTCAAGAGTTTACCTACCTGACTCATTCAGGAATGGCTGCTGTAGGCAAAATCCTTCCTCCAGGCTTCATGATCAGTTCTCACTGTAATTCACTGCTGAATTAATTACTGCTAGACTAAAAGTACTGCTCGCTATGCCTGTTGTCTTGAGAACTGCTTCCTGAATTCAGAAGGAACTTTTGCATTATTAAAGTGACAATATTTTTAGCTTCCATTGTTCTAAACTGCATATGTAGCCTTCTCAGACCTAGCTGTGCACTGCCCTGACAGTCCTCCTTCTCAGCTCTTCCCTTTCTAATGATGAGAGTGACCTCTCAGTGTTTGCCAAGGATATTGTTTCAGCTTCCACTGCTGCCTTAAACAGTTGTAATTGATTGTTGTCTTTGCTGTGATAGCTTTCTCTCACGACCTAGCAACCCAGGCTCGTTAGTCATCTGATCACTGTGTATTTATCCAGTCTCAGAATGATACAAGACTTGGTGCAGGAAATGAGCATGTCTTTGGATTCTGGTGCATTCAACATGTTTGCCTTTTGGTGCTTTATCTTCAAATACCTTCAGAGATGGTTTTGCTCATTTCACTTTGTGCAATGATGAATGGAAATCCCTAATGGTGTCCTCAGATTGATGTGCAGGGACTCACACAACCGAAAAATATGCCCTCTCATCCTAATCTCATCAGATGTTTTGCTTCAGTGCTAGTCTTTATTTAAGATACTTTGCAGGCTGTTTTCTCATCAGGTTGCTTTGTCTTTCTTTGGTCTGTTTTCTCAGAAAACTGTGCAGTAAGGCTGGGATGTAGCTTTAAGAAGTTTTCTTTTCCTGACCAAGTTGAGGCTATTTGGAGTCTCAGACTGAAAAAGCCACATAATGTTGCTCTTTCTTTCATACTTTTACAGAACTTGTCTCATCTAGCACAATGCTGGGCCACTTCAAGGTGAAGTGGCCGTGTTCATCTCTGTGAAGTCTGGGATTGTAAGGACTATCTCTAGCTGAAAGTACTTACACAAAAGGTTCTCTTCAGACATACAGACCAAATTCAGTCATCAGAATTTCTACTGGTCTATTATCCCACATCCTCATTTCCTTCAATCTTTGCTGTCCACTTCAACCAATCTCTGCTTAACTAGCCCCTGTATGAGGTGCCTTTCCTTAAGGAGTTCAGGAAGCATTTGGACAATGCTTTTGGGCACATGGTGGGACTCTTGGGGATGGTCCTGTGCAGGGCCAGGAGCTGGACTCTGTGATCGTTGTGGATCCCTTCCATGTCAGCACATTCTGTGATTCTGTGAGCTTTCCTCAGCCTGTCCCCTGAATCTTGCTCTGTGGGGATTTCCTGGCTATGGTCATTGCTGCTCTAAGAGTAATGCTTTCATGGGCACCTTCTCACCTGGTAAGACAAGAATTTTGTTCTGACAGCTCTGCTACCTGTACAGGACTGACATCTTAACCAGCAGATGAAACCAGAAGATCTGGCTTTCACTTCAAGCAGGAGATAAGGTTGTCTCTGCCTTCCCCCTTCTCTGACTTGCTCCTTTGGCTCTGATCTTCCTGAACACAAGGAGCATTCTTGCCTTCTAATCTGGCTGAACTGGGTGCTTTCCTCAGTCTCTTGTTTTTGTGTGTCTCTAGCAGGGAAACAGCAGAGAACAGCCATGAGTAGACACCACACACCCTTCTGAGCCAGGTTGTTTCTCAAGCCGTAGTATGGATGTTCCCATTCCAGACACCATCAGGAGAGCTACATCATGATTTACAGGAGCTTGACTTACTAATCAAGCTCTAAAAATTCAAGGATTTATCTAGAAATAATGTACCACTCACTACTATAGTTACATGGTTCTGTTTTCCGAAATGATTGTTGACTCCTGCTCCAAGCAGTTGTGCCTCTGGAAGGACCTGTTATTGGGAGTTGCCCCAAGTGGAAATCTACATATGAACGATCATTGAAAGGGGAGAGAAAACTTTCTTGTGAGTAATTGTGTTCCTCAGAAGAGGGTTGCATTTTTTTTTTTTACTTATTTATCTCAAACCATGCCCCTTCTGCTCTGCTTTGTCTCCTTTTTCACTTGCTGTGAGAGAAACTGAAAATCATATATTCAGCTTCACTTTTCTCTTGGTTGCATAAGAGGCAGGATGTGAATGTACACAACATGGTCTGCAAAACCACAATTTTCTGGATTAGGTACTTTTGGTTTCAATGGATATAGACAAGTGACTATAAAATGAATACTGATACAGGCAAGGTATTAAACAAGCCATAACTACTGGTAATTTATTGAGTTTTTTGGCACAAAAATAATTATTTTACCAAATAAATTCTCAAGCAATATTTGCCGAAGATACTTTGTATTTTTTATTCAGAGTTACTTTTGATTCTTAAAACGCCATTGAAATAAATTTTCAGTCGAGAATAAATCAAGAATAATGAAGAAATTCCTGATCCAGTTGCACAAAAGCTGACGTTTGGCTCTTGAGAATGCTTTTCATAGTAGTCAGTAATTAGAAAGGGAAATTCCCTGCTGGTATAGAGCTACCATTTTGCTCCCTATTCCCTGCATTGTTGCTGGGGGTAGGGTTATTATGCAATCCCTGGCAAGCTCATCCTACTAGACTGCTTACTAATTTGTAGGCTGTAGGTGTAAATTGAAAAACCTTCATCCTGCTTCTGTTTACTTCACAGATTGAACTAGGCTCCAATTATTCTCATCTATGTGAATTGAGGCACTGTTGCTGCTCTTGCCTCTTTTTTCTCCTTGTGGGTGGGCAGAGTTCATTTGAACCTGCTTTTCTTTTCAAAAGAAACATTTAAAAGAATGAGTATGTGAGAGGTAGCTTTGGTACTTAGTGTTCTATGGCTTTAATGATTTTATATCTCGATGCAGTCAGTAGTGTAGTAGAGGTTCCTTAGGGCATTGCCTGTGTTTATTCATTACTTGTCAGGTACACATCAGGGTTTTGTTCTCCTAGAACTCATTTAATCTTTTTGTTGTCGTGTTTGTTGTTATTTTTTTCCCTTTTTTCCTCCTAATTTCAGCTGGTTGAGTAAAGTTGACTCTGCTTGTATGGGAGACTTAATTATACCTGTTATGGCTCTTTTTAGCCTGTTTATCACAAACTTATTTTAGCTAACAGACTGCTTTTAAATAGGAAGAATACAGAGTAGAGGAGAGAGGGGACATAAACTAGCAAACAAATAATGAAAATTGAGAAATACTTTCCACTACAATCTCCCTTGGGCACTAGGTCACTTTCCTAGGAAAATGAACTCCCTATTTTACACCATTACATGAGGAATGCCTTCTGGAAGCTTCAGGGAGGTATTTTAAATGGTTGCTAAGGCAGCAGTTTGCCTCTTATTGCTGTCCTTTTGCTTTGGCCTCTCTTGACATTGTATTGTGGGAATCTCACATGGAGGAGTAAAGGGAAAACCTCCAGTTAGTAAATCACCCCCCTCACTAATCCTTCCTGTTAAAGCAAATCTGCTCACACATTGGGATAAATCCCAGATTAAGATAATCATAAATGTTTTCTATATTAGCTGCAGTGGAGTTTTTGACTGCAAAGTTTTTTTGCTTCCATTAGAATCTTTCAGTAACCAAGTTTTACTGTCCATAAAGGTTATACAAAGTGCTTTATAACTCAGAATTGAGTTATGATATATTCAGACCCTGGGCTTATATAATGGCCTTAGCTTCAATACTGTGTGTTCCAAACAATAATTTCTTAGACACTGTGTAAGATTTCCCCAAAAGATGAAAAAGACCCATGTGGTACCTTCTCAAAACTCTATATTTGTCTATTTTTTTCCCCTTTTAGTTCATCTGATGTTCCACTGATTACATTACTTGCAAAATGAATTAAACCCACATTTTAAACAGGTAGCTTTGTGTGTGGTGCAGATGTTATCCACTGGCAGCTTTCACAGGAAGAACATTGTGTACATGGCAGTATGTTCTTCAGCTTCTGAACCCATTTGCCCTCTCTCTTCTGACTATGAGAGAGATTTGGGATTTCCTCTTGGGAGGAGCAAACCTGATACAACCTGTGTAAAAGCTGGTCCTGCAGTTTTACCATTTCTGGTCATGTTTTTACATCTATACACATCACGTCCTCTAAAAACTTGGGATGTGCTTGAGCCTAATAAGCTAAATTTATATAAATATGGAAAGGAGTATTGCAGGATTTAAAACATGATGAAAACATAAAGGCAGGATAAAATGCTAAACTCATTGTTAAGATACTTGATACGTTCTTTTGAATTTTGAGAAATCATAACTAAATGTTTTTCCAGTTGAATTTACTTAGTCTTGTCCTAATGATTTTCTTTTGTCAGTGCTCCACATTTATGGATAAAATACAGCTCTCAAACATTCTTTTATATTGTCTTTCTGATTAAGACTTCAGAGTTTTTACATGAACTAAATTCTGTAAATATTTTTCCTGGAACGTGAATTTGTGATATCCATTTTACAGAAGATTAAGTACTGAAGGAAGTTGCTCAAGATTACATATCACACTTGAGCCATGACTAAACAGGGATTCTGCTCTTCACATGCAGCATTCGTCTCCCAAGTCAGGAATGTTTCAATAATCATCTGTCTCCTTGCAAATTGTAAATATTGTCCATGCATAAAATAACAAATGTTTGTTATACATGTAACCTTCCAATTATGAGAAATGTGAAATATAATATAGAGATTTTAAAATAGGGAAGCACAATCTGATTTTATATATTTGGTAGGAATGGCAAAAAAAAAAAAATCCAGTAATAACAGCTGTTGTGTTTTTTTTTTTTTTAAGTGAAAATAAGAAGTAATAAGAATCTCATCTATTAAATATGATTCCTCACCTTTAATTTTATTACTTCTCTAATTACATGGTTCATATTCTGGAGATTAGCTGTCATTTATCAAGTGTTGGTATCTCCTGCAAATTAATTTTTCTTTTAAATGGGATTGAATTTCTGACCATAAGAAGCTGTTTTTCCCTTTCTGAATGAGGTTTTGTTTCTATCCTTTTTGCTCGAGTTGTTTTACAGTTGCATTCTTTATAGAATTATTTTCTCAAGTACCTGTGCAAAACGTGTATGATTAATCTCCAAAAGATGGTAAAGCACAAAAAAAGCCAGATTCAGGGTGTTGACTTTGAACTTTATACAGCTTTTCATTGAAATTGAGAATAATTCAGAATATATTGAAATTATCAAGAGCCTCTGAACAAACACTGGTGTGACTGATTGTCCCTAACACCTGAGATAGGTTTCCTGTATCACCAAAATTCAGCTTTAGGAATGAGAGATGGCTTAAGACTCCTCATGAGTTAGAGCTGACCTGCAGGGCAATATTTAGTTTCTGTAATGAAAATATGAGTTATTTCTCGCTCTTCCATGCTCATGTTCTGCAAATGTTTAGATAGATGGGTTAGATAATTTCTGACCCTTATGGTGAAATTCTCAGATAAAAACTTTCACAGTTATGCACTTCAGATCCTCACATGGGAGTCAAGAAGAAAGGGACAGCTGTTTATATTCCTACACACCAACACTTCATCTGTTTGAGAAGGTGTTTTTTTCTGGACTCATATTTGGTGCTGCACTGTGTAAGTGTTTTGGAGACAAGCATAGTGAGAAAATGAAGTCATCTGGCTGAAAGAAGCTTTGTTCCAGGTTGGAAAAACTACCTGTAGCAGATTAAAAAAA
>VXBQ01011406.1:529025-557077 GCA_013400175.1 Phainopepla nitens | reverse complement strand
AAAAAAAAAAAAAAAAAAAAAAAAAAAAAGGGAAAAAAAGGCAAGGAACTGCAAAAATACAATTTGTACAATATGTAGTGCATATTAAAAAAAGAGCAGAAATTCAGTGAATGCCTACTTCATAAAATCATGGGACAATGTAGCTTGAAAGATCATCTGATCCAACCATTCATGTGGAAGGGAGCCTGGATTAAGTTATTTTGACCTTTGTCCAGCCGCGTCTTGAAAACCTGCAGAGATGGAGACTCTACCACATTCGTGTGGAGGCAGATCAACTGATTGATTATTCTCACTCTGACATTTTTTTTTTATAGAATCATAGAACATGCTGAGTTGCAAGGGACCAAAACAAAATTTGTTTACCATCCTCTCAGTCTATAATTGCATAATATTGAATTTCTACTCATCCTAATGAAATTTCAAATAAAACAACTTTATAATCTGGAAAAACATAATCATCAGAATTAAATCCCTTTAAGACTGAGATAAATTTGTGGTTTTTTTCTAATTTTTTTTGTTGCCATATGCATGCATGGTAAAATAAGGGTACAACTTTTTTAGTTGGGAAGTCTATCCACAAAACTTGTGACTATCCATATCCACAACTGACACATATAAAGAAAACTTCCAAACAAAATGTGCCAAAGCTGCAGGAGCTGAAAACTTAGTCTAATGCTTTTATATAAGGTTCTTCTGAAGCTTCAGAAATCAGCTGTCCCTTATGCAGCCTGTCTTGGAAATTCATTTAGAACGTGTAAAATTTGTCAGAAGCAGATTTAACAAAATCACTGCCTTTTATTATTTGGTTTTAAAAAAAAAAATCTTTTATGCCAAGATCTTGAAAAAATTCGTGGCCCATGTGTAATATGGAAATACCAGTAGGGGAACATTTAATTCAGTGTATGGCCCTGAGATTAACTCAGTTATTACAGTGTTGATCTGTGTAGAAGTAGAATTTGAGAAACTACCATTTCATTTTACAGCTCTATTTTTAGAATAGTTCAATTTGCAGAGAGATTAAGAATTTTATTAGAAACCTCTACCAAATTTCTTTGTTATTCTACCTTTTTCAGAATCCCTTTTTGCATTATTTTTCCTCCAGAAGACATCTTATACCATTGGGAAATACACTGCTGTATTCAAGACTAGAAAACCTATTTGGAAAAAAAACCACTAAGAGCCCCAAAATCGAACAAAACCACTGACACACAACCTCACACAGACTCATGCAACCACTGAAGCTTTTAGTTAGTTTTCTATTATTCATGTCACTGTTAGGTTCCCATAGTGAACATTTAGTACAAGACACTGTTCCAAAAAGTGTCTAAACCATGTTTTAATGTGAGCTTTTCTTTTAGTCTCAGCACTTAACTGACTTGGACTTCAGCCAGCATTTGAGGAGAGCTTACCACACTCTTGAAAAAAGTCTGTTCTGCCCACAAGAGTCTCCTTTTTGCCAAATTATGGCTTCACTGGTGTCTGAGTGCAGTGTGTCTTTATGAATCAGAATCCTCTCATACTGGAAGGGAGAAAGCAGAACTTTTTGGTTCCTGGAAACTCTTGGCCTGCAGGTTTAATTTTCTGGAAGGGTGCTCAAGGTAACATGAAATTTGGCTTTATAAAGCAGCAGACAGGAGAACTGATGGTGGATAGAGCATATAATCTGTGATGCCCTCTAAGGAAGGGAGGAATTGGAGAAGCTGTGCATTGAGTTCATCAGCATATCAAAAGTACGAGGAGACAGAGCCTGGATTATTATCTCTTGACTCTGTCTAATGTTCAGGCGCACATTCACGTGCACACAAAAACCGTGGGGGCTTTATAATTGCTCACAACTCCTGTCAGTGCTGCCAGAAACCCCTCCTGACTTCCTGCAGCTCTTCTGCCCCAGCAGCATTCCTGACCCAACAGTGGACGCAAATTGTTCGGCAAAAGATTTGAGAGCTTTTTTAAAAAAGCTTTTTTAAAGAGCCCTTCTTAAGTTTATCTGCACAAAGCCTGTCATTCCAGATCACCAATATTTCTGCTGTAAATGTGGTTTTAGCAGTGGATTAAGTCTCTCAGAAATAGATTCTATTCTGTACACAGTAATCCAAAGGCTACGAGAATTTGTGTGCAATGGGCTTGAGCTAGGTTGGGATGTATATTTTGGCATTGAGACACTCACAGGGAACATGAATAGCACATGTGCCAGAGCTGCTGATGCTTTCAAGCTCCAGCACTGAGCAGGACAATAATGCTATTAAAAATATGTATTTTCTGTAATCCTTAAATCCCTTCTTAAGCGAGGAGCTCCAAGTGAGGTAGCTATTCTTGGCACTGTAGTCAAAATGCTGAGTAGTGTAATATTTTCTAAAATGAAGGTTAAATGAAAAGCCTGAACGAACTAAGCAACTGAGAAATGCTGATCCAGTAAAATGTGCAGACTCACATTTTACTGTGTATTTCAAATGACCTTCATCAATTCTGGTGTTCCTAAGAGCAGAAGAGGAAATTCCATTGTACTTTGCTGCCTGTTACATGGTATTGCAGAGAATGGTCATCTCTATAACAATATTATTATTGATTATATTAGTAAAGAAGCCCCCTCTACCCTTAAGCCCATGTTGGACTTCATACTCCACAAAGTCATAATTAGAAAATGCTCCTTTGGCTGGCAATTAACGCTCTGACAAATGGAAAAGAGAGAATGGTTGGGGAGGAAAGCAGACCCTTATCATCCCTCTGCAGGGAACCCCTGACACACAGAAAGGTGCCTCCAGTGCTCGAGCCATATATGTTGTTTGACCAGCCACTATGAAATTCCTTCCTTATCAGATCTTTTATGTGCCTCCTCAAATTTAACATTTCTTTTTCTTTGATTGGCTAGTGTTGCAACTGCGTTCTTATCTGGGATTATTTCCTGAAATAAAAATGGTTTTAAAAGGAAGGTTTTTCTTATATTTCCTGAAATAAAAATGGTTTTAAAAGGAATTGACAGCAAACCTGGAGTTCCTTGCCACAGAAATGTAAATGTGAAATGCCAGTGTGAGCAGAAGATAAGGTCCATGTCTTCTTCTGTGTCAGTCCACAGCAAATATTTTTCTGGCACCCACATTACTGAGGCATTGCTCATTATGGGGGTAAGGATGTTGGTAATATACAACAATACAAGGAAGATAATCTTATCAAAAGATAACAGTGTGATTACTTTCGAATGGCAGGGACACCTCATCAGTATCATTTAACACCAACTTTATGAAACTACTGTACTGCAGTAATTAGTCAGGAACGACTCTCAGCCAGCCCAGGTGGTTTGTCCTGATCGGAAAATCCTGTTTTATTGACTGCTCTTAGTCAAGCTTTCTAGAACTGATAATAAGAATAGTGGACTTATGATCATGCTTTCTCTCAAGTATTGTTGCATTATGAACATGGGAGCTTCTTTTTTTTTTTCCTTATTTAAATTTCTTAATTGTATTAAGAAACAAGGAACAAGGAATGCTTCAAGCTTATTTTAGGGTGAGCAGAAGTTCTGGACTTCTGAATTTAAAATATGTTATTGATTGGAGGTCCTTACTAATGAAATATCAGTCACAGTGGAGACACGTTCTTTCAAGCATTCAAAATGGCATTTTTGTGCAAAAAATTCTTTGCATTGACAGAAGCAAAGACACATGGGCTCAGGCAGATAACAGTCACTGCAGAAACTGAGTAAAATCCTGGTACTGGTGTGAAAAGTTTCACATTGTTTTGATGAATTAAGAATGTGCTGACAAGATTTTAATTTGCATTTAGCAAAAATTAAAATGCTGAGTTTTGCTCACAGCAATTAGATAGTCCTTCAGCTTTCCACACATGTCCATAAACATAATTCTTCTTTATCCTGGATTCAGTCTTGCCAGATACTGACCCTCTGCATGGGGATTTTTAATGGCCTTAAGTTGTATGCTTAGCATAAGACCTGGAAGTTGGTTTAGGTTCATATTCATAAATCTATGGTTTGTGCTGAGACAGAATCACCACCTGGATTTGGAAAATGTGCTTGAAATATGCTTTATGCATTGCTAGAGTCTGGTTTGAATGCATGTGCCCTGGTTCAAGACAACACAGGAGGCCAGGTCTGGGGAGGAAGCTCAGAGCCCTGTTTTGTCCTTTTTTAAACAAGGGCATTTGTGGTGGTCAGAAATAAATGCAAAAGGAGTTTTGGGATTTGTTTTTTGATTGAACATTTTAATAAGTTCTGTGTTAGCACTCCTGGAACTGATGCAATTGCAGTCCTGGTCTGCAATGCCAATGCTAGAAGGAATTCTTAATATTTTGGGGAAACATCTTGGTCTCTTGTCTCCCCAGAAAGAAACACCAATATATTGACCCTTTTAATGGACTATATAGATTTTCACAGTTTTTGGGGGGCAGGAAAACTTTTCATCCTGATACAATTTCCAGGTTGAAGTAGAGATCCAGCAAAGTCAGGAAAAGATTTATACCTGGATGGGGAGGAGAAGGCTCAGGTGTCTGAGCCATTTGAACAAAGATTGCACCAGAGAGGTTTGTGGCCCTAAAACATGCTTCTCCACACAGCAGCAGTCTCCTTCAGGACAGATTTCACTCAGCCTCTTTTCTTGCATCCCTCTGCTTTCTAAAACACTTTAGTAGACCAGCAGAGATGAGACTGGCTTGGTAACTTGGGGGGAAAGTCATCAAAACAAACAGAGCAGAGAGCTGAAGGCACATCAGTGCTTTTCATTACCTTACTGCGAAGCCAGAGTTTCCCCTTGGTTCAGGACATATGTGAGGTAGAACAGTTCAGAAAAAAGGCTGGCTGAAGGCTACTCGTTTTGTAAAATCTTTCACTGACAGTGAACAGCCTAATTCAGAAAGGATTTGTGAATCTACATCTTCCTTCTCACAAGCATTCTTCAATGCTGTTCCCAGAGCACACTCTAATAGAATGTCTCAGCTTTTTGCAGGATAAATAAGAGAAATAACTAAATAAGTTTTGTCTTCTGATCCCACTGTGCAGCTAAATGAAAATATAAACCATTTCTTCGCAAACTGAGGTTCTAAGTTTTTTAGCACTATTTAAATTTCCTTTTAAATTAATTGTGCCACAATCCCTGGAAACACTGAAAAAGTACTCTGGTGTAGAAGATGTAGTCTTGTTGTCAAACTGCAGCTCTGCCAGATTAGGTTTTGTTCTGCTTCCTGGGTTCTGTGAGCATCAATGCACCAAGCTGGGAGATCTTTGATAGAATTTGGCTGCTCTTTCTAGGAAAGAGAGACAAAGGGCTGGTACACAGGGGGCCACTCCAACAGTATGTCTTCCATGGATTTCCCTGGCTTAAATTCTAGTGGACTCTCTAAACTACTTTTGCATTTAATTTGAGCAATTGGCGCCTCACAGAAGAGGCTGAAGATCTGGAATCTCAGATATAATCTCTTCCCAAAGAACTCCTGTTTCTGAAGCCTGAGAACAATTGGAGGTGTGACATGCTGTTAAGGATCGTAAGTAAGTTATCACAGAGCATTTTTTTTAATATGTTGGTTTGGAAAAGGAGCTCAGTGTCTATATCCCTGCTTCACAGACTACACTGAAGTGATTTGGGAAAGGTTGCTCAGCAATCCAAGTCACGTCTCACTTCCAGTCGAGGGTTGTGTGCATATTGCCTTGCTTTATATCACTTTTTTTTATGAGACTGCAAAAGCGTTTTGTTCTTTAAACAACTTCCCAAAGCTTTTTATCTATCTGGAAAATCAGATTAAAAGGAGCTCTTTAATGTGTGGTAGCTAATTGCATTACATATATCTGAGTATAGTGGTGGGAAATACATTTAGGAATTAACAGCAGTTTTCTCTCTTTCCAGAAAAATGTGTGTATTATAGACTTGAATGAAAGGTCCTAACTGTGCAGACTGAATGAGAAATATACAAAATCATTAAAGTTTTACTTCTTTCAAGTGATTTTTATCAAAAAATTGTTGATTTCTATACAGTATCCCCTTCAGCAAGCAATGTTTCTCCCAGGCTACAGCACTTGAGACATCATCTATCAAAAGCTATTTTTTGCCAGATTGGAGTAGTGGCTATTATTTGCTAAATAAATAATGTTCACACTGAAATAGTTTGACAAGGGAACACTGTGTATAAATAACATGGAATACTTCTGCAGAGAACCCTATATGGATATTTGTTGAGGTTTATTGTGGCTATATTCTCATCTGAGATGAGTGTGTTAGTTTTGTCATCTTGGAAGAACCGTTGGCACTCTGATCTCTCCATTACATGGAAGACAGAAGTAAGAAATCTGTGAGAGCCCGAAGTGTCTGTGCTCCACTTCTTTTATGTTTCAATATTGGATTTAATTTTCTAGAGCTGCTATTTTGGGTTGGCCTTGGCTCACGTGTAGGGAGCTGGCCAGAGGACTGCTCTGACTAATGCTGACTCTGCTCCCCGGAGACTGCTAAGGGTCATCAAAGCACAGCCTTCATCCATGTCCCCATCATCCTCACTGGTTATTAATGTGTTTTAAGGCTGCAATGGGACAGCTCTGCTTCCTAATCCTTGGAACAAAGTTTTAGAAGTAAAATATCTTATTTTCATTTCACAATCATAGAATGTACTCTTTTTTTCATCTGCTATTTCATGCTTCCTATTTTAAACTGTGCTTAGACCATAAAACCCCCTCTCATTTCATAGAAAAGCAAATCCATTTCTTTGGCTACTGCCTGAATATAATGAAAAAATCCCGTAACTCACAAATTAAAGTGTTTTAATTGGTCAACACAGAGTCTGACCTCAGTAAATTTACTCTAGATTTAGGTCTACCTTGATTAAATTGTAGATCAAAGTGGGCCCGAAGTAATTTTTCTTTGAACTAAAATTTTCAATCTTTCCCAGAATCCATACACATAATTTCAGTACTGTCAAAGTTGCTGTGTAGACTGGACACCAGACAGTGGGAATGAAGTTAAGCCATTTGTCATACAAGGCAGAGAGTGACTCATTTGTCACTTTTTTGTACTTTCTTGTTTCTGCGCTCTTTTTTTGTACTTTTTTTCTGTACAAAACATCACACAGAGCTCATCTGCACAATTTCCTCATGCTGGTGCCCCTCGTTCTGTGAGTAATTTGTATGCTCTAATGCTCGTGCCAGGGTACTCTCTTTGGCAAGAGCCATCTGGGGCAGTTTGGGTCTTTGTGTGCCAAGGTGTAAAAAGCAAGTTCAGTGTTCAAAATAATTCCCAGTTTCTGATGAGTGTTGTTGGAGAGCACTGGATGTGCTAAGAAGCCAGAAGGGATTTCCAAAGATGATAGAATTTGTAAAGATTTTGTCCTTCCCCTTCTGGAAATTAGAGTTTGCAAATTGCTTTTTAAATATGAAATGAAAGAATTTTCCTTAGTCGAAATAACTGCTTCTTAAAGAAAATTATTGATAGAACCCAATTTGATGATTGATTTATAGCTGTGAGAATAATGACAGCTTTCTGTGCCTGATAGTTTTTCTGTTAGAGATGATAAAAATAATGTTATCTGGGAAGAGCTGGATTATCTGCCAACCCCCCTCCCCAGTAATACAATCTGATAAAGTGGCTTGAATAAATTTCCAAAACTGTTTCATAGAGATGTTGATGTTGTAGTCAAGGAGGAAACTTCATGGGAAACAAAGATGAAGCTTTGGACCTTAAGTCCCCTCTTACTGACTACTTAGATGAAAACTGCCTCAATTCGCAAGTCTGTGCTCATTCATCTCTTGAGTTTTACATACAGCATCAACTTAATTGGCCATTTTGACTTTGCAAGTATAAGTCTTCAGTGCAAGCTTTATAATTCAGCATGTTATAACTTTAAGTTAACCGAGAGTGGTTCTGAAGCAAGAAAAATATACAGTATAGCATTTTGCATTTACTAAATACTGCCAAGCTACTGTCACTTGTTTCTGGCAATACATATAATCTCTTTACTCTTTTCATACATAGTAAGGAAAGAAGAAAAAGCTATTTTGTTAAGCTTCCCATAGGCGGGCTTGGGGAAGAGAAGCTGTTTAGTGTGAAAGCTGGGGGTGTGTAGTGCTGTATCTTTACTGCACTTGGGGCTCTTGTCACCCTGAACTGCTCTCTTTCTCATTTTGTTCGAGCTGCACCTTGAAATAGACCATGCAGCAGCCCTGCAGACCTGCCTGCCCTGCAGGAATACAAATGCTCAGGTTTGTTTGGACTGGCGAGCAAAATACAGCAGATTCTTGGTAGCAAAAGTTTCCTCAGGTAATGATTACAGAACTAAATTTGATTCTAATTGCAAATTTGTGCGACATCTATGTAAAGTTTGTGCTAGAAGTTACCAGAATGTAGTGATAATCTACAAGTGTATTTTAGCAATGCCTTTCTTCAATAAATCTGCACTTTTCTCAGTGCTTCAGAGAAACCCTAACCCTTATCAGAACCAAATCTTTATCAAATCTTAACCCTAATCGTCCCCCTTACCAGACCCTAACCCTTATCCAGTCCTAGCCCTAACCCTTACCAGGGCTTGGTAACTCCAGCCTTGTGCTAAGGATGGCAAATCTTCCAGAGAGCCCAGCAATGCTCAGTGGTTCTGTACAACTGTGAATCACAATCTGCCCCAAGATAGGTCACTGACACTCCATAAAAGGTTCCAGTTATGATTCTTCTGATTCTGAGCACAGACTCTGAGAGAAATGCTTTGTCCTTTAGTCAGAGAATGTGGTTATGTGAGGCATATCTTTGAGGTAGGGTTTTTTAACTTACTTTGTACATCATTAATTTTACGTTCCATATAATCAGCTCTGTTCTAGATTGGTCTCTAAAGGCCAAATATTATTGCTGTTACATAGACCCAATGTTCTTTTCGTAATTGGAAAGTTTCCTTGAGGAGAAGACAGTTTTGCAACATTCATATTAGCTCTTCCAAAGAAGAAATCTGCCCACAAAGACACTTACCTTGTGAACTTTTAGCTGTGTTTTTTTTTTTTTTCCCTTTAATTCTATTGTTCCAGTAGATTGCAGCTGTTTCAGTGAGTGGAAAGTGATGATGTGTCCACAGAACAAGAAATGGTGCTGAAGGTCCTAGCCAATGGTTTTGACTAAGGAAGTGGACACAAGCCAGTAGAGGGTTTATGTAACTTCATCTCCTTTTGCACTCAGTACTAATCCCTTTCTTTGTGATGCATCGTATTTCAAACTTTTTTAACATTTTTTTCATACTGATATAAATTTAAGGATAGAGAGTATAACTGCCTGGTTTATTTGACTAATAAAATAGAAACAGTAAGCTTTGTCATGCAGCATGAAATGTTCCAACTCTGAGAAAACCAACTGTTCCTTTTTTTAACAACTTAGCAATTATCCAGTTATCCTGCTTTTCAGGAACACCCAAAAATTGTCCTCAACCTCATCAGTGTTTGGAATATACAAAGAATGTGAGACTGAACCTGGAGCTGGTAATTTTTTCCCTTTTAGTATCCTTACTTTCATGTTTGTAGATTTACCCAAGTTCAGCCAAATTCTACTTGTTATGACACTCGTTGGAATCCCAGTTAACTCCAAGAATCTTGTTCAGGATTTATGCTAGTTTTCCTGAAGGAATAAATTGGTCCAATAATACCAGAATCATAAAGGGAAAACAAACAAACAAACAAAAACAACAAAACCCAAAACAAACAAACAAACAACCCCCCCACCAACTAGAATATTAAAATCTAATTAACTAGAATATTAAAATCTAATGTCATTGCATTTGTGGATTCGAAAGAATAAGTCACATAGTGATCCCTCCCTCTGAGGGTTCAGATTCTTTGGCCAAGTGTTTATTTTTTGGTTTTAGGACTTTTCCAACATGTGGGTAATTTTCTGCGCCATTCTTGAAAATGTAAGGCTTGCCATTACGGATAACCTGGGGTTTAGGAGCTATCATTTTTGCAAATGTTATGTTTTAATCTGCGTGCCTTTTCCCTGCCAAATCTTTCCTTCATGCCTATGTGGTCTGACTTGATTCCAGAAAAAAAATCCGGATTGCATTACATGTCTTTTTTTTCCCCCGAAGTTGGCCAGGATACTACTGCTTTTCTCCTACATGCAAGTGTAATAATATAGTCCACTGCCTTAAAATATGTCATTTGTAATCCAGGAGTATAAATTAGGATTCCCTTCTTATCACTCCTAAGTAACTTTTTATAAAGAATTGACACTCCATGGATACAGAAAGAAACTCCCCATTTTTTAACATATAGATATGAGATGGTTTAGCTGAAATCCTGTAAGCCGCAAAATTCTTGGGTCTATTATATATCATAAAATTACTTTCTTTAATCATCTTAAATCAACTGCCATTTGAGCCTTTCCAACTAATTTAGGAGTTCTGTACTGTATTCTGTCAAAATTAGGAGTCTTTACTGTGAAAGCTTCTGTCCAATTTTTCTTCAGAGGAATGCTTTTTGGAAGATCTTATGATTTTATGCTCAGTGTTTTCCAGTAGACACTCATTGCATAAGTCTTCTGCTTTCATGGTTAGTGATGCAGGAAATCATGATGTAGCCTTGAGGCTTAGCCACTTCCTGCTCTTCCAGGCTCATGTTCTAAAATGCAACCAGAACATTCAAATTAGTTTATTATCGAAATACTTGAGAAAACTCTTTACTTGCTAATGTGCAGGAATTAGGTATGCAATAGAAGTGCAAAAAACATTTCCATGTTCATTTGCTGCAACTGGAAAAAGGATGTGCTTCAATGTAATGGTTATCTAGAATCCAAACACATATTTCAGCTTCTGCTTTTACAGGCAAGTCACAAATTTGGCATGTAATAACTACTCACAGCTGCTCACAACTCCTTCCTTTGGTTGTTTGATTTGATTTTGGGGTTCCTTGTGATTCCATTCACTCTTGGGGGAAAAAGCAGGATGGATTCAACTGGAAGAAGAATTTGCTCAACATGCAAATGCGCGTGGGTAGGTCTACAATGATGACTGCTGGAGGAATGATCTTTAGGGATATGAAAGCAGCTAAGTTCTTGTTAACTGAAAATAGTGATTTTATACTTGGAGAGCACTAATTCATTTCAGTTAGGCTTCTCAAGAAACATTCATTGGTGGAGCGTGTGCCAGGCAAGAGCTAAACTAGATGGAGAAAAAGTTTCGTTGATCTTTGTGGAATAGCTTGTATCTGATCAATCCTATTCATACTTACATGTAATTACATACTCTTGACCTGGATTGAACATATTCTTACAGTTTTTCTCCAAGAATGTGAGTTATACTCCAGCAGCACTTTGCATCTGACAAGGGAGCCAGTGTAATTTGTAGAGTAATTTGTAATATTTCCATTTTTTTAGAAAAGCTGTCCTTTTTAAGAATTTTTTTATGACCTCCTAAGAACCTTTTCAATGGGAATTATCATGCTTTTGTATAACGTGCAATAGTATTTTATTGTGTATGAGATGGCGTAAAATCACTCATTCTTCTCTCAGAGCTGCCACCAAAATTGAGTTTTGATTGAGAATGAATTTCTGTGAGAAAGGGATAAAAGGTCAATTGATGTGCTCCTGAAATAATTGAGACAACCTTTCTGAGAGATAAGTAGGCAGTTTTATTTCTTTATTTTATCAACCCAGGAATAAGGCAGACGGAATAAATACAGTTGGTGGCCGAAACTGAATTGTTGGTCAGGGATTTCTTGGTGCTCAACTTTACACACATTAAATTGTATCCAGCAGAAGTAGAAGCTCTGCAGTCAGCTTAAGCCTCCGCTGGATCCACACTTCCCACTGCTTCCTGTTAATTAAAACCCAGCAAACGTGCACATTGTGTTTGGTTACACAGATTCCACGAAGCGTTAAAAAACTTGAAGCTATTAATAGCTTTAAATTTAAAACTCATTAGCCACTGTCCTGTTGACCAGCTAAAGAGAGTTTCTCAGCACTCCTCTGGGCCAGTGCCACTTTATTCTGCTGTGGAAATACAGAAATGTTTGTTGGCTTAGCTAAAAATGTTTGGGAATGCTGTTGGTATACTTGGGTGAGATAGCAAGGATGCCTGCTCACTAAAGCAGATCTGGCCCAATTAAAGACATTGCCTCTATTTTTTTCAGAATGCAAAGGAGTATATTTTTCTGACAAAATCCTTGTTTAATTTTATGTTTAAGGTTTTTTTTGTCATTTAATTGGTAAAAGTGTATGTTTGTGTGTGTGTGTGTGTGTGTGTGTGTGTGTGTGTTGTTAGAACCAGGATTCTGAAAAAGCCCCTTCAGAGGTGAATCTTGCTATAAATTGATAAATACAGCTTTTTTTCTCCAAATGGTAAGGTTTGTAATTCATTGCCTGAATATTGACCCAATGTTGCATGAATTGTGGCTTCATCAAATGAAACAGGACCACTGAGCATTTTAAAGAGAAATTTTGCAATATCAGAGCATTGCCTGTTTCCAGATAAAACTTAACAGTTTCTGATGAAATTTCTTTGAGATCTGATGAACAGAAGGCTTAAAGTACAATCCATGAAACACATATGCAGTGAGAAAGCTATTTTGACATGACATCTTTGAGTAAAATCCTTGGAACACCAGTTCCAAATCTGCCTCACTGGCTTTTGACTCGTACCATTTAAACTTTTCTGTTAACCATCAGTCAATCAAAAAAGCAAAAAAAATCAGCATCTTGGACTAAATAATGGATTCTCAATCACCTGAAATCATGAATATTTTATTATTTTCTGCTCATTAATATTTACAGGAAGCTCCAGTAATCAGGATCCACAAAAGGTTATTTGCAGCGATGCTCCGAAAGGTCTGAACTCTCTTTACCCAGAACTGACTTATTCTTCTGTCTTTATTTTGTGATCTTTTGGTCTTCAATTCAGTGGTAGTCTGCATGTTCTAAATAAATTCACTGAAGCAGTGCTGAGCTAAGCAGAGAGAATTACAAATATTCCACTCAAAGAAAACAAGAACTGACAAAACACACATGAAAGACATTGGCCATGCATGTCCTTATCTTTTCCCATTCTTCTCTTTACGTTTCCCTAGATCATAGACGAAGAGGAAACCCAGTTCATGAGCAATTGTCCCGTGGCTGTGACTGAGAGCACACCTAGAAGGAGGACACGGATCCAGGTGTTTTGGACAGCTCCTCCTGCTGGGACAGGCTGTGTGATCCTGAAGTAAGTATTTTAAGGCATATTAAAGTAAAATTCAGTTAATAAGTCGAATATTTATTGGAACCAATAGAGTTCGGAATTCTTTTTTCTCCTGGGAAACATTTGACCAAGTTTAGTTCTACTTGCACAGTGAAATGTTAGCAATTTAAAGAGTAAATATTCAAAAGGAACTCCAAGCCTTCAATAACCATTGAGTCAGCAATCTTAATTGAACTTGTTTGCCTTTAGTTTCACATTAAAAAAAAAAATTCTTAATTTTTAAGATCACCATCCCTCTGGTGGGTAAAAAACATGCTCTTAGTTGAGATGAATAATAGGAATGTTCTGCAAAGTCATGATTGTCTAAAGGGACCTTTGTCAGAAAAACCAGATCTATTTGTTTAGAGGTGAATGCTTTCATTTTAGACCTAGTGACCATTTACTGATATTTTACTTTTATTACACACTCTCATGTGGGCTCATGCTTTTCAAGCAGTAAATAAAGATAACTCTAAGTATGTTAACTCATTGGTCTGTAGAACTGAAAAGTGCCAGAGAAATGCTGTCCTGTCTCTTAAGACATTGCTTGCTGTATTTGATTGGATAGATTGGTCAGATATTCATGGACAATTGGGATTTCTTTGCTTGCTTTGATTCCATGTCTGGGAGAAGGCTTAAAAGTTGCTAAGATGTGCCCTGCAGCAGACTAAAGTATTTCAAAGAGGCTTTTCAGTGCTGGGGATAGTGACTTTTAGGCTTTTAAGGAAAGGCTGTCACAAAGGTTGTGCTGAAGATAATTCAGACCAATTCAGGAAAATGTTTAATTAGAATTGCAATTGATTTCTGGACAGGCTGTGCAATTGCTACCAGCAAAAATGGTCTGTGGCTGCTTTCCTTTCATTCTGTGCTTCACTTCCTCTTACTGATGGGCATGAGGCAGACAGTCTCCTCTTCCACATCTCTGAGAGTTGTCTAGTCTCAACTCTGGCTGTGGAACAGTCTCAGATCTTTGGCAGTGTACTTCTACTTGCTGCTTTTTAGTTTCAGTATGATAATTTTGAGAATCCCCTGGTTTAGTGTGTACTAAAGCAGCTCAAGAATACACTTGCAGTCTTTACAGTACACTCAGACAAGTGTACATCAGGCTGCAATAAAACCTGTAAATAAATTTTATTATGTTTATAGATGGAATTTTTCAAGAGTTCCTTTGGCAACCCAGAAGATTCCTTGAGTGTTGCTGAGCTTTTTATCAGTAAAGCTCCTTGGTCTTCCCCCTAGGACTGACCCTCCTCTTAGCTGCATAACCAATATAGCTTGAGGCACTTGCAATTTAAGTAAATTAATAATAAGGTGATGATGCTTTATATGGCTTTTTAAAGAGAAAATATCTAAACTTTAATCAAGTAATGATATTCAACAACACAAGTTGATTTTTTTTTTGTATTACTGTCCTAAATAGAAGTGCCATTACAAAAAAAAATTAACTAAGATCTATATTTTTCAGACCAAAACTTAACACAACTGTGACTGAGGTCAGTTCAGGGGCCTGCCTGGGTCTTTTTAAAGAAGGAGTGCAGTAAAGTACCACCAGCTGCAGGATCTTAGTGTTTCTTCTCTCTCCTCACTGCTAGTCAGGTCATGCTGGATGTTCAACATTGATTTTTTTCTGTGAAGTACTCAAATTCTTGCAGAAAAGTCAAGAGAGGCTACAAAATGTAACAGTCAGAACTGCAGTTCTGATGTTCTGCATATGAAAGTATAAAATTGCCACTGCCTCAAAAAGTGTGCAAGGTTAACCAGTGTTTACAACCTTTTCAGACTGTTAGATGTGCGTCAGTAGTGCCAGCAAAACACTCAAGTGCCAATAAAGAGCTAGATCAGCTGGCTGGTACCAGTTCTCATAACCCTTTTGGGAAAGCAAGAGAGTAGCTTGGAAATGCAGGTTCTAGGAAAAAAGGAAAAATTTGCTGCTATGACCACTTATTTACATTGTGCTGTGGGTGTTTCTGGTGTGTGTGTGCTGCTGAAAAATGAAACAAAGTCATTAAGTACCATTCAGGAAAAGTTATATGAGAAATAGAATCTTCCTCCCACTGAATGCTTTGTTGACCTCAGAAGGTAAGGAACAGCTCCATGTCCAGGACTGTTTAAAGAAAGAATGACCACTATTAAGAGCTGCAGATGCCAGAAATTAACCTCATGATGTGGCATTTGTTTGTGCGGCAGTGCAGCCTTCCCTGGCTCCATGAATAGCAATCACTTCTGACATTAACAACATTTACATTTTCTCTTTTGCATGTAAAGATTTGATGGCATCTGAATTAGAGTTTGTACTTAACCTTCTTCACACTTTTTGGTCCACTCCTGTAGAATAGAATGGAAATTTTGGAAATAATCTGGAAACAATTATTGGAATATCAGCATTAGAAAAAATTATTTCATAATTATTCTAGATGATAAAAGCAAAAGTCTAAAAGCAGGTATTGTTTTTAAGAATTAAAGTCCAAACTCATGAAAAAATTCTGAAACCTTGAACTTTAAGGAAAACAAGCCTTCTGTATTTTTCTTTCTTCTGTATGTGATGGGAGTGCAAATAATTTTTAATTGTCAATATATATCTGTTTCAATCCTTGCAGACATGACAACTTTGTTTCAGAATTTCCAAAACAGAGTGGCAGCAATTTGGAGCCTGTTCTGGATCATGAGGATTTACTTTTTCCCTATGCCCTGATCTACTGACTTCAATATATTGAAAAGTTAAATGTAGTCACAAGTTAAACTTAACTAATCCATAAAATCTTATTACAGTTTAAGTGCCAAATAATGTAAATTTTTTTCTAGTGGTATAACTAAGTAGAAAGTCTTCCAGAAAGCTTTTCCTGAACTAGTAGGGAGGTTTGGGAACAGCTATTTTTTCTGCAATTTGTGAAGTCTGGTAGCTTTGGTAGAAAGACTACGCAGATTTGGGTAGTAGCCTTCCCAGCACTTTCTAGGCATAGTGCATGTGATCAGTGTGGCTGTGACAAGCACAAGACAACATAGACAGACAGGAATCTGTGGCTGTAGGGTTCAGGAAGGGATCCTAAATCATTTGACATGTGCACGCCTGTGTGTAATGCTAGATTTCTGGGTGACTGCAAAATACAAAGTTTAGGGGGAAAAACATGTTTGAATTTGACTTCTTGTCACTATCTTGCTTTCTGAAACATCTCTTTCTGTGTGAAGACCTAGAATTGTGAGGAGAAAAAAGAAGAAAATGGATTAGCATATGATGTTGTACTGAAATTGTTTAGTTGAGAATAATTCATTTGCATTCCCAACAAGAGATGACAGGGAAATACCTTAAAGGTTCAAATCCTTCTGGACTGTACTGAAACTGCCAGCACTAAATGTGCCTCTGGGATGCAAACAATAGCTAAGGCTCCATTTATCCACACGCTTAGGCCTGCGCTTGAGTCTCAGTGAAGACGTAAGATAAAAGACTTTTATTTTACACACTGCTTGGGAGACTCAACTTTTAAGCCCTTTTTCCTATTTGTCTATTTGGGCTTTCTAAGCTGTCATGCTGTGCACAGTTTACCTGTTTCCATGTTCACTGTGCAACTTTCCATGTTCATAGTTCACTCTTCCTCTCCCTATTTTCTTTCCCTTGCTTCTTGTGATCTATCATACACCAACATGTCACATGTCAAGATGAGAGGGCCAGGCCGTTCCTTCATCTTCCTTCAACTGGTAAAAGTTTCTGTTTTAAACTCACTTACTAGGTTTCTGAGCTCTTCAGAATGTGTTTGCTTCCTCAGATCTTCAAAAACCTACTGTTAAAACTTTCTTGAGAAAGGTTTATGTTTGCAATGTGCAATTATACTGAAAATAATTACATAGACAATAGAGCAGTGGCAGAGCCTGCTGGTGTTTGTCACCACATGGAAGTAGAGAAATTTTCAGAGTTTTGAACCTGATTGACCCTGTCTTGGTCAATCCATTTTAATATTTTGTTGAAGTGAGTGAAAACTATTTTAGGAAACACCTTTTTTTGTACATATAAATTTTCATGCCTGGTTCAGCGTATTCTACTTTTCATAAAAGATAGAACAGTACACATGCTTTTTTTTTTTGAATCTGACAGCTAATATTCAGAGGCTGTGCTTAATTCTATAAAAAAACTTCCAAGTAATGGAAATTTATCTTGTTAAACAAGCAAAGTCTAAAGTATGGATTTCAAATAGGGATTTGTCCCACTGACCAAAAAAAGGACAATAAATGTTTATTGAAAGCTTCCTAGCAGTGATGGAAAATCACCTCTTTTAGGCTGCTTTGAGCCCCAGGTTTCTAGATTCAGCTGGTTCATTGTATTCCTCAAGACAGTGTCTCAGCTGAATGTGTTACTGAGCAGGTGGGTAAAGATCTGACCCAGGGAAATACAGAACAAACAGTTTTCTGCAAGTCCTTTAGAATTCTGTGATAGAACACAAGAGTCAAAAAGAATTGTCAAGTTCTTAGCTTGTCAGATATTAAAATTGCATGGCCGGGAGAATCTTGTTAATATCCAAATGGAGTGAATCTGTCAGCTGTTGTAGATCTAGTGAAGAGTCGAGTACTGTGAGATGGTAATTATCTTCTCCCCCTTTAGCATTTGCTACTTTTCCTCGAGACTGAGTTTAATTGTTAAATGCAGTAAATGATGGCCGCATGCAGATAAGTTATATTCAATTTACCATTTAGAGAAGAAACTGCACTTTGTGATTGGCTCTTGAACTACTTAAGTTCTCAGACAGCTCATGTGACTTGTATGGTAAATGTAGCAAAAGTTCCTGCCGACAAGTTATTTATTTCTGCTATGCATATTGTGCTTAAACAACCAACAGATTAAAATCTGCTATCTGTAAATACTGTTCATTACTGTTAGTACTTGCAGAAATGTACTGTGTTCATCATAGTGTCTTTGCTGTTTGTTTCGTGAAATGTGTTCTGGGCCATCTCTAGGGAGCTTCTACTTTTCCTGAATATATAATTATTGTCATGATTTTAATTACACTGGCTCTTGTTTGCACGTAATCAGAGAGCAGAGGAATTTTAAAGAATTGCAGACTTCTGAATAAAAACTGTGGCATATTTAATGCATATCAAGCAAAATCTTTTAGATAGCTGTGCTACTGGAGCAAAGCTGTCATACCCACGAGGAGAAATTCACTTCCAGTCTATGGGTCTGGGCCTTGGACAAAGCACTCTGTTTCCAACCTCCTTGTGGATTCTGACTGTCCTTTTCCTCTCAAGCTTCAAAGTTCTGAGGGTGAATGAACTCCAGTTTTTGAACATTTACCTTTTGATTTCTTGTGACTTCAAGCATGCTGTTCATTCAGGTCACTTGGCCTGTCACTCCGAGTAAACATAGTGCTGAAATGTGTTGTAGGAGAGACTAAAAGAAGAACCAAATGTCATAAAACCTCAGGAGTTCATAACTATATCTGCATCCTGAAAGTGTCCTGGTGTGCAGCCAAACCTCTTCTCTACACTCAAAGCTCACGATGAGATCCCTGGGCCAGAAACAGAGCATGAGGCAGCTGGATATCAAGGCCCAAAATTCACCAGAACAGCTCTGTGGTGTGTAAATTAACATGTGATCAAGCCATTAACACTGTGTTAAAAGGAATGTTTATGAGGAATGCCAAACTGAGGTGCTCAGAATAAAATAATCTCTCCTGTTGAAAGTGTTGTTATTATGAATCCCACAAAACCAATATTGCATAAATTTGTTCTAACAGAAAGAAGTTCCAGTTGCCAGACTGCATGTCCCGTTGCCAGACTGCTTTACATGGGTGGAAGCTGCAGTGCTTCCGAAACTGTTGCCAGTCATATAAAACCATGATAGATGACCACAGAGTTGAACTTAAAAAACAATAAAGAACAAAGAATTATGTACAGTTACAGCTGAAAAATTTGTTTGCTACTTTTCATGCTTGTCCTAAACCCCTCATCAGTATCAACGAGCTGGCACAGGGAAGAGAAGTTGGACATGGTTTGAATTTATTCAGGTTACTTGACTAAGGTGATGAAGCGGCATGAGTAGATTCTTTGCTCCTCTCTGATGTTTTCACCACTAAAACATTTCCTTTGCCTGGCTCTACTTACCCCAATAGATAGCATTTTTCTTGATTTTTTGGGATACTTACCTGATTAAAACAGCTCAAGTCTTTCTCCATATGCTTAATTGAGTGTTTATGTAAATGCTTTATGTAGAATGTATTCTTTAAATTAAGCACCCTATTTGTTACGAAAGATGTGAAATGATGATCTTACATGCTCTTTTAGGATTCCTGAATATTTTTGGGTTGTAATTCTTGAAGGAGATTCATGGATTTACATTTTTTTGAAAACTCACGCTGTTTATTTTGAAGCAGATGAGTACAACTGACACACAGTTGATGAGCTATGAGAAATTCACTATAAAGTTATGTCTCTAAAATTTCCAAGAATAAAAACTAACAACAAAGAAATCCTGCTTGTTTAAATCAGATATTAAATTTGTTTTTCTGTCTTTTCCATTCATCCTCTCAGACACTTTGTGTCAACAGTTTGACCTGTTTGTTAGAATACTGGTAGTGGAGCAATTGAGCACAGTTGTAAAGTATTTACTGACAACTTTCTCTAAGAGTAAATATAACAGCCAAGGAAAAAGAGAGACCAACCTGCCCTCCCTGCCTAGCAAGAGCGCTGTCTATGGAGCAACAGAAGATAACAGTTTTCATGTTATAAATAATTTTATTCTTTTTCCTAGTAGAATCAATGAGGCTTCTGCATGCAAAGAAACCACTGTTTTTTAAAAAAATGAAAATCTTTATATTCCAGTTAACTACCACATAACAGCATCTTCTGAATTTCACTTTTGATAGAGATAATAGCAGTATAGCTTAATATTTCATAGCTTGAATAGAATATTTTATATGGATACTTTATTATTATTTTATACTTTAGGTATTTCTATGCAATTAAGATAGCAAACTAAGATATCTCTGTGTATCCTAGCAGTCCAGAGAACAAATGCAACCTTTGATAGATAGAAAATGTGCAATTTTCCAGATGAGATTCTTTTGATGTGCCTTCATTTTGCCCCATTCTTCACTTTCAGGCGATGTAACAGAAATGTGCCCAGCTTTAAATGGCCAGGGGCATAGATTGGGAATGAATAGATTTGGGTCCATTGCTGGTGGGTTATTATGTACAGCTCAACTCATTTTTCATTTTTTTCCAGTTTTCACAAGAGCAACTAGAGGCCAGTGACTCTAAATCACTGCAGGACAGAAAAGCTTGTATTGCTGTCCTCATTCCTTAAAAATAAATTAAATATTTTGTTCATCCAGCATTTTTTTTAATAAATATGACAAAAAAAACCCCAAAACTTTTCAATGAAATTAACTTAGAACCCTGTATTTTATATTTATAAGTGAAAACACCAACAGAGAGTTTACTTGTGTTGGAAGAAAGCGAAACCTGCATTTTTATATAGCTTCTATATTTATATCAGCTCTACTATTAGGTGTAAAAATGCGTATTTTATCTCAAGATATATGGTAGCAGCCCCCTGGATCTACTGACACATCTATATTTAAAACCAAAAACCATTTCACTTTCATTTTCTCGCAGTTTTAATATTCCTTTAACTTCACAGTGGGAGCATGTGAATTTGAAAAATGTTATAAATGGATTTTTCTTATAATTTTGTGTTCTTCTAGATAGTCTATTTTTTGGTGCAATAATTAAAGTAATCCTATAAAATCTAGTTAGGGTCATTCATATGGTGTTTTGTTTGTAAAGATGTAGTGTTGCAAGACAGCTTAATGGTTTTGCCACTCTAGGATGGGTTTACTCCTTGAGGAGAGCAAAGCAATAGAAAAACAATGAGAAAAACAGAGTAAGGAGAAGGGTGGCAGTCCTCTAGCAACAGGGGGAATGTAGTTACAGCTTTATTATGAAAGGTAATATTTTAAACCTTTTTTACACTCCCAACTCAAAAATGCCTACAATAATTTCATAATAAAAAAAAAAATCAGTGTTATGGCACATTTTGTGGTAAACCAAAGGCATGTGCAGTTACTTTCATCAGTCTACATAATTTTTTTTTTTTCCACAAATGTCTTTTTGTAAAAAAAGAAAAAGATTGTGCATTGATGTGTAGTGGGGTAGGAATTCAGGCATTGGAAAAGTTCAGCGTGATGTTGCCTTATAATGAGACACTGATATCAGTTACATTTTTGATCATCATTGTGTTTTCTCCAGACTTTGTGGGGAAATACTTCAATAAAAATTAATCAGTAAGGTTAACAGTGGACACAAACACAGAACCAGTCAGAATTCACCTGTATCCTAATTTTGCATTTTACAAAATCACACGAGACATTTAAAACTTTCATTTTTTATTTCCTAACCATTATCCACGCTGAGTTCCTCGGTCCTTCCAGATTCTCAACACTGCTGTAGGGACACTTAGGTGGTCAAACTGTGCACTTCAAAAAGTCATGTGAAGTGGAAAGTGAGGAGCAGTGCTTTCTAACCTTCCTACTTTCTGATCCCAAACTTGAAGATAAATAAGGAAGCCATAAAAAGTGATGTCAAAAGGGACTTTAGTGAACTACCCAAGGCTTTTCTGTTTGCCTGCTGGATGATAGTAGGGTGTACTATGATCACGCTTCTTTGTGTATTTACTAATCTAAATCGATGTAGGAAAAGTCAAGAAAATGTTCTTTCAATAGTTTTCCTTATTGACAAAATTTGCATCAGAGAAAGATAAATCCTCAATGAATTATTAATTCTGTTTACATATCCTAGAGGGAAATGCAAAAAAGGATTTAAGACGCATCAGGAGGGAAGTTCTGTGCAGTATCTTACACTGAAATCTGATTTTGTCTGACTTTTTGTTCCCTGCAAGTGGGGGAATAAAACAGTAAGCTGTGATTTCGTTCTGGCTGAGTCTCTATGAGAGTCTGCATTTTTCATAAATTTCAAATAGTGAGATGGAGGACAAAAAATACGCTCTGTAATTTGCTTGTTGTTTGCTGTTTGTAATGAAAATCATTGTTAATTTAGGAGCCAAACAGCTGTAGGACATTTGCCATTCAACAGCAGCTGTCAGTAGCACTCTGGTTTATTTTGGAAACAGATGTTTAATTTGACTTCAAGGCCATTGTCATTTTGTGAGAGAAAACAAAGAGAGAAAAGGAATAGAAATAATAATGATAGTCATAATTTGATTTCCCTTCAGACCATACAGAGAGTCACTGTTGATGACATCAGAAGACTTGTAATTTTTTTTTACTGAATGTTTGAAATCAGTTTTTTTATAACTGCCTGAAGTTATGCATGATAATTCATGTTAAGCAATTGATTTGTCTTGTGTCAGGAACTGAAGACTTTATTTTAATATAATGTGATACATTTTTAAAATATGTATTTTATTCATGAATCAAAATGTCATATTATTTCTGCAGGTCACAGATAAAGAGATTTTGGTCTCTGTATTGAAACCAGCACTCCAGTGGGCCCAAATGTGTCTTGTTTACTGTAGTATGGTTGTGTTCTCATTGCATATCAGTGAATGTGAAGGGCAAATTGAGTACAGCAATGATGAAAGGAGGAAATTAAAAAGATAAGTAGTGTAATGTGGTTAATTTTTAGTTTTAGTAACAAATTATTTTATCTAGTCTGTTCCTTGTGATTGAGGCTTTAACAAAACCTGCTCTTAAAACATTTTGGCCATTATTCAAAATGTCTATTGACCTAGCTAAAAGAATGCAGATAAGCAGTGAATGTTCTCAGTCCTACAACACATTGGTAATTCCTAGACATCACAAAGTCTAATTTAAGTTCAGTCATAAATGTGGCACAACTTGTCACTTGCTTCTTCCTAATACAATCAGTATTTCAAGATTGTATTCTGTGAGGGTATGTAAGTAATCCTGCAGTTAAATGTAAGAAGCTACACTGCATGTATGGGATGAAATTTTCTTTAGAAAAAATTTTCTAGCAGCCTGATGTAAGTATTTGGTGAAGTGTCTGCATGCCCACAAAAATCTAGAGCAGCTCTGCAGAGCACATTTTGCAGTTGCAGTTTCAAGCACGGCTCTATTACAGTATGAAAGGCAAATGGATGAATGAACAAGGTGCTGGATTCTGGCCATCCTCCCTTGGGTTGAATAGTATTCATGTCAGTTTACATTTGTTGGCTGGAGAGTCCCTAAGAAGGGCGTGTAATACCAGTAAGGGTCTCAGAACCTGAACACTGTCTTTATCTTGATTCTTTGCTTCATGTGAAGCACCACAAAATCAATTCTGATTTGTTTCCTTAAAGGAGCAGCTATTTGTATTATTGCAGTTCTTTAGAAATTCTGAAAGGCAGAAAAACCCAGAAAAGGAATTGTTCTTTGCATGAAGAAATTCTTTGCATATGGAATGGCTTGTTGTTGTCTTTCTCGTTACCTGGGTTGACACTTTTAAGGCTTTTGTGAAAGGATTGAAACACTAAATTCAACCAATAATTGTGTGGGCCATTCCTTTCTTTTCCTTGCAGTAATTAGGTACCCACTTTTTCCATCTTTTCTACTCCATTAGACATGCATTAAGTATCACTGCTATCTGAACAGCAGCAGCACGAACGCTTTCTGCCCTGCTTTCCCGAAGAAATGGATTTGTTGCTCCATCAGTTCACTGCTCCAGCAGAATGTAGTTTAAAATCTTGCAATGCACCAGAAAGCACATTTGCTTTTTTTTTAATGGTTTCTGGGTTTCATTTGCTGCAGAAAGGGCTGGGTTACAGGCCTGTGTCTAGGGAAGAACTCATCTCTGCTCGTTAGAGGGGTAATGAGCTTGATCCTCTCTCACTCCTGTGTGTGTAGAGCCCCATGATAACCTTAATATGAACCAACTCCTTTAAGTTTTACAGATTACCTGTCACATGGTTTCTTGCCATAGATTTCTCTGAAAATGGAATACATACTAGTCTTATATACAGAGAAATAAATTTGTACTCTCTTACAGTGCAACTGCCTGGCAGTGGTGGCTGAAGTAGATGTATGATGATACAAGAAGCTCATATAAAAAAATATGTTCCACATGCAAAGGTATTGAGGCACAACCATCACATGATTGGTCATAAAGAAGTTTTCTTGCTCATCAGGTTTAATTTAGACAGCAAAATATTAATGAAAGGCATTTATCTAATTTCTCTGAATTGATTGTAGCCAGAACATTGTCTTCAATATGGCGAAGAAACACAAATATTTATTATTCTTCCTGCTTTGATTATAGTAATCTGTGTTTCTTCCACACAATTCTACTCACAAAATGCTAAATATGTTCAGGCAAGTAAGTAAAATAAAGCTAAACTGAAGAGGAGGCAAATTTGACAGGTACTTGGATGTATGTTGTCTGCAATGTCTTTTTCAGTAAGTGACTTGGCTCAGTGAGAATAAAGTTCTAAGTGCTGTCCTTATATTTTTCTGGTTTTCCAATGGCCATTCACACATAAGAAATTCAGGCTGCAATTCTCTTCTAAGTGAAACTTAAGTTGGTAATTGATTTCAGGAGAAGGTCAGTCAGGTGCCACTAGAATGTCTCAAGCACAAGACTGTGGGACACATCTAGGTTTTCAAAACATCCTCCACATCAGTATATCTGGTAATTTTATGGTTTTTAGTTTTCAAAGCATGCAATTTTTTTCTGTCGCTTTTTCAGTTTGAATGTTAGGTGGGAAAAAATGACTCTCCACTATAATAAACAAAGTCACATAGTTGTACCTTATATTTTTGTCTAGAAGATTGGGAAACTTGTTTTCCTTGTTGCTTCAGTTTCAAAGCCTAGACCAACATTTGGAAATGGCACTGCTTGGTTGTCAATCTCAAATCCATAATGGATTCACCCGTGTCCCATACAGGCGCCTGAAGGAGCACCCCAGCTTTTCTCCACAAAGTCTGAACAATGAAAAGCTCTATTTCCTCCTGTATCTCTAAACACACTTGGTGTATCTCAGTTATCCACATTCAAACATCTCCCTCTTGGAGTTTCTAATGAAGTTAAGAATCTAACTAACTGTACTTTTGTTCCAAATAAAATGTGGTAGGGCTGAATTCCAGTTCCTAGACTATGCTTGCTTCTCAGTATAAAGGGTGATTTATCATTCTAATCCCTGTCATTACTGCTTGCTACTGCTCACAATGCTCCTTTAATAGTCTTATTCATGTGCTCTCCTTGTCCCGATGATTGAGGGAGATACAGACTCTGGATCTTTTGCTTAATCCCTGCTCCTCTAAGCACAGTTGTAATCACTTCCTCTATGAAATGCTGACCTTTATCCGGATCAAGAGACTTCAGGAACCCCACTGAGGCAAAAAGCTTCTTGAGACTGTGGGGTTTGTTTCCTCTCCCTGCTGCTGTATGTTGTTGTGTAGAAAATGCTTAAAATCACTGTGAAAAGGAATCACAATCTTCCAAGGAGTTTCATTACCCCACAGTGATTGGGGGTGGGGGGGTAATGTTTATAATTTAAATATAATCACACCCACAGTCTGACAATCCACTGCTGCAGCAAAGAGATATGTCTGGCCTTGGTTCTCACCCTTCCAATGCATGTCTTGGATAATTTTTGATCCATTTCCTAATCTGCTTCCGTACCCTTCAAGACTACTATTTCCTTATTCCAGAGAGTATTTTTCTGATTTTCATGTATTTAGCAATTCTTCTTCCTCCATCCTTTGCTTGCTCTGCTGTAGCCAAAATGCAGTCAGTGCCACTGGTGCTAATCAGACATGAGAAAGTTGTATGATTTTTGTATCATTTTTAGGGCTGAAGTGGGAAGACCAAAGACCCTGATGTACAGGTTCCCTGCCACTGCATTCTCCAAAAACCTATGCACCAGTGTTTGGCAACAATATTTGCTCACAAAATCCCTGCTGCAAGGAATTTCAGCAAGCAGAGCAATTGTGTGAGTTTGAGGCACTGCTCGAACACTGTTCTTAGCCATGAGCAGGTGTTAAACAATGGCTAGGTGGAGAAGCTTGCTGAAAACAACCCTAACAATGTAGAACAATTTCATGGATTAGTTCGATCTGTCTTTGATAATTATGTGTTGCATGAGCAGGGTGATCTTTCAGCTATTTCTCAAATACAATTTTAATTTGCCTTCTTCCCAGTATACTGCCCCTCCAGAATGAGGGAAGTGGAGAAGTTATCAATAACAAAGGCTGTTATTGGTCCTTTATTTTCTTTCATTTCCCTGCGCTCCTGTCTTTCAGCATGAACACCCAGCATCTCCTAGCATTATGTGGCTAAATGTTCATTAGTTTGATTACTGGACTGTGCAGTCCCAGCTGTCAGGGAGAGCTCTCAGAACAGCCCAGGTAGATGAGATTCAGCTGTTTCAGGTATTAATTCTTGACAGATGAGATCTGTGTCTCGGCTGCACTAAAGAACTGACAAGTCTCTTTTGATGGCTCCAGTTCCACTCCTTAACCTCAAGTACTTAAAACACTGGATCAAAAACTTCCTCAGGGAAATACAGTCATAACAGCAAGGTCTCTTTTAAGAAGCAGCATTAAGCATTTTAATATTAAATTACCTTTGTTCCAGTGGATGTTAATTTGTTCCATTAATTGTGGCGTTCACCTTCAGGCTCATGTCAATTCAAATGAAGTGAAGATTTTTTTTTGGATTTGAAAACATCAAATACTTCATTCCAATCTAGATTCCTGCTACTGACTATCCACTAATCCGTATTTGATGAATGGGTGGGCTTTGTTAGGATATTGCTTTTGACAGATTTTTTTCTGTACAAGCAAATAATTTATTCATTTAAACATAATTTCAATATATTGCTATTTGGCAACTTAAAAAAATAGTAGGAGAATGACAGCTCTGTTATTTTTTGGTTTATCTTCAAATTCTTTTACTTCATGCTTTATAAATATTAAAAATCTAGAACAATTTTTCTAAAGTTTTGGGAATTTTTTCTGGCTTCATTAACTGGGTGTTCATGTTCATGCTTAAATTTTAATTCTTTTGTTTTTTGGGGTTTTTTTAAACATATATATAGAAAAAAGTGGTGATTATTTTTTTTACTGCCCAAACCTGTAGTGAGAGAAGGTGATTCAAGTGGGGAGGGGAATATGAGTAGAATATAAAGATTAAAAGCAATGCTGTAAAAGGGAAAATATACTTTTGCTGTGTCTCAGCCATCCACATGGGCTGTGCAATAATGGCAAAATTATTATAAAAGGAAGATCAAGGACCTCAAGTCAAGTAGGGAACTTGGGCACAGGTGAAAGAACATATGTGAGGGTTTGAGATGTGGCCTTTGCCTGTGTGGTTGGTTTTCTTTTCTTCCCCATCCTGCCATACCAGCTAAAACAGGCTGGCAAAAGGGGCATGGTTTGAACAGCCAAAGAAATTAAGTATTTAAGTTCCCTGTGCAAGTGGATGAGTGTTATATAGGTTGCAGAGACCTTAAGAAGAAATAAATTGCAACTTGCTAAGGGTTTTTTAATGTGCTTTATTTTTCATTTTGTTTTTAGGATTTGTTAGTTAGCACACAAGTACTTTGCAGTGGTTCTTATGACATGTTAGCTCTTATCAGTTAATAGGACTTTGGACTTGCAACCCAAAAAAAACCCCTATAGTCCCACCTTTGGTAGTTTGTTTCCATCTACTCTACAAAAGCACTACTTAGAATAACAAGATAAATCCATCCTCCAAACACTCTGTCCTATCAGATCTCTTCTGACTTTCTTTTGCAGTATAATTTATAATGCTTAACTCTGAAATTCAAAGAAATTGCTGCAAAAAGTGGGGACTATCAAAATCCCCGGTGAGGATATAGCCCATGAACAGCAGTGGGTTTTAAGTGATGTTGCTTTTTGGTTTTAGTTTGATATGAAGTTTTTTTG